>WBMV01004262.1:723036-928711 GCA_013396655.1 Campylorhamphus procurvoides | reverse complement strand
TTTTTTTTCTTAAGAACTTTAAAATTGTCTTATGGAGATGCATATGGTAGCTTTCCTAACTTGGTGAGTTTGATTTTTGTTAGCCCGTTTTGAAGAAACCAAATTTATTTTGCGGTCTGCTATGTTCAAAAAGGGCCAAGATGATAAATTAGTACTAAATAATTTTTGCAATAAGAAATAGCAGAGATTATTGTTAATCAAGTAAAATCTGTCAGCCATGGCTCAGTCAATGACCCAAGCTGTACTTCAGTTACAGGCAGAGATGGCTCTGCCTCCACAAAACATCAAGAACTCCATTCCAGCAGGGGTGTAGACTTTGGATGCCTTGGTTTTTACAGGCTGAGGAGTTGTGGTGTGAGCAACCACTTCTCTTCCTCTGTTCTTAGTCCATTGCTGAAAAAAAACTGAATGTACAGAATTTTGAAGCTGAAGTGTTAGTATGCTGAAAAAGGAAATGCTAGCAGTTTGCTCCTTCCCTTTTCATTGGTTTAAAATTTTCAACACTGACTTTCACTACTTTGGTTTCTGTTATATTAGTTTGTGAGTAGCTTTTTTTTGTTCTACTGTGTTTTGGGATTCCTCCGCTACATGTATGATCTGAACTTAAAAGAAGCGTAGAAGTGTTTTACATGAAGTACTGAAGTATTGTAAGGAATTTTATGGCTATAGTACAAAATGTTCAGTTGTCTTTCCATCAAATAATATAGTGCCATATATCAGCCAAATAATGAGGCTGATGAGGATTTTTACTTTCTTAACTATTTCCTGTAAAATGGTGGTTATCTTAAGGGTGAAGTGATGAAAATTCAGTAGATGCTTGGTATCTCCAAAGGCAGATAAAGATTTGGAAGGTAATATGCTATATGAGTCCCTTTTATGAATTACCTTTAATTACCTAAAAGTTTTGAATGGAACACTGACTGGCTGTAAACTCAGGAAGACTTACTTTGAAATAAATATGTAGTATTTTTAGACAGTGGTTAATTCCTGATGGAGTATATGTGACTTTAACCTCAGCACTCTTCCAAGAAACATTCCACAGACCTACAAGGTGGTATGCAAATTCTTTTTATTAACCTTGATTACAAGATTATGAAAAGCCTGTAGCATTCTTCTCCCCATCATGTAGCAGGAACTGTCAGGCAGTGAAGTGGAAAACACACTATTGCTAATCAGCCATCTCAAAGCGCCTGATTCAATTTTTTCAGAAATACAAAATTGACTTAAATCATGGTGTGTAAATAAAGACATTCTGGATATGGTTCCTTTTTTCAAGATTTTTCGTTTTTAGGATTTTAGTCTGTAGTTGGAAAGCATAATTACTTGTTACATAAGAAGCTCAGATTTTGTCATATTTTTATCAGCTTCTGCAAGATCCTATCACTTTCTAAGAAAAATTGCAAATCTCACACTATCAAGGAGCTGACAATGATATACTCTTCCATTCGGCTCTTTTATTCACATGAAAAGTGAAATGAATCAAATAGGGTTATGGCAGAAATCAGCCATACATGCTTGAAGTTGATGGCTAAAGAAAAGCAGAAATTGATAGTACTTTCTTTTTATTATACAGGTTCTGAAAAGACTGAGTAATGAATTGTGCTCTGCTAGGGGTTTCCAGACTACCCCTAAGTGAAAGTAAATAAAATTAAAAAATATAATAGTGCAGTATTGAATCATTATCAGAAGTTCAGTAAAATCTCTGCACTTCAAAAATTGGAAGCGAATGTCTGGGCTCATCAATTCCTCACTGATAAGTTGTATCGTTAGGTAATTTTTGCTGTGAAGCATTGTATGCTGCTTGATGTCTGGATTTTTCCTGACCACCCCCATCCCCCCAGTGCCTCTGTTGGTGTTGTGGTTTAACCCCAGCCAGCAGCTAAGTCCCTCACAGTCCCTTGCTCACTCCCCTCCATCTCCCTAGTGGGATGGGGGAGAGAAGTGGAAGGGAAAACCAAGAAAACTCATGCTTTGAGAGAAAGACATTTTAATAGGTAAAGAAAAAGCTATGAGTGGAAGCAAAGAAAAAACAAGGAATTAAGTCCCAGTTTCCCATGGGCAGCCACGTGTTCAGCAGTCTCCAGGAAAGCTGAGCCCCATCACATGTAATAGTGACTTGGGAAGACAAATGTCATCATTCTTAATGTCCCCTTTCTTCTTCTTCCTCTCACTTCATATGCTGATGATGCCATGTGGTATGGGGTATCCCCCTGGTCACTTGGAGGAGGAGCGGGCAGGGGCAGATTAGATATCCTGACTGTGTCCCCTTCCGATTTGTCCACCCCTACTCTACTCACTGGAGGGGTGGGGTAAGAAGCAGGCAAGGCCTTGGCTCTGTGCAAGCCCTACTCAGCAGTAACTGAAACATCCTTGTGTTATCAACGCTTTTGGGCACAAATCCAAAACATACCCACATGCAAGCTACTATGAAGAAAATTAACTCTACCCCAGCCAAAACCAGCACAGTTGGAAACAAAATAATGCTGAGAACTATGCAGTTACTTCACTTTGTCTTTGTCTTTTTCTGACTTTTATTATTTAGGGCAAGATGAAATGCTCCAGAAGAATATTTTGAGTATGTGCACACTATACTATAATGTATCGGTTGTTTTGATGGGGTTTTTTGAATATTTTCTCTTTTTCTAATGCTAAGCGGTGAATAAGCCTGAGGCTTGGAGTAAAGTCAAAAGTTATTCTTCATCCTGAGTAGTATGTAAGAGGAATCCCATGCTGACGGGTGATATGACCTCCTCAGAGAGAAATAAGTACCTCATATCTCTATAGAAGCCTGTATGTGCTTCTTTTCTGAAGTTTAGGCTTTGTTTGAGGTGACATTGAAAGAACAACTGAGATGGTTGCTCTGAAGGAGAAAATAATCAAAAGTCAAAGATGGGCAGGAAACTGTGTCAATTAGTTTGTGCTAGAATGATATTGTGGTCAAATATGCGAGGTCCACGTATTTAAACAAAATAAACTAGTGTTGTTGAATTTTCTGCTTTGCCTAAAAGATATCACAAAGCATTTTAAAATCATCCCCACTCTCCTTGGCCCCTCTTACCGGAGTAGAGTAAATTATACTCCTATTCTGGAAGTTCTGAAACACCATCTGAAGTAGAACAATTTTCTGGCCCTAAGATAGTGATGGGAAGTTTGCAAACTGGTAGGTGCCCTGTGGGATGTAGAGCAATAGTGTAGCCAGGCACCAGCTCTCTGGTCTCAAAGCACTGGTTGCATTGTAGTCTTTGCAGACATGTTCTTTTCTTTGAGTGCTCTCCCCCTTATTCCTAGCCAGTTATGGACTCTTTAGATGTCTTTATGTGCAACTCCCAGAATGTTAAAAGAATTAGTATAAAACTTGTTTGAGTGGATTTCTTTAGCAAAGTACCATGGCTACCTAAAAGAAACCCTGTGCTACACAAGTGGAGTTTTAAACTCGTGATTTTTGTGTGTGAGGGTGTGTTTTTTGTTTGTTTCTTTGTTTTTTGTTTTGTGGCCTTGGTGTCTTCTAGAGTCTTTTATATGTTATCCAAGAGACCTTTTTATGTACTATTCATTTACTGGATTGGGTTCTGTAGCTGTAAACCTTTTTGGTTTTAAGGTTTACTGTTGCTCTCTGGGATTTTGTTGATGCACATTCCAGGATTTCTGCATCTTCGCCTGCACCTCAAACAAGCCCCAGCAAATGGAAGCCCAACACACAGCTATTCCTCAGTGTTGAGCTGGAATAGTGCATTAGTGCTTGATAAGTGCAAGGCAGAGACAAGACACATTTTCCATGCTGGTGGAAGGTACAGATTATGTAGGCATCCCTGCTAATGCAGAGCAGAGGAGTTAAGGGGGTTGTTGCAGTGTCATTTTACTGACCTTCTGTGAACATCATATTTACTGAGGGTGATTGTGTGTGCGTGTTTGGTGCTTGTGTGAGAGTTACCTTTAGAAATTTCATAATGTAGATTATTTTTAGTCTTGGGTCAACTTTTTGACTTGGATTACATTTTTGCCGTAATTGTCAATTTTGTTGTCTTTGCTATGTTCACTCAAAGAATGTTTCTCACAGTTCTGCATTATTTAGTAGGTGTTGTCCTTAGGAAGAAAAAAATTTTGTCATCTGGAAGCAACAGTAGCAGGTTTGCTGCTCTTTATGAAATGAAACTATTTCCAAGTAAGGAAAGCCTGTTCATTCAATGTGAATGACTATGATAAGCCTTTAAAAAAGTTAAATAATGAAAGTCCTATAACTTCAGTGTTTCCAGAGCATTGTTAAGTTACTGGAAGAGGAATTGAGTATTAGGGATTTTGTGGTAGTACTCAAGTGGTGATGGTCTTGAGCTGTAAGACACAATAAGGGAAGTTTTATAACTCTGTAAAGGTGTGGGTTTCTGGGGGTATCATCCTGTCACTGGCTTTTGGAGATAGGAGAAGAAACAGTGGTTGTGCCAGGTGCAGCAGTGGGCACCTAAAAGATTTGCTTGCCTAGAGCATTTCTAGTGTGCTCTGTCAGCAATAGAAAAGGAATAAAGAACAAGTGATTATACTGTATCTTCCAGTTGGCAAACTTCAGTGGTAAAACACAATTTATCTGGTGTATCTGTCTGCCTGTTGGGTGTGCACTGTGCTCATCTCATGTAATTTTAGTAGGTTGATCATTAGTTGAGTTGGTTGGACCTGATTAGCTTCAGGTATTGCAGTTGACTGGTTAACTATAGAATTGGATCTGAAAAGGAAAAAAAACAACCCAACAAACAAACCCAACCTACAAATGCCTCAAAAACTAAAGTCCACTGTCTTTGTGGACTTCAAGGCAGTAATGGAGATGGATAATCTTTATTTAGTCTGACTTTTTTTCTTTCATTTTGAGAATTTAAAGTTAAACATGCTCACATCCACATCCTCTCATGTGTGTGACCCCTCTTTCTCACCCCTTTCTTTTCTACCATGCTTAGCAGATTACTGTAAACTTGCTAGCCTTCAGTAAATGAATTAATAAACAGTTGCAATCTGCATCTGTCTTTTCCCCCTTTCCTTCTGTTGAGTTGTTACCTTTCGTATTACATATAAGCACCTTGTTGTGTGTCTGCATTGGCAATTCATTTGCTTGTTCAGAGTTTTAGTGGTTTTAAAAAAAATGAGGTAGTGATATACTTGCATTGTCTTGTTTAATTTTGATGAATTGAACTTTGGTATTTCTCTAATTCTAGTTCATTACAGTGCAGACACTGTGCTGTGTGTCTGGAGAGGAAGGAGCAGGGATGTCTTGCCTTCAGAAGGGCATGGAAGGCATCAGCACTATGGTTCCTGCCTCTCTCTCCTGCTGCATCCACAGCTGCAGGCAAGAGGGCTGCAATACTGGTTCTCCCCATCCATTTTCCAGCTTTCCCAGTTGCTGCCCTTGGATGGGATGTAAAGGAAGTTGATGTTGGTCTTACCTCTGCACTGCCACAGGTCCCTACCCTGCTGTGAAATTGCATGCATCCAGGGTGATAGATACTTGGTCTTCTCCTTTGATAGAGTGAATATGTGCTGCCCTTGATGCTATGCTTGTATTTGTAGAGAACACACAAACACTAAAAAAATCCTGGTTAGCATAAATAAATAAAACAATAGGTAATAATAATGAATAATAATGCTATCACCAAAAAGACCTCATCAAACATTTCCCTTTTTCTATAATAGTATGCCGGGGGGTTACAAATTCCTGTTACTATATTTCTAGTGGGTTTTTAATTGTAAATTTGAAACGAGGGGTAGCAATCTCTTGTTTCTACTACTCTTGATGAGAGAGATACGAGTCCATCACATTGAATCAAATTTATCTCCTCTATGAAGTGAATTATTAAACTATTTGTAATGTATGGAAAGCTGAGATGAATGATCAAAATATGGGGTTTGGGTTTTTTTGTTTTGTTTTGGTTTTGGATACAGGTTAAAATATCAAGCAGTTTGCAGTGCATTTGCGTGTTACTAAAGAATTTTTTTCTGTCATTGATCTTGCCAGGGGTTTATTTTATTTATTGTGCAACTTAACATAGAAATCAGAATAAAGCTAGAATTTGCTTGATTGGCACATTTATCTTTTAAGTAAAAATGTTGAACACCAAATACATGTGATGGAGTTTATGTGTATATAAGCATGTGCCTAGGGTTTTAACTTTTGTCTTTATAAGGATAAAAATGAACCTTAAGGTAAAGCATCATCTTTATCCCTGGACTTAATTGTGAGATCTTAACAGCATACATTTGAACAATTAAAGGGAATAAGGTTTGGCAGCAGCTGTCTGATTTTCCATAAAGAGATGGAACATCAGATGTACTTATCTTGGGAATATTGAATTCAATATGAATTATGCTGCTCAAGTGTTGTTGATGTATTACTATTTGTCCAAAGTGTAACTTGCATGAAAATAACCAATATTTTTCAAAACACTATGTGAGTAGTTTCAGCTTTGTTTTGTTTTAGAAATCTAGTGAAATGGAACATGACATGCATTTTAATATATTATTTGTTTACATATGTTAGATAAATGTGGCATAGCACATTGAAAAAGAAAAATGTGTTAAGTGGGTATTTTCTCACAACAAAACAGTTAAACCAGACACAAGCTTTCTTTGGCTGTAGCTTTACAGAACCATCAATTATGTTTAATATATATGATTGAAGAATGCCCCCCACAAATTAGAAATGTTTGTTTGTTTGTTTTTTCAAAACTGTAGCAATAATTAATTTTCCAAATAATAATTTTTTTTGCCCCCTATTTTTTCCCTTTCTTTCCCCTCTCTTGTCAAGGGTACTGTGTGTCATAAGATAGTATTGAAAAATGTGGATGCTTCAGAACCTTGTTTGCTGTGGTCAGATCTGTAGTAGGAAAGTTTGCTGAAATACAGGTGTCCTCATACTTCCAATTCTAAAATTAGAGAGTGTTTTATTTCAAGCATTTGTATGTCTTGCTCATTTTCAAAGAAGAATGACAGGATTAGTAGCAGAGAAATAAGCTTAGTTTCTTGCATAGGTATTCTTAATAACCACATAGAAGATTATAATTTCATTCAAAAGTAAAGTCATAACAAAGGTAAGTAATTTTCTTCAGCCTATTTAGATTATTAATTAAATTGGGAAAACCAGCTTGTCCATTTTTAAATCCATAGTAATTTTGCTACAGCAAGTCTACTGTAATATTAAAACCGGTTCTGCAAGTGCTGTGTATGGCTGAGATTCAAGAGCAGTTGCTCTGCTATGAAACACCTTCAACTCAAACTCTGCAGAAACCTCCTTGGTAAATATTGTATTCCAAATCCTTGTACTTTTTGAACAATCTCTTCTGATAAATCTGAGAAAAAAAATACTTTGATTTGGGTCATGATGGGGACAAAACGCAGCACATGAAAAATAAGTTAATTGTGCTCTTTTACAAATGCAGCTTCCTCCCCTCCATGCAGTGTAGCTTCCTTCCAGAACAGGTTTGTGCTGTATCAGTAAAAAAATTTAATAAAGTACAAACTGAAAAATTGCAAGCTCTCCAAAACAAAGCCTAACTACACCACAGAGCAAAAACTACGTCTTTGCACTCTGGGCTGTTATCTTTGGTTGCTGAAGAGTGTGATGCTTCCCTTCTGGGAGTGGGAGAGTGGGCAGGGTTACATAGCCAAGAGCAGGGTGGGATGCAAGGGAGTTGTTTGGGGATCGGAAGATCTTGACTTTTTTTAGCCCATGGGTCAGTGCAGTGCTGCTTTTGATGCTGTGACCTGTGCTTGCTTAACCAGGGCTGTGTCAAAACTACCTGAGACTTCTAACTTGTGCTGCATGCAGCGAGTCATCCCTAATGATTTGTGGGAAAACAAAAGGCTGTATTTCCATTTCAGATCTGGGAGGTTGTTTTTTCAGGGCTGGTTGGGGGTAAAGCTGGCACCAGCACTGTTTGGAGTCTTGACTTTACTTTAGGCAGGTTTGTAGCCTTTGTGTTTGGTAGGGAATGGAACTTTCTGAACCCATAACAAATACAAAATGCTGTAGGGCTTTTTTTTTCTTGGAAATCTGCAGATGGTCATGAAGCAATAAATCACAGGGAAGGCTCCAAATGTGAGCATTGGCAGAGCCCGAGCTGATGGTGCAATCAGCACCAGAAGGCAAAGGTGGGGAGGACGATGGAAAGTTGTCACTTGAGCAGAAACATCAGTACTAGGCAACAAATATTTCTGGAGGCACCATTTAATGGCCGTTAAGTTGCCTCTATAGCACTGGTAGTGACAAGAAGTAAGTGCAGGAACATTTCTAGGGAATTTATTTTTGATAAAAATGGTTAATGATTAAATATTTACTTTCAGAAAATATATGTCAAAGTGAGAGTAGGATCTGCTCCCTTAAGTGTAACCAACAGGTTTTGTGTGTTTATTTGCAAAACAAATCAAACAGTTACTAATTTTTCTTAATTGGAATAAAAAAACAAGTTCAATTTTTGTAAAAATGTAAAACCAGATAATTTCAAACCACATAAACTGGGAATTGTAATAACCTCAGTATTTTTTTGTAGAGTCAATTTCAGAGCGAGAATAGGGCTAGATACTTCATACCTTTAAAGATCACGTAGGGGAGGTGTGCAACTGCAAATGGATCTCATTTGTGTAGAAGATCTAAACTGATTTTTGATTTTTTTCCTTGCACTACTCCAAAGGTGCTAGATGAACCTAAAGCTGAACATCTGAAAAATGATCCAGGGAAATGTATCCGGTACAGAAACTGTACTTCTGATTTTCCATTGGTATCATTCATATAGTTTCAAATTAAATTAGTTAAATGAAGAAAAATGACACAGTTTTTGTTTAAGTTAAAATGTGATTTTGGCTGCTTAATTTTTATTAGTTTAATTACTGTAATTTTAAATGTAGGATTTTTTCCTAGTATAAAAAGAAGCCTTATACCAGATCTTAATTGCTTTTCTAAATTCTTAATTTCATGTAAATATTGTGATTCAAATTGATAAGTAATTTTTACCTCTGTTACTTAGTTTTGAAATTTTTACAGGTGTTTCATCCTTTAGTTCCATAGTGATGATATTTAATATATAATTAAACGTTAACATTTAGAGCTGCAGAAGCTGTACTTCTAATACAGTTACAAAGTTAATTTGGCTGTGTAGAGAATAGGAATAAAATTTGGTTGCAAAACTGATGCAGATTGCCTCCAGAAGTATACTAAATATTCAGGAAAGAAAGTTTTTTAGATTTTTTTTTGTAAGTATTTTAAAATAAATAATGAATAAAGAATCCTAAATAAATCTGTATTCTAAATGATACTCTGGTGTAAAATTTTTCAGGAGGGGGTTGATACTCTTCTGAAATTCTCCAGGGAGAATTTTCACACGTCCTAGTTGAAACTTGGATCTGTGGGTTTTACTGATAAATTCAGATGTGGTTATTAGTGAGCTTTAATATGTTTTTACTTATTGTTGTTTCTTTTGGTAGCTAATGTATTTAAGCTTTGATTTTCTTAGTATTAGGAATATCTATCAGATGGGTGCCATTGAAGGCAAGTTCCTACATAGCTGTGGGACTAGTGCTTCCTTTTTACCTACCTTTATTGCCATGGCATATAACAGTAAATAAAGGTAACTTTAAAGGTAGTGGTTTGTGAATCTCATTCAGGATTTCTTTCCCAAGCCAATTAAAATGAGAAATGCCCCGCTATGCTTCATCACTCGATTGTGTGCTGTATTATCTCTTCTCTTCCACCGTCCTTGGTGGTAGCTTCACAGGCAAATTGAGGCACCTCTTCTGCCAAGTAATGCAAGATTCTTCTGGCAACTTTTTTCCTACTTTGTCTCCCATCATCATCTTCTACCTAATTTGCAAATTCATTGCCCATATTGCAGCATTCAGAATTTTAATATTATAAATGAATCTTTGCTATTTTTCTCAATGGAGTAATTTGCTCCTTCATGCTTGCTCCCTTTCCTGTAAATGAGTTGTTGGTATTGTGCTGCTTGTAAGCTGCCTTATCTAAGGATGATTGATATTGAGCCAGAATGCTAAGGCATGGTGCAGGCCAAGGAAAACATTGGTCGTGAAAACAAGTAACAACTCAGTTTGAACATGAATTGATCTGTCTCTTCTGGTTAGCTGCAACATCCCAGAACATGTGTTTCCTGAAGTGAAATGAGTGAAAACAGTTTTTAAGAACTAGTCCTTGATAACTGATACAGATATTTTATGCACCATAAATCTTTTTCATGTCTTGTGGGTGTGTACCCATCACTAAAATCAGCTAAGAGTCTTTGGTAACATAAATTCAGTATCTACATGCATCACTGCAACAGCTCTAGATTGTCAGTGCTACACAGAGAAGAGGATGGGGTGTGTTAAGTGAGGGGGGTACCCTAAAGATGGTTTGCATGGAGTATGTTAAAAAGTGGTCTAGCGGCTCATTCCCAGTCAAATCAAAGCTGACAATATATATCAGCCCAATCCGCAATAAAATGCAGCCAGGATGCACTACAGTGTGACTACTGACAGACAAGTAACACCATGTGGTGGAACTACAGGTTCAAGAAATCCCCAAGGTTCACTGTGCTAACCAGGTTCAGCCTCTTGCATTTAAATTTTTAGAACAGTCAGCAGTTCCAGTTGGCCTGGCATCACAGTGGAGACAGAGACACAGTCCACGCTACATCCATCTTAGTCTTTCAAAGAATACAAATACAGATGTAGTGAAAGCAGAGCACAGCTGAAGAAAAAAGGGATTATTCATAACACTAAGGCAATCTGCATACAGAAGATTTGTGATAGACACAGTGTTTATTGAGCCTGTATTTTCATACAGTAAACATTGATAATGAGATACCTTACTTGAAAATAACATGACAAGTGTATTTTGTGTGTTCAGCTCCTATATGGAACTGGAGTTGTGGAACAATGCTAATGCTTCCCTATGTAATGTCAGTAGTGCTGAGGCTTAACTTGTTTGGGGTGTCTTCAGTGGTAATTTCGAATACAAAGATTAAAAAAAAAATTCAATTGATTTGGATTAATCTACCACTGTAATTTCCCCAATTATGAGCATTTGAGCCAAATTGTATTCACACTTAACATGTGAATGCTTTAAACCACTATGTAGTCTGGTATTCCTGTGTGTCTTTTGAAGATGTACAAGTTAAAAATAGCCTACCTGTCTAGGTAGGACTTTTCTGGGCTGATTTCAGAAGAAGCTGACTTTGTGAGTCAGGTCCATATTAACTTGCTTCTATCTGGGACAAGTTTACCCTAGCAGTGCCCTGTGCCTTATGGGGTTTGTTGTTGTTCTTGCTGAATGGCAATTTCAGGGGAAAACTGAAAAATTCTCACAAGGCTGCAACTGCCTCCTCTCATTTAAAATCACTTCCACCAGAAATAAAAGATGATTACTCTCAGTATGTAGTTACTGTCATGTTATCTTAGTTCGGTTTATTTTCACTTATTCAAGAGGCCAAGGCAGGAAGGATCTGAGATGACAGTGGTGCTAAACTGAGCTCATCAAAGCTGCAAAGGTTTTACAGTTTGTCTGCCAAAAACACAGCTGAACTGCAGTGAAAAAAAACAATTTTCTAAAGATAAAAGAACCTTTTGATAGACAGGTGGTTTACTCCAACTTCCTAAATTAATGACAGTAAAAAGATTCTGCATCTGTCCATGTAGCTACATTTGCTTGACATGTAATTTCTTCTTGTGCCTCTGATTTCTGAAGGGCAAGGCCATACTGGCAGATTCTGCATTGTGTAGATAGTGGTGCACGCATAAATAGACCACATTGTGACAAATTGTGTGGATTGCTTTATATTTAGGTATTTATAAGCACCCGATATTGAATAGTTCTTTATTTGGGTACTCTCATTTCGAAATATTGTATTTCTACTCACTACTTAGCTACTGGTTCTGTAAGAATGCCCTCACCTTGGACTTGTTTGTGAACAGCTGTAGTGAGTAACTGCATGTAGACAAGACTGTAATCTTTCCTGATGAGTATAAATACATATTTATCCAAGTAGCTGAAACTGTTAACAGATGGCAGATGGAAGTAAAAACATATTGTGTGCACTGCTGCTTCTCCCTGTGCTCATCCCCCTCCCCTATTTGGGGAAACCAGAGAGAGAATTATGTATTCTTGAAAAGTGGATGTAACCACTCTGCCAAAGAACTTTCAAACACTCTGCTTCCAACAAAAGAGTTTTAATGTTCTCATGCCTTTTCAGAGTCAAAAAATGTTAAATAACAGTTCTGAGAAAAACATCATAGCACCTCCTTGTCATCTATTTAGAGCAGAACATAGATATTTGCAAGACGGAATGTCAATCAGGATTTGAAGTGATTTTTTTGTCCCTTTGAGTAGAGAGGTACTTAGTTCTGCTGATTTTATAAAGATCTTAAACTACTTAACTTACTGTTCAGAACATTGATTTTTAAAACAATTTTGAGAGAGTTACAGAATGTTGAACCCTCAAATCTTTTTAGTAAGAGGATGAGGGAAAACCTTCCTTCCTGAAAGTGTATTGAGCAACACAATTTCTCCTTAGTCACACTGTTCAAAGGGTCATTTTTTTTCTGTACCTCACATAAATTGAATACAATCCTCTACAATTTTGGGAGCTTGCTTTCTTTTTCTTTCTTTTTTTTTTGTTTGTTTTTTTGTTTTGGTTTTTTTTTTTTCATTTTAACATTATCCCAGCAAATAAGTAGGGAAATATTTTGTTTTGTTTTGTTTTACAGGTACGTCTGAGGCCATTGATCATTTGGAAGTATAAGTTCTTTTTAAATATAAAACATTTGGAAGGAACTGAGAGTGACAGTAATTTGAAAGGACAAATAGTTCTGATGTTTATTGCCATCTTGTTAAGTTACCTTGAGCTGCAGTTTCTCTTAAGCAAGTTGCATGGGTTAGCTGTCAGAGGTGCAGTTTGAGAACCCTGTGGCTTCCTTGTAGATTTTGTTTTTTGACTTCACCCAGGGAGCGATTTGTTTGCTTTCTCTGAAGTGTTTTGGTTTTATAATACCTTGTTACTCTCTCCTCATAGTTATTTTTTTTCCCCACTCAAGGTTAACAGTGAGTTTAGTATACAATACTGGATATAAGTGGTAGGAAACATTCAGTGATTTCTCTGCTCAGCTTCTTGCCTGAATTACAGCACTTTCAGAAAAGTGACTATTTTTTTCATTGGAAGACTTCATTCACCCACTTTCTTCATCTAAAGAGTGAGAAACCTGGTGGGCAGCTTTTACAAGCAAGCAGTACAGACAGATTAAAACTGTCAGAAGACTGACATTTGAAAATTTGAGGAACTTCAGTTTGAGCTGGTAACTTCACTTGCTGAAGGTGTAGCAATATCCTTGGGGCATGGTTGTAAAATGAGACAGTCAAGCCTGCCTGCAGTTTCACATGAGCTTATGAATGTATTCCCATCCCCATCATCCCCGGTGGGGGTCAGCCAGTGCCTTCTTGGCCCTGCACAGCTTCCCAGTGTCTAGTAGGGAAACACTACCTGGTCACATGAAAGTATGAGGCTACTTCATCTGTGATTTCAATTTTGTCGTTGCCCAGAAAAGATGAACTTGTTACAATTCTAATTTATTTAACTTAGTTGTTTCCTTTGTACATAGGCCTATACTCCTATGGCGTATAGGAGGAAACCAAGGGCTAGAGGAGAGGGGGACACTTTTGCCAGCCATGGAGCCCAGTGAGGGTCTCTCTCCTGTTGTGACTCTACAGGGCCACTGTTCCTGCTCTGCATGTTTTGGGACTCGTTGGGCCAATGAACTGGTTTAACCCCTTAACCTGGCAGAAAAGCCTAACCCTGCAATAAAAGTCAGCAGATCAGAGTTTCTTTGCCTTCTGGGAGAACGAGCTTTGATGTCAGCAGAAAGCGAACTCTGTACTGGACAGGCAGGAGCAGTGACATGAAGAAAGAGACCTGCCCTTGCTGGGGGGAAGGTACTAATAGTGTCAACTGCTTGTTAAAATGTTCCCAAATCTATCGAAATAACAGGAAAATTATGGGAGTTTTTTTGTCTTTGCAATGTGTGTGTTATAATTTATTAGACCATTTGAAACACTTACTTATGTTTACATATCTGTGAATCCCCAGTGTTTCTTAACATGATCAAAAGCTGAAAATTACAAATTGTTGCAATAGAGACCCTTGTTAAAAAAACAAATTCATGAGGGATCTGAAAATAATCCTATGAATACTATCTCTATTATTAGCACTTTTTTACCAGTGTTTTTCGAACAAGCAGGATCTGTTTTTGAGGCTCTGAAATAAGAAATGCAATTCCGTAGGTTTGTATATTAAAACTGGGCATTCTGTGTTAACGTTGGGAAAAAAAAGTCACCTGTTATATGTGCTGTGGCATAGAGATCCCTTTAATGATTCAGTGTCAGTCAATGTTTATCACAGAGTGCTCATTTTTAAAATTTTGACCACAGTTTGAAGGGACAGTTTTACTGCTTAATCTTAAAAAAAAAAAATCATTTATATCTGCTGGGTCAAAATTATGCCAAATTGTGTTTAATTAGTCTGGAAAAAGAATTTTTGCTGTATGTTTCTAAACATAGTCTTCACTTTCCACTTTGACACTCAATTTATCATTACCCTCTGGTAACTACCCTAATAGTAACCATGTCTATTTAAAGATGGTTATTAAAAAAATTATGTAGTTATTTAAATTATTTTTAAAAACCTGAAAACCCTTGAAAGCATTTGGAAGTAGCACTTACAGTGTGATAAAGATGGGAAAGCTGATATGGAATAAGCTATAATTAACAGCTGCTTCTGTTTTCAAAAGACAGCTTTAAGTACATTTTTCATATTAGAATTTAAAGGGAGAGAACTCCCAATGATGAAGCCAATTTGTTAAATATGGGGAAAGTGCATTCCTGCTCTTTAAAGGGTACTCAAAGGATTGAAAATCAGAGTTTTGCATTAGACAGCTGTTTCGTCTGGCTTGTGGTAGATGAGTTGTTAAGTCCATACTTTAAGCTTCATTTGTGATTCAAGGAATGTTAAGAGAATAATACAACTGAAAAGCAGCTTCTCTTGGGACCTTTCAGAGAAGCTAATTATTATTAGCTACAGTATCTAATGACCTTTTCTCATTGTGACATGTTATGATACCTTTTCTAGTGCACAGCAGTTTTTATTTTGCATTTGATCATAGTAATTATAATAATTTTTGTCATAGCAACCAAGTCTTACACTGTTTTGTTGCTAAGGATTTTGTTAAAGTGAAGACAAAGTACACTTAATTGGAGAATTGTTTTCTTGTTTAAAATTATGGCAAAGTACACTTAATTGTTTTTCGTGGTTTTTTTTTTTTTGGTTTTGTTCTAATTAGTGCGACTTTATGTGAGGGTGGGCTTTCTCCATGAGTCTTCTGACAAGCTAAGAATCTGCTATTTTGCTGAATGTGTAGATTCATTTCTGCTTTTTATTTCCTTTAATAAAGTTTTAAAAAAGGGTGAGATATGCAGAAGAAAAAAAAATTAAGTTATCTAAGAAATATTCCACTAATATTCTCTCTTTCCTTGTAGAGATATTGGAAGAATTTCATGCTCCTAAGCAAATAGCCTTTTGAAGGAGTGAAACTGGTTGCAGGAGTTCTGCACCATTTTGTTCAGAGGGTAGCATCAGGCTCTTTAAAATTGAGTCAGCCCCATAAAAGCATGAAAAATGTGATTTTTGGAGGAAACACTTTGTAAGAGTGAAGTGTTGTAAACTATTTTTCTGTGACTGTTAGGACTGTCTTAGAACTGTTATCCTAGGACTGTACTCCAAACCTGGCTGGGATGGCTACTGTTAATGGGATATAGTAAGTCAGTAATACAGGTTGGTGGAGTAAATGCTAAGGTGCAACGCAGAGAATGAGTTTTCACTTCTATAAATGGTTATTTCTTGAAGTAACTAGTTAGGAAACTTACAAAGAGAAACCTCTGTCTAGCCAGGGAAAAATTAAGTTATTACCTCTATAGCTATTCCACAGGAGTGATCCTGTTGCATTCCGTAGGAGCAGTCTCACAGAGGCATTGAAAGGAACAGCTGAAAGGTTAAAGCAATTTCAGCTATCATGGAACAATCCTCCTATGTACAAGGAATCTGGAAGAATAAATGTAAGACTGAAGAATATCCCAAAAACACTGAAACCAGAAGCTGTGGTGATTTAAGAGGAGAGCAAAGGTGACTGTTACAAGGAAGAGGATGTCTTTTAAACAGTGCAAGTCATGTCCTAATAAGAGTAATAAAAAAGGGTGTGAGAATGTACACACATCAGGCCCAAAGCATTAATGACTGAAATAAAAGTAAAACCACTTCCCCGTGCTCCCCATCCTATCCTTCCCTTCCTCCTTCTTTTGCCCAGTATTTGTCACTTAGCACAATGCAATATGACATGGGATATCACTCTGGTTGGTTGGGGCCAACTGATCTGGCTTATGCTCCCTCCAAACTCCTGCTGACCTGCACCCTCCTCACTGATGGGGCAGTGTGGAAACAAGCAAGCTTTGATGCTGTGCAAGCACTGCTCAGCAGTAGCCAAAGTATCCTTGTGCTGTCAACACTGTTTTGGTTGCAAATCCAAAATGCAGCACTGTGTGAGCTGCTATGAAGAAAATTAACTCCATCGTCTCCAAAGCCTGCACAAATAGTAAAGTCATGAATAAGCGTACAAAGGTGGAGTATACAAGGTCTTCATCCCTTTTGTGGAAATAAAGGATTCCTGTTAGACCCTTGAGTTCCTAGAAAAGAATTGCGTGAGGACATACGTAAGGATGATTCAGCTGATATTTTTTGAGATTTGATGTGAAAAGATTTGACTACAGGTTCTTTGGCAAGGCTTAAATTTTCTTGTGAAATATATTAAAAAATGACAACTTGGAACTTCAGTCACCTATAAAAAAATTATGGGCAGGAATAAAATTTGTGGTCATAGATTGGGAAGGTGAGAGAAAATCTGATACTGGAGTTTCAAAAAGAAGTCTTCTGGAAGCTATGCACTTCAGCATTCTCACAAATGAATTAGAAAATCAATGGTTAAGCAAGTGGTAATTTTTTTCAGATCATTTAAAATTGTCGTGGATAGTCAAAACCAAAATTGTCTACAAAGAGATGCAAAAGGGATACAAGAGCGAGCCAAATGTTTTTAATGATAAAAATATTGTGGAATAAATGATGGGTTTGAGGAGGAATTCCAGCTATTAATTTGTATCTCATGATGATCACAGATGATGGCAAAGAAATGCTTCCAGGAGGAAAGAGGTATTGGAATGATTGTGGATAGTTCTGTGAAATATCATTGCTCAAAAAGGTAATCAAAAAGAAAAATAGAACATTAAGAATTGCAAAGAGAGAAATAGTACATAAAGAATGAAGCAGAAAGCATTTTGGGAATAATTCCAATAGCATTAGTTTTTGACTGTTCTGAAATTGTACCTGCCATACAGCTATGTAAACTGTGGTTAAATAAAAAAAATAAAAAAAAAAAAAGGCAGCTTTAAGAAAAACAGTTCAGAGCCTTAAAGAGCGGGAAATATGGTGAATATGTGCTTTCATGACATGTATCTCTGAACATTTGGATAAAATAGTATTTTCTTGCCACTTTATGGTGCCTCAGATAAATGCTCCAGTAAATATTTTTGGTGTAGTATTATGCAATGCAGAACCATTAGATTCAAGTTTTTCTGTTTTATGTTTAACAGCTTTAACAACAATTTGTTCATAGTTGTATTAATAAATGTAATGTTACTCGAAGTGTGAAGAGCAATGCTACAGTTATATTTGTTTTGGAACTCACATTTTGACAATGAAAACTCTATTTTGGGTCAAGTACAAAAATTTTGGAGCTTCCACTTTGGGAAGTATGTAATAGGGTACCATCTTTTATAAATGTCTGGCATTCTTAGGCAGGAGAGACCAACGCCATAGGTAGTCAAATGGTACAAGTTAGAAGAACTTAGTGTACTTTTTTAGATTTAAGCCATTTAGAGGAAAGGCAAAGTTGTCTATTGTCAACCTATTTAACTTTCATATACTTCAGAATAAGTTCTAATCTAAAGACTTATTCAGATATGAAATGCCATCTGTGTTACTGAGTGTCATCCTCACTTCCTAATGTTTTTGATGGGGTTTTTTTGTTGTTTTTTGTCTGTTGTTGTTGTTTGGGGTTTTTTTTGATTTTTTTGTATACATTGAAGATGATGTCTTCTTGAGGACTGTAGTTTTTGGTCTTCTGTTTTAACTATCTTGGATCCTGAAAGGGCAAACAACAAAATGGATATTCCTATTTTTTAGTGTCCTATTAACAATCATACCAAGAAGGAAAAAAAATGTATAGATATCATCTTTCTCACTGTCCTCTTGTTGACAGTGTTTTCTGGTAAGGAAACTTATATCTCATTAGCTGGGAGATGCAAATCACTGGAGGGCACATGTTATTAAAAATATTAATACAGCTTGGGATCTCTCCTAATAATCAGAAATTGATGGATGACAGGCTTCCTTTTTCATGTGGTGGAATTGGATTCTGACCCTTTCCTCTGCTTTCTGTGGCTGACTTTCACAAATTATATGTATATGAGGATAAGCATGTAGATATATAGCATACTTTTCAAAAATATGTGGAAAAGCAAGCTGCAAGCCAAATAGATAAAAGTATCAAAAGTTCATAGTGTTGACCTTGAATCTACTCTCTAAAAGATGTTAAAGAGAAGATGTATCTGTATTCTGAGAGGTGCACAGCGAAATGATGAGGTGACAGCTACGAATCTCTGAGTAGATGTAGGCAAAAACCGAGTATTTAAGCACTGGTGTTACATTTATGCCAGAATTTGTATATTTAACTTTATTAATTTCCGTGTCTGCACTTTGCATACTATTCTGATGGTACAGATGCAATACATCACTGTGGGGTGTATTCCACAAGCACAGCTTGTCCTGTGAAATGAAGAGCTAACCCTTGACATCTGGGCAAAACAAGCTGCTCTTACCTGCAGGGGAAGGACTTGGTGCTTTCAAGGAAGAAGTAATGAATGAGTTCCCACTAGTATGATGAACTGAAAAATAGTCAGGCAGGAGGAAAGTAAAGGAGGCAAAAAAATCCCTTTGTGTATGGAATGTAAAATTTGAAAAAGGAACTAGCTGGCTCCTAAAAAGCAATAGTTTACAAGAAATATGTTTGAATTGATCACTGTATGAGATTGCAGAGTGTAAGCTGTGTATGATCTTCATGGATGGGCTGTAAACGTAAGTGCTAGGCAGTGTTCTTTGCAGTCATTGACATGTGATGGCTCTTTGATTTGTATAAAATAGATTTATATTTTATTGATTCAAAGCAAGCATGTTGTTATAGCAGCAAGCAGCTTATTTACAAAGGGAAAATACGTAATGTAAATGGCAGTGAATCAAAAGAAGCATTACAGAAATGTGAGCAGTTTGGTACTGTTAAGTAAAGACTGAAACAACAATGCCAGTAAAACAAATACTTGTTTGTTTGCTTTCGGTATATGTTGAATCATACGCATTAGACTTTAGGGTGAGGAGGAATAGAACTATTCTTTAAAGAATAGGATTCCAGGATTTAAAAGCAAGAGCAAACCCAAAATCTCAACAGGCTTCAGTCACTTAACTGATAATGTGATCATTAATATGCATGTGTATATTTATAGCACTGTAAAAAAGTGTATCACTTACAGTTATATGTGTAAAATAATCACTCTCTTAGGTACATGCATTTTGAATTCTTTTATGACAAAAATACTCTTTTTTTCAAAAATAATTATGTACTTTTGGTAATGTAGGTGATTTGCTATCATAAAGAGTGATTTTCATTAAAGATTTTTACTTGGGCGCTCCTTTTGTAAAGCTTCACAGCAGTGTGATTACTTTTCATTTTTCATCTTTTCTAGCTTTTTTTAAAGTACTTTTGTAGTGATTTTTGTGAAGTTCTGTAAATCTTTTCAAACTAGAATTTTGCTCATAGTAATCTCTAACCCAATAACTCTGGCAGTTTGGTTTTCATTTCAAAAAGGGAGAAATTTGGCACATTTTAGGTTCTTTGCTGCTATAGTAACACCATTTGTTCACTTTCACTTTAGCCTTTTTTATTTTTTTCAACCTGTTTATAGGAGAGATTTTAAAAAATCAGTTAATATCACAGCTAAATTCAGTACATTTACCTCAAGTTGTCAATGTGTTAGATCTAGGTGAAGAAATCCTTGCCTGTAATGTAAATACTTATATTTGAAACAAATTAGAATATTAAGATATGTTTGTTTGTCATAGCCAGTCTTAAACGCATTTCTAGCAATTAATATATATGAGAGATAAGCATTTTCTTTAATAGGTGTATTAATCCATCTCACTTTTTTCCTAGCTTGAAAGTGGAATACGTGAGGTGTTGAAATAGTCTTTGTGCAACTTGTAATTTAAATCTAGAATGAGTGAATGTCAGTAAAGAAGCAAGGAAGCCTTCATGGTCTAGAATACCACAAATTTCATGTTTCCTAGTACAGATCATGTATGTTCTCCATGTCTGTGGACAAAACACCAGACCTGCTCTGTTAGCAAGTCCTGCCCCATCTATCAGCAGCAGTGTACAAGGCTGCATTTTCAAACCTTAGCCTGGCAAACTGCTTCCTGTCCTGCTGAGAAAGTCAGACCTCTCTTAAGAAGCATTATCCTGTTTGGTGGATGTAGCCGTGAAAAATAGATGCAAAATCAGAAAAAAGCAGAAAAGATAAGTCCTGTATATACAAAACTGCAGTTCAAGAAGGTAGGACTAGAAAACAAATTTATCCAGGACAAGGGCAAAGGGTCCTAAGATTTGACTAAATGGATGTGTTGGCTAAGTGATTGTGCAGCACTGAGGAAGAATTGGAGAACGTGATAATTTTTGTGTCATGTCAACAGGTGACGCACTGCAGGCGGTGTAGGAGAGGGTGGGAAATTGCTTCAAATCCTTTGAGACTTTGCTGTAGACTTTATACAAGTTTTTTGTACTTAGCAAGATGCCTTTATTAACAGCACAGGGAAATGGCCAAGAACTGCCTGCTGTTTAGGCATACTGTGTGTACGTGGCTTTTTGTTTTGCATATGTTTTATTTTGTCTTTTAGAAGTGGATTTAGTGCTTTGATCTTACAGAAATATGTAATTGCTGGATTTGCTGAAGTCACTTAGTGAATTGGTCAAATTTGCCCAGTAAACAGTAACGACATTTTATTTCTGGAAAGTATTTAGCAACACATGTCTTTGAAAAGTGGCTTTCAGGTAAATTGGTCTTACTGGTTAGATCAAACAAAGCATATGCTTTGCTGGCAGGGACAACCACAAATGATGAGTTAAAAGACTTCCCACCTCCTAGGGAGAAAATTCAGTATAGTAGCTAAGAAGTGGAATTTCAGGCTTTTTTCCAGCTGTTTAACTTTTATACACAGGCTCCTGCATGAGTGAATCAAAGGGACATTAGCAGGTATTTGCAGATAAGCACTTGACTAAAAATTTATGGTTGGACTTGATAATCTGAAAGGTTTTTTCAATCCTAAATGGTTACATGATCCTATTTATTTTGGCTTTAAGTAATTTAAGTTTCTACTCCAGACTTGTGCTGCCAGCTGTGGGACACTTTCAGCTTCTGGCTTTATTTTTACTGTTTAACAAATGAAGATATTGTCTATGTAAGAAGCCTTCATGTATCTGTTTGAAAAATATATTAGTAGCCTTGGATAGAAGTCTCATGCTTCTCATTAATGAAGTTGAACACTTTAAATGGAAGGAATCAAATTACTATTCTTGAAGTTTTTTTCAGAGAATGGTAAAAGATATTTCATGCTTTGCAAAAAGAGCAAGAAACAGTGAGAAAGGAGATAGTCAGGGAGACTGGAGGAGAAAAAGAAAAGGAAAGGATGGTTTGGGGAAGTAATATATATTTTTTTAAAAAAAAAAGGTGTGCATCTCTCTTTATGTGTACTTTGACTTGATGAACTGAGCAAACTTAGAAATTAAGACATCACCTTGAATATAGTGGTTGCTTTCCTTTTTTTAAGGAATACCTTTCTCATGAAGTGACTTGCTACAACTGGTTTGGTTACTAACTTGTAAAAAGGAATGCTACCCTTTGGTTTGTCAGTGATAGCAATTTGTGACTGACTTAATTTTGTTATCAAATATATTAATTGATGGCCTAGGTGGGGGAGTTTGGATTGTTTGGTGTTTTGTGTGTTTGCTTTAGTCTTATTGATCAAAAAGGCAGTTAAGCCAAAAGAGACAACCAACTGAAGATGGTGCAAATTCAGTATAAGAAATGTTCATTTTTCAGTGTGTTAGATTTATTTAAACTTTAAAATGCATTTTAGTAACTGCTGTCATGTATTTTAGTTTAGGTGTAAAATTAGTTTTAGTGACCTGTGGAGGTAGCCCTTGTTATAAACAAGGCTATTGAAATGGAGTTTTTATCAAGTTTTCCATAGAAAAGTTTACGTGTGAAGTCTGATATGTACTTGTCTGGCTACTCTTGCCTGACATAAATAAGTCTTCCTCACATACAAATATTGAAATACACTCTTCATTGTTTAACTTTTAGAGATGACACCAACATTTCTATAGATATAATATTCCATTTCTTATTTTCACTTTCCTCAAGCTGTGTTCACTAAGAAACTGTATTTTGGCTAACTGCTGTGAGCTTGATTTCACATTGCATCAATTTTAGGAACTGTTGCTGCTTTGACAATTTTTATTCAATCTGATCATTATCTTTTACAGTAAAAAGACCCTACTGGAAAATAAAAAAAACCACAAAGCCAACCAAACTCAAACCCCATTTCTTTTTTTTTTTTCAGGCTTATCCTTTGATTAGCTCCTCTGCTGTTCACTGAGTAGTGAAGAGTTTGAAACTAAATAAAAATCTAACAACTGAGACTAGTACAGTAAATATTTACGGTTTTTGATGTATGAGTGTGTAAGAGCCATATGTTTGAGGATGTACTGGAGGGTGCACCTCGAAGTGTATCTTCAGAATCAATGAGCTGGGTTTTGTGTGCTAGTTATTGTAATGGTTGATTTTAGAGCTCTGATGTCAGAGCTTTTAACATATTTTTAACATATGTCCAGCTTATCTATTTTGGTATTTGTTTGACTCATTATAGTAGTGGGATGGTACTTGAGGCATACTGAGATGCTGCTGCTAAATCTGGGTTTTGCAGTTTATAGAATTGTGCTTTAAGGCTCTGAAACCTTCTAATGACTTTTTTTGTTATTAACTGTGTATCTCAGTCTTTCCTTCTGGCACTCATCAAAAGTTTTTGTTGGATGCAAGATATAAAGTGTTCTGTAGGTTGAAATCAGACATGTCTAAAATGTTCCACTATAGATAAATAGTGTTTGAATATTATATACCACTTGTTCATATTTCCTATATTCAGAAAATTAATTGTTATGAGAATAGTATATTTTCTTTTCTCCTCTGGACCTTCATACAGTTTGTGGATGGAATTTCTAGAACAAACATATAAGTTTTTCTTGAAACTGTCTTAGTGTTTTGAAACTTTCTATGTTACTAGAGAGAGTGGCAATAAGACGGTAAGAGGAAAAAAACCCCTGTGTGCACATGCATGCATGTCTGTGTTAATACCTCGATATGTACATAATAAATTTGCTTAGCTCAAAATGAAAGCATTTTGTCCTCAGAAGCACGTCCTGGATTTAAGAATTGAGGCATCCAACAACTTACATTCAAGTAGTATAAGATAAAGAGGAAGGAGGAAAAGAAGGCATGAGTGTTAGTAAGGGATTGTTCTCCATATCTTTCAGGCACAGGATGAATAATACCTGAGTTCCCTAGATACTCTGACATCTGCTGAATTTATTGTCTTACAATTACCTTGAATTTTTTCACATCCAGAGCCCTGTTTGCAGCTGAGAGATGGATCACACGGTTTTTTTCTTCTTTAGTTTGTATTGTCCTTATTAATCACTGGCATTTGTCAGGACCTTGATGTTTGACTTTGGTTTTGTGCACAGGATTGACTAAACTTAAGCTAAGGATAGCTGGATATGCCAAAGGACAAAATGACTGTTACTCAATTTGTTGTACTTGCCATTATTAAACAGTAATCAGTATAAGGGAGGGGAATAGAAATTCTTTGAATAGCCCTGTCATATCATTGTTTGGCTTGATCGAAATGAATGGGTCTGTTGCAAGCAAGGGATAGGAGAGGGGAATCTGCTAACTCCATGTGGATCAGTTGAGCAATTAGGCAAAGCTTGATTTTGGCATCTCTTTACAAAAGGCTTTTAGGTAATCCGGATTACTTGCTCCAGATGCCCTGTTGCTGAATATATAAGTGAATATCTGCAAATCTAGCTACCTAAAATTGCATCAACAATCTGACAGTCTCTTAGCATTCTTTGGATAAACGTAGTGTTTGCTGAGACACAATGCCCTGTTCATTTTGTGTGATCAATACCTTGTCCAAATGCAAGGTACGTTTAGGCACATGTAAGCACATTCATGCATCCATCAATATATCAATTGCTAAATGCAGAAATATTTTCATATGCTATAATTAGATGCATTGTTCTCCTCCACTATATAGATGTTGTGTGTAAATATCTATATATCTGTATCTACTTATCTTGTACTTTTAGTTATAGTTAGGCTTGTGATTTTCTTTAAAAGATTTGTGAGAATTGGTATCCAGAAGAAGTTGTGTAAACAGATCAAGAAATGTAGGTTTTTTGCAGACATGGATTTGGAGTAATTTTTGGAGTTCATCTTTAGGATTGTGAAAATAGATATTATTGTGTAAACATTTTAAGTGAGAGCATAAAGTAAATGTGTACTCTATGGTGAACTTTACTAATTAAAATTTGCATGGATTTTTCCAATAGGAAACAGTAAAGAATTTGTTGCAGACACTGGCACTGCCTTCAGTATTTATTGCAGTGGAGCAATGTACTCCTGGCTTTTGTGTGGTAAATGTCTGTGGTTGTTAAAGTTGTCTTTTAATGTTGGGAATTTCTTATGGCCTCTGGTGTTCCACAAACCTTTGTGAACTGAACATGATGATAATCGCCTGTGACTACAGAAGCCTGAATCTGGTGAGGAAGGAAATCACCATTCCAATCACTAAGCGTAATTTATTCCCACTTAACAATTGCCTTTGTCATATTTTATAAAATATCATGTAACTAAAAAGGACCATGTTGAACATAATGCAGTGTGTTGTGATATAGATAGCAACTGGATCCACTAGTGGGACAGTGCCCTTGTCCTGCTGCTGGAAAAAGGGCAGCTTAAATATAGGCTTTGACTTTCCTGTATTTGCCAGTGGGACAATCTCTAATAACTTACAATAATGAACAATGAACCTTGAGAGCAGAGACTGTAAAATATGTTTGTTTTGGGATTGAAGTTTATCTTCAGAAGGTTGCTAGTAAGGATGTCCTTCTCTCTTATCTGCTTATTGTAGATAAAATTTGTAATTTTATGAGGTGAGAGGTTAGTATTCATCTATGAAATCTTTTTCTGCCATTTAATAATCCATCTGTTAAAAAATTATTCTATAGGCATGTTAAAAATATGTGTTTCACATTAAAAGAAGCTATGATAGGTTTGCTCTGCTGGTTATAAACCCCAAGCTGTTTTAAGAATAGTAATTACTTGGTGTTTTATAGCTATTTTTCTGTACAATTTTAAAAACAACTTGGTGCTTTATACTGAAAAAGTTCAAAGGATGTAATTATGAATGGTTCTTGGTTATTTCTGTCTTTCAAGAGACAATATTCATTCTGGCAGTATTTTTGCTTTCCTTTTTTTGTGGAGAAAAATGATACATTGCTGTGTGGTGCCAGAGACCAGAAACATTACTCATTTTGGTAGCCAAAATTGCTGAAATAGCTTATGTGTTACACCTATTGAAGAAACAAAGAAGGTCTGCTCAGTATTAATCTTCAACGCTTAAAAAATGAAAATGGATTTGTTTTGAGATCAGAGAGACCCTTTTCCCTTGAATTTGGATTCATCATTCCTTTGTTTGACTTTTCATTTTAGTTTGTTTGTTCAAAGGCTAGTCGATGTAGCAAATTGATCAACAGCAGGAAGGTAGAAGGGAAAAGACTGATAAGACTTTAGCAGCTATATTTGAGGTAAGGATTTTAAGGGGGACAGAGGAAGTTCTTTGCCCCCAAGTCTCTGTCTTGTTAATTTTTATCTTTGTGTGATGTGCCTGACTTGACATGTCAGTAACTTGTCTTCTCTGCTCTGATGCAGTTTCATTTGTTGAGCTATATCAACTACAGCATTTAGAGATATAGAATATAAGCAGAGTAGCTTTAGCTTTCTGCACCAAATAAATGGAAGAAACTACAAAGATTCTGTAGTTATTTCTTTTATTGTTAATAATATAATTCCTGAAAGCTCTAAAAATATCCCAAAAAGCATATTTGGAGAATCCCTTCTGAGTTAATCTATTTGTCTTGGCCAGTGGTGGGCTAAACTAGATCTATATCATTCCTGATTGATGTTTAGCTAATTAATATCACAGACAGATTCCACAGCTATTAATTTTGGTGCTTCATCTTCTTTACTACTGAGTTCTGATGTAGAAGCACTTGGAAAAATAAATATTTTGCTGTCACAATCTCAAATGCAAGTTTCTGCTTTAAGCAGAAAATTAGGGAATTAATCTGACTTGTCTGTTTTCATTAAGGAAGGCATGTGATATTGCATATAAGCAAGTAGTAGTGACAGTTTAAGTGGTTTCAGTGATCCTGGTCTAATGTTTTCAGAACTAGGAAGATAATTTTTGGAGAGACTTGTTAAATTTGAATCTGAGTATCTGGTGGTCTGGCATATCTGGAGGTCTTTTCAAGGTCTTTGTGGTCTTGCTGTGTAGTCTCACTGAAGGCAAAAAAAACCACCAAAACCTGGTCCCAGGTGTACACCCTAGACATGACATGTACAAGGATGTCAGGTAATATACTTCAAAAGATTCAGTTGCTGATTTTTGTTTCCTTTGGTTTTTTAGGTGTTTTTTGGTTTTGTGATTGATGTTTTGTTCTTTTCTTTTTTCTTTTTTTTACTTTACAGAATTAAATTTCAAGAGAAAAAAATCTGTGAATAAAATTTTGTATCTATGGAAATATATTCTTTTTTTTTTAAGGTATATCAGTTTATGAAAGCAGAAGCACAACTTTAAGCTCTTTCTTCTTTGGGTTCTCATTTTCAATGCATCATGCTCTTGAGAAACAACTGGTTCTTTTACAGATGCAGATTTGATAGGCTTTGATGTCACTTTACCAACCACTTGCTGTTAGTTTCTTTCAATTGTGATAGGAACAGAAAAAATGAGTTGAACCAATTATTAGGCATGGCTTGAGGTTGTTCCATCCTAACCCAAATGTGGAAATTATGGTACTTAAACTAATGTAAAGGTGTAGTCTGTCAAACTGATTTGCTCAAAACTACTACAGAACAATGAATTCCTGGTTAACAAAATTGAGCTTGCATTCCATTGCTTCACTGTAACAAAAGCCTTTTTAAATTTGATTTCTTTGCTGTAATGTGCTTCTGGAGAACTTGCATGTGCTGCCTCCTCCAAGGAATTGTTCCACCTGTAAATTAAGGTCCTATGATTAACCTTCATAAGTATATGGATTTCTTGGGGCTGTAGTCACTGCTGATAAATGGTCATCACCAAAAAGGCAGAAAAAACTGCCCAGCTACACTTCTGGTTCATTCAACCAAAACAAAGAAAAGGTTTGAACTGCAAAAAAATCAAACAAAAAATATTAAAGAAGAGCATACAAGATAATTTAGGAGTTACCACATCAGTCAGCTCCACAATCCAGGGCAGCATGACCATTTAGGCTTGGATTCTCACATGGAAGCAAATGGGAATTAACACAATAGATTTTGGGGTTTGAGTTTTAAAAAACTTGTTTGTTCACATGTTAGCATTTGGCAATGAAGTCTCTATGAGACCACCATACAAGTGCAGAGGGTAGGACAAGATTATTTGTGGTGTATTACATTGTCCCTTGAAGAAGTCTCTACTTCTCCATAGTTACGGATAACATTTGTCATGGCTAAAAATAATAGCTCAAAATTTTGTTGATAGATGATATTGTATTTTTTACTATGTAGTAGTGGAAGGGGATAGCAAGTCTTTCCATGTGACTTGTACAATTATTGCTTCCATTGTTCCACAAATAGTTTGTAGGCAGGAATTGTAGTAAAAGGTACAGGTGTTAGTGGTTGGCGTTTTGGCACAATACACCTAATAAATATTAATAATTGTAAAATGCATACATGAAAATTTTCAATTTACACTTTCTAAAGAAAAAGAGGTTATACGTAATCCAAACTACATCTTGTGTCTGGAAGATATATAGTCAAAACTGAACATAAGTCCTTCTATTTAAAAGAAGTGAAATAAAATTATTTTGTGGGCCAAGAGTTTGACAAAAATCAGAATGGTCTAGCTTAACGGGCATCTTTGTGGGTTTCTGAATAACTCCAAGGATAAAGATTTCGCAGCCTCCCTGAGCAACCTGTGTCATTGCTTAGTCATCCTCACGGTAAAAAATGTGTTTCCTGATATTGAAAGGGACCTTTCTGTGTTTCAGTGTGTGCCCATTGCCTCTGGGTCCTATCACACTGGCTTTGTCCTCACTCTCCCTTCAGGTTTTTATATACTTTTATGACATCCCCCTGAACCTTCTCTTCTTTGAGCTAGTCAGTCCCAGCTCTATCGCCTTTCCTTATCTGAGGGATACTCCAGTGCCTTCATCATCTTTCTGGCCCTTCACTCAGTGGCTCTCTCCACTATGTACATACCTCTCTTGTACTGAGGAGCTCAGTCAGCACTGGACCCAGCACTCCAAGTGTCATCTCCGCAGCGTTGGATAGAAGGATCACCTCCTCTGATCTGCTGGCAACACTTTGTCTAATGCAGCCCGCCGTGCCATTTGACCTTCTTTGCCACAAGGTCACATTACTGGCTCATGTTGAACTTGGTGTCTATCAGGACATCTACATCCTTTTCTGCCAACTACTTTTCCACTGTGTGGCCCCCAGAATATGCTGGTTAATGCCGATATTACTTCAGGGGATAATGTTTATAATTACTGAGTGTGTTCAAATGTATCAGTAATTTGACTGTGAGTGTATATGGTTTGAGACAGCATATTTAGAAAAAAAATCAATAAAAATATTTCCACATGGTAGAGAAGTCCCAAAGCTCACTGAAAGTCAGAAGGGACTGATCTCCACTCTAGAGTTGCAAAAGGATCCTTATGCCAAGCTTGTATTGCTACATTTTCAAATAGCTAGTGATGTTCGAAAGGTCTGCTTCTGTGCTACTAGAAAGTGTTTTCTTAAGGTTTTGGTATATCACAAAAATAAGCAAAGTATCAAGTATTTCATGTTGATTCTTAACTTATCTCTTACTGCTACTATCCCAATTTTAACCTTTAAATGTCACGGTTTACAATGCCATTAATGTTTTTGTTGCATATGGTTAAAAGGCATGCCTTTGTGTGCAGTGTTACTGTTATTTTTAAATCTCAATCATTTAAGAACTTTCACACTTCAATAAATGTTTTGGTTTATTGGAGATCTGGTGTTTATGGGCTATGTAAGTTTTTCCTTCAAGTTCTTCAGTCAGTGGAGAGCAGAGTGGGTTTTTATAAGACTGTGAGTGTTCCCACATGATAAATTGCTACTGCTCCAAAGCCAGAGCAGCTGTAACCTATCCATGTGTGGTGCTTCATCCAGACATTTTCTAGGCAGGAGTCTAGAAACTTTTGGCATAAGCAACTTAAGAGAAGTAAGCAAAGATAAGTGCAGGGATGTGATTTTCTTTTTTTTTCCCTGGTGTTCTTTACTAATACAGTGGTTTCCAGAGTCACTGAGTCCAATTTCTAGCCTTTTCTGTCATTGGATACCTGGCAGGCTCTTTCAAAGGCTTATTATGCTTCATATTAATTACCTGTTTTCCTTGAACATATATCTTGTTTGTGGAGGTAAATATTATTATGAACTCTCTTCATGTTTATGTTGTTTAGCTCACTGAAAGCTCACCTACAGTCTTTTCTTACTTGACAAGAGATGATTTTTGGGTTGTGGTGCGATTTGTTTTTTTCTCCTCCCCCCTTTTCTTTCCTTTTTCTTCTTTTTACCCTTGGGGGTTGGGTAGGTAGGTGGCTAGGTCACTTACAACTAATAAATTCTTTGAAGCATTAGGCTTTAGGACCGTTTGTAGGTGTGTTTTCTTTTGTGTGATTCCTCACCAGAGAGCATGAACTGAGATGAATTTTGGGAGTGTAGATTTCCTTATGTCAAGGGGAGCTTGAATATAAATTTAGGGATAAGAGGAGGTGTGAAAGTGAAGATTTCTTGTAGGTGACTCTAAGATGCCCAAAGAAAGCGAGATGACCAGCTCATTGATAAGGATACTCTTTCCATGGCATTCAAATACTGTTGAGTATTTAAGTTGTTCAAAACATTTATTTCTGAAATATTAGATGAAGAGTGATTGTCATCACCTGCATTTAAAAGCTGGGATGTGAAAAAGTATGTGCTATTTTACAGGGCCTAAACCAAAACAGATTTTTTTTTTCCTTCTATATTGCATATCATATGCCTCATTTTCAACTTAGAGGGATTGATAAGCACATAGGTAAGGGCGATGTGGCTGAGAGTGTAGATAGGTTCCCAAATGCCCCCCTACTCGTGTTCATAGTGAAGCTAAGCTGCCGTTCTATGGTATCATTCTATGATATACTTCCATACACACATTATTAAGAGCAAAAAGAGAAGGTAGAAATAAGTTCTCAATATGTCTTGAAGGCTCCAAGGAATCCTGTAGAAATTTATGCCTTTCAGTATGTTCATATGGGACCAGAGTGGGTGCCAGAGAACAGTGCCAAGATAGCAGTTTGCCGGTGAAAGCTGCTTTGGAATAACAAGGACAGTAAGTAATTGTGAGGTTCTGTAGAAGGACCATCACAGTGCCTCCAGCTGTGCATGATTGAGTAATAAAATGACAGGCAGGTGTTAGTGTAGATAAAGAAATATAAAATTATGTGCACTGCATAAAATCTTAATTTCACACACGAACGATGGACTGGGTTGAAGCTTGCCGTTGGTACTCTGCAGTGAGATTGTGGGGTTCACAAAAAATCAGTGTAGAGTCCTGTGATGGGCAAAGAAAGGAAACAAAGTGTTAAGAATGGTTAAAAAAATCACTATAAATTAGATAGTAATATTACACCGTCATATAAATTATGACTCACCCGTGTTTTGATCACTGTGTGCCAGCTCTGCTTTCGTTATCTTCAAAGAATATGGGGCAGTTAGAAAGAGCTTTAGAGAGAAGAATGAGTATAATCAAAGAAAAGGGAATGGCTGTTATATGAGATTGACTGAACAATCTGGGACTCTTGAAATTTGAGACAAAATTACTTGGGGACATATAATAGAGATCTACAAAGTTGTGAATAATATAGAAGGGTGACTGGCATCAATTTGTCAGATTTGTGTCATTGAAGGAAGTCCGGTACAAACCAGACAAATGGAAATGTCTCTTAGTGCTGTCATGGCTTTTTCCAAATGATACTGAATGGTAAAAGCAGTATGATTTTAGGGAGAAAATGGCCCAGGATATGGACAAGAGGTACATTAGGAATGACTAAATATCTGGGGGTGCCTCCAGTTCAGGGAATTCTGACACTGGATCTTCATTTGCATCTGAAGGAAGGCACTTCATAAACAAGGATATGCAATTTTATTTGGAGAATTAAATAACATTTGAGTATCACCTTGGAACAGTGTAGAAAATTCAGGGATCAAATCTAATTCTTTTGAGTAGCATTTGAATTACCCAAACTATTCAGTGTTTCCCATTCTCATTCATTGTGGCACCACTGGTACAAATGGACAAGATAGCTGTCTCCGCAGTCCTGCTCTGCGCCAGCCCAATTCATCTCCTGCAAACGGTCTCTTTCTCTCTCTCTCTCTTTCCTCTCCATTAAAGGAAGCAAGCATCTCTCAGAAGTGCACTAGATGAGCATGCAATTAAATTGTAATAAGTGGAAGGACATTTATAGTTGCACAGATACAACTAATGTTTGCTGGCTAGAGTGATAATCTGAATTATTTTTCAGCTAAAATGAAAGCGTTGAAGCTGTTCTTTCTAAGACTGTAAACTGAACAGCAGTGCAGATGAAGTACAGGATTCACTCCCAAAGCACTGGTATCTTATTAGGATAAGCCTCCTTTGGTGAAAGGAATAGCTCAATGGTCTGGTCTTTTTCTTAAGTAGCGTGTGCATATGTGAGGAAAAGAACCACCGCAGGTTCTGGTCTGACGTATCAGTATTTTAAATTGTTTTTTATAGGTTTTCACATATATATGCAATTTCCTTTTTCCACTTCCCATTTTAAATGTGAACAGATGTTACTAAATTAAAACCCGATAAGAATTTTTTTAACTGAGCTGCACATTTCACTATACTCTATGTATAGTTATGAATGTTTCATGGTTGTATTTATACCAATTATGAGTTAAAAATAATAATTTAGCACTGCATATGTGAAATCTCAGCTCTCTAATATCTCGGTCTTTTTAATTAATGTATTTTTCTTTTGCTTATCTTGTAAACATTGTACCTTACAACTTTTCATAGGCTTCTTGCCTTTCCATATTTCTTCATGTTTTCTGTTTTGTTAGCTTTTTTTGGTCAGTTGTCTTTTTGTTTTGGTTTCTTTTGGTGTGTTTTTTTTTTTTTTTTTTTTTTTTTTTTTTTTTCTTCTCTTGGATCTCCAAGTCTTTATCTTAATTTCCTGTGAATTTCTCCTTTTTGGATGACTCTTGGTGGGTGGAGATTACTTTAAGTAATCTGGTAGAGATGGAAAAACCCAAATAAATTAATTCCCAGCTGTGTCCCAAGAAAGGCAACTTTCTCTTCTGTGAGCCCCAGTGTGGGAAGGTATCAACATACAGGGAAGGGACACATATAGGCCAAATTTCTCTGGGAACTGGATCTGAGTTATTCCAAATGAATTAATAACAACTCAGTTAAAGTGAGATGCCACGTTAGTCCAGTTCTTAACACTCTTGCTCAAATTTCTTAACTGGACTTTGAGAAACAATGTGCTTTTGGACTTTGTGTGTGTTATAGAACTGTATTGTGTTGTAGAGAAACTAGTCTGCCAGAAGTGATTTAAAAATAGTGTTTATTTCTTACTGAGTTGCCTTCTGCACCATACAACCATTTAAATAAAAATAGGATTAAACCAAATTATTAAAAAATTGAAGATATTCATATTGATATTCCTTACTGGGAACAAGTGCCTGCTCTCTGAAGATGCCTCAGGAGGGGGTGGACACTGTCAAATAGTGCTCTGGTCAGAGAGGTCATTGGAGAAGGGACATTTTGCAAGTAGGACTCAGAGACACTGAATTACTTTCCATCAAGCTTTTGTTGGCCAAGGCAGAAGGAAGAGGCAAATAATGAAGTGGGTTTTGCAAGTTAATTGCATTTTGGGTGCAAATAAAACTAAAAGAAAAAAAAAGGCGGGGGGGGGGGAGGGTTAAAAGTGCAGTCTTAGTAAGAACTTCTGGTGAAATAAGAAGGAGGATTATAGTTCAGTGCTGTCAAAATATATGTGCTCCTCAGGCTTCCTCTTTCTGCAGTCAAAGCACTAGTTTGGGAATGCTCTGAAATATCATGAACACGCCCATAGGCACCTTTCAATGGAAGTTTTTCTTATTTTTCTCTCTCTGAGGTTTTGAAATTATCTCTGGATATAAACAGACCACCTGGAATTCCTACCTCCTATGGGGAATAGGCAAATTGCACTTCATGTCTGGATGCAATGTAAAGATGATTCAGTGAGCACCACATAAGAATACTGAAGTGTACCTGTTTCAGTGTACAGAGCCAAGTTGCATAAATTTCAGGTATCTTGCTGAAGAGGGTATTTTTTGTGACTGAGAGGTCCAGAAGGAGGTCTGAGGGTAAAGAGGAGCTGCCTGTTCCAAGGACTACCTTGAGACTGAAGAGTGAAGTGATCATTAATTACTGCCTAGTAATATGCCATGTGGTTTCCACGGTAAGAACACCCACGAAAGGTGCGTTGTTCTGCTCACCTGCAGGGTATGTTGGGTTGTTAATCCATTGCCTTTGCTGTTCCCTTACATTGTCCCCAAGAATAAGAGGTGTAAACTGCTTAAAAAGGTTATGTATAGAGCAGCTGACTTGCTTTAAGCCTGCCTTGCATAGAAAAGCCCTACAGGTACTTAATTTCGGCAACTGTGACTGCAAGTTTATATCGTAACACGACTCAATCTTTACTGATATCCTTTCCCCTTACCTTCCTTTTATTTTAGACACTCACACTTCATTCTTTATTTCTTTCCTTCTAATTATTTGCTTACTGTCACCACATTGTTTTTTTGTTTGTTTGTTTTTGGTCCATATTAGGAAGCATGAACTATGTCAATAGATTTTTTCTTTCAGTTGGCAATGTTTTGGTACCTCTGTAGCAAAATCCAGTTCTAGTCTCTGGAGCCATCCGAGGGCAATTCTTTGTTGTTACTGCCCGTTTGGGGTGGGACAAGACATTGAATGTGAAGACAGTCTCTCCCTTCATGCATAGAAATTTCCACATTGCCTTGCAAGAATGAAGAATGAAGTTAACAACTACTACATAAATGTCATGCTACAGCGGTTCTTTTCATTGCCACTGGGGAGTGCCACACTATTTCTGCACTGCTGCATGTTTTCCTGGGCAACTGCACTGCAGAAGGTTACAGGAGACTGTGGACTATGTTGTGACCTCCAACAAGAATACAAATTGATTGATCAGTTGTGTGTTGTGATGTCTAACCTGTCTGAGAGTAATGGCATTTTTTCAGAATTGAATCATGTTTGTACATTTAGCTGAGTGAAAGCAGAGTGTTGTTAATTGAGGCAATAAACATGTTTTTCTGCTGTGCTATGAGCAGCAAATCCAAAGCAAGTCATGTATATGAATGGTATGGAACTGCAATACATTGAGTAATAAATATTCCATTCAGTCGTCAAACCTTGTAGGAACTTCAACTAAATGAAAAAAGCAATGTGTCTTATATCTACAGGCTTGCCACTGGGGGAATTCTGTAAAAATGAGTGTTGTAAACATTTTTTCTTTCATTTTGACAGGTAATATTTGAAGCTGAAGTCTCAGATGGGAGAAATGGCTACATTGCCATTGATGACATCCAGGTCCTGAGTTACCCTTGTGGTAAGTAATGATTAAGAGCTGCATTTTTCTCTGTCTTTTCAGGACATATTTGATATTGTTGTGGACTGCTCAGTTTTCATCATTTGATCACTGATGTTCTTTGTTCCTTCAAGAGTATTTTTGTTGCAGCTTCCAGGAGGAAATGTAGAGGAAATGATTTATCTGGATGAAATCTTTTTCTGCCAGAGGTGAATTATACGGGGATAAAAAAGCAGAAATTCTTCAGTGTCTAAGTCATACTGTAGTTGGTGTGCAAAATCAAAATTGATTTTATTGTTAATATGTATACTTGCTGATTAAAGAAAACTGAATTGGCAGCTGCTTGTAGGAGGTTTATCAGATTTCATGCCATTTTTCGTTTTTCTTTTTTTTTTTTCTCTAAACAGACACAATAGATGAGAGAAAAGGACTATTGAACTACTGAGGGATTGAATTTTGGTGTTGCGTTTTGGGGGTTTTTTGGGGTTTTTTTGTTGGGGTTTTTTTGTTGCTTTGTTTCTTGTTTTGTTTTTGTTGGGGATTTTTGTGGGGTTTTTTGTGTTTTTTGGTTTTTTTTTTGTTTGGTTTGGTCTTGGTTTGGTTTGGTTTTCGGGTGTCTCTGTGGTTAGACTTCAGGCATTTACGTTTGCCTTTCCCTGCTTAGTCCTGGGGAATAATTACACTCTTGCAAACACAGGTTGTGATAATGAGAATATTCTCCAAATAAAAAGTTGTGAGGAAGAAACTGTTACTGTGCATTTCTGGCACTTGTTATCAAATTTTTTTTGGCAATTTGTTTCTCTTCAGCTCTTTTGATCTTCCCCCAGACATGCCCTTTCTAACATGTGTTTTCATTGTAATGTGCCACATGGCTGATAATTTAATTGGTTTCTGAAATGATCAAGATGTAACAATACCCTGCCCCAACTTTGCAAAACGATGCTAAATAGAGTTGCAATGGCAACTTCACATTTTCTTTTCTTCTGCCCCAAACCTTTTAAAACCATAGCTCCCAGGGACTACCAAGCTTATAGGGTATTTGAATGAGTTACTTTTAATATTTCAGCCAGCCAGCTATCTGATGTCTGTAATCAGCGAAACTCTGCTTGGATTCAGCATCTGGCTTTCATTTTTACTTTTTTTTCCTCTCCTATGTGTTTTTTCTTAAATGCTGAAAGAAAAGGTACAGTCATCCTGTCAGATTAGCAGCATGTGACAGTATTCAGATAAGCTCTTTTTTGTTACTGATGCTTGAATCCTCTTTGTTCCAATGTAATGTTTTTTCTTTTTCCTGTGTGTTGTGGGGTTTTTTTAGTAAGCACAAAGAAGTAACAGTTCAGCTACTGTTTTCTTTAGTAGCTCCTGAGAAAGGGATGGATGAGCTGTATAGTGTACCCATTGCTCAAAAGTGTCTGTCAGCTTTCTCCGGTCTAATAAATCCTTCAGGTGGTTTTGCCACTGAGGTTACCTGGGGGCTTTGTCAGTGTGGGAAATAGATTTGTCAGCTCCTGAAATACTATATGCAACTGCATGAATGATTTCATTTTCTAAAACAAGACCTCTGAGTTGCATTGCAAATAGCAAGAATAGTATCTCTCTATTTGCCTGAGCAATCTGCTGCTAATTGGGTTTTTCTCAGTATGATGGTTTTCATACAGTCAGAAGTCTTTAGGATAATTTTTGTAAAATGCTACTGACATTTTGGCATTTGTTCTCCTTCTTTTGGCTTTGATTTTAAAAAGACTTTATTATAGCATGTGTATAACAAAGTTAGAACCACCAGGGAGAAAGGAAAGGACTGTAAGCCCTCCTTGAACAAATAATTTTCTCTCTTCTGTTTGTATTTTTTAGCCAAAAGTTGTTAAAATATGGATGTTGAGGGACATAATAATGTTCCTGGCACCTTTTTTTTTTTGTAATAAGTGTTATTTTGAATTTTTGTTTCCTCCTCCGCAGATAAATCTCCACATTTTTTGAGGCTGGGGGATGTAGAGGTCAATGCGGGGCAGAATGCTACATTTCAATGCATCGCTACAGGGAGAGATGCAGTGAATAACAAGTTATGGCTCCAGGTAAGGCTAATTCATGCAAGTCTATTTGCCTAGAGGACAAGTCTGGAAATGAAATGTTTAAATTCCTAAGCCATTTTTATTCTGCATGTAAAATATGTCATTTAAATGCAATTTTATCTCTGTTAATTGGAGAAACTTGTAATCAATTTTGTAACGTTAAAAAGCTTGGGTTAAAAATTAGAACAACTAGTGTGAATGCTGCAGTAGGGTTGGCTCTTAAAGGTACTGTGGGCCTTCTCGTAAATCAACTTCTATATCGAAATTTATTGTCATTAAATGCAGATAATTAGATCTAGTAAGACATAGATGTAACAGAGTTGTTACGAATTTTGAACATTATCTCATCATGTAAATTACGTGTCCAAGCGGGTGGCTGGAGGGACGTGGCTGTACTTCTATGTGTATATCAGTTTTACTCAGCAGCATATTTAATGGAGCACCAGAAAAGAACTGCCATATGTTCTTTTTCTCTCTCTCCATAATAGGAGGAACTTTCATCTGGGTGTAATTCTGGATAGTATGTATGTCAGATTTTAAGAGGTGACTAAAACCAGAAAAAAACCCTTCTTACTATAAAAGAAGAAATTAACATCACCATCCCTCAAAAAAAGTGCTTTTCTTTGTAGCATGGGGATGCTTGCAGTTAACACTGGTTAAGTAAAAGGATAGCAAAGTTTCCACTTGCTCTTTAAAAATTTAAATTTTGCCACTTAATAAGTATTCAAAAACATCACTTTAGCTGTATGTGTGCCTTTATGTGCTTTCTTTAGTTTATATGTAAATCTTAAGCACCAGCTTTCCTTTAGAATGGTTTCTAAATATATTCTCTAAAATTTATTTTTTTAAAATATGTATTTCTATACTACTTTTTGGGTAAACGTACTTTTAAATTAACTACAGTCAGAACTTCAAAATATCTGTTTTTTTGTCAAGTGTTGTAGTTTGAAGTGAACTATAATCAGCTACTTCAAGCTGTTTTTGTTTAATAGTGAAGCTGACAAAACTTTAACTGTTGCATATAGGCATGTGATAAGTTTAAAATTTTAAAGGGGTCTTTTAATAGATTTTTTAAAAAAGCTGATATGCAAAATGTATTATTAGACAAACATGCTGCAGAATTAAAGAAGGAACACAAGTATAAACAGTAACTGCACTGCATTTAGTGAAAAGGTGTCATAGCAGTAGGAATTTGTACTCCATGTCTTGGAGCAGTAATTAGTTTAAATTGAGCAAACATATAATGCATTCATTGAGGAAAAGGAGTTGATTTCGGAGACTTGCCAAACAGAGCACACAAAGCACACAAAATGAAACTGAGCTGGATTTTGTTATATCCAAAGCAGAACAACAGCAATAGAAGCATTCCAGGAAACTGTGAAGCACCACTTTCAGCTGATCGTGGATCAGAGAGACCCAATCGAGACAGCCAGCTGGAAATCTTTCCTATCACTGACTCCTTGGAGTCAGATAATTCTGACAGATTATCCTTTCTAACTTTCAGTCCCATGAGAAGCCCAGTTAGCAGCCAGATCAACTCAGAAAACATGTTTTGTCCCTCCATATGCTTCATGGGTGGTTTGGGGTTTTTGTGTGTGTGTATGTGGAACACAGATGTGGTAATTTCTCACAGTGCAAAAGATAAGGTCTGTTAGAGATTATAACTGTGCTTGCTTGTGCTTGTGAAGTGCCCTGATACTCTGGAAGATACCTTGCTACTTGAGCTTCTGTTCTCCTTGTTTTCCCATGAACAGTTCCAAGTTGTCACCAGTTTAAGGTGACTATTTTTTTTTCTTCGTCACTCATCATTCCACCCCTCAATCCTACTTGCCCAGTATAAGCGTGAATTAGCAACTTTCCCTCTCTGAATTATTTTCCTTAGGTTACACTGAAAGTTACTGCTGTCGTGTGCAGCTAACAGTTAATTTAATCCTTTTCCCTAAAACCTGGGGTGGATATGTATGGGCTTCATGAGGCACTGGAGTGCAACTTGGTAAAGGTTCACTTTAACCTTTGACCAAACTGGAGATTGATAAAGCCTGAATACCCTGAAAGGAAAAACGAGCAGATCAAATCAAATGCCTGAGTAATTGTTTTTGAGAGCCTTGAGCTGAAACATTCCAGGAATGTATTTTTTTTCGTAACAAGAAAGGCCACTGAAAAAAATAAAAGTGCAAAAATGAAAAATAAATGGACGGTGGAGAAGAAGACATTGTGTTAGAGAAAATAGCTTTTGGTTATGTCCTTATTGAAAGAGAAAAACTATTTCCTTGAGGAGGAAAAAAAAAAGGCAAAAACAAACTAGCAAAGAATTTGCTATTAAAACACAGTCTTTGATAAGTAAAGTTCCAAGGTGCAATCTGGGACACTAGGCTTTTTGTATCTGAAGTGATCTAAGATCTCATTTGCTTGCATTGAAGCAGTAAAGATGTGCAGGCAGAGATTCTGTTAAAGATTCTACCAGTGCTCTCTGGCTCTTCCAGCTCCCTGTTTTGAAAAGAATTAAAGTAAATTCAGCAGCACAGGAGAAAAAAAAAAAAGCAGCCACCCTGTTCATGTTCCAAGTCCTGCAGTCCCACAGCTGCTTCAGCTAGGCTTGGTCTGAGCTGCCAGTCTTGGCCTCACCTTCTTGATCCCTCTCAGGACTGACTAGAGCTTTTGCAGCTTGTCAGTAAGTCAGTTCAGGATCTGACTGAAAAAGATTTTGACTGAAACTGGAATTTTGTTGGTTTGGGGTGTGGGGAGGACTCTTTTGGCCTGGTTTGGTTTTTTTTTTGGTTTTTTTTTTTTGGTTGGATTTTTTTTTGTTTGCTCATTTTATGGCTTTTTTGTGTGTGTCTTTTTCCCCAACTTGATTCATGTCTAAATTACCTATTATTTATAAATAATGGCTGCAGGTAGAAAAAGATTAGGATGTTTGGTTAGAAGCAGGGGAGAGGGAAAGATTATAAAAACCTGAAATAATAAGTGGTGATCTTAGTAGCATGTCTCCTTCTAGTGTCCTGTGCAAACTTCAATTTTGTTTTTGTTATTGGGGAAAAGCCCTGATCTATGTGCATGCAGATTTCCATGTTTGTTTTTCCCAGTGTATATAATTAAGTACACATAGCTTTATGTGCCTTAAAATAAAAATGGATAAAATATAAGCACAACATTTCAGTACATTGTTTCCTGTGTATTTACTGCTGTAATGATAGTGTTTTCATCAGCTCCATTTTCTATAAATGTATGTCTGTAAACATTTCAGACAAATAGGGATTAACATTGAATTGAACTTCTCCTGACTTTCATGGCTTCAGATTCTGCTCTTAATTTGTTTGTTTGTTTTTTAGATTGTGTCTGGTCTCTTGTCCTTTTTGATATCCCTTCCCTCCCACTCCTGCATTTTGCAGCCCCAGTGGACCAAGATCTGGGACAGTCATAGTTCTGTGACTGAAAGATAAACAGTAAAGATAACAGAAGTTTTTAAAATTTGCAGCTGCATCAATACAGAACAAATATTTGTTGTTCAACTTTTCAACCTAATCTACTGTCAAATCTTTTATGGTTATGAGCTGAAGGATTCTCTTTATGACCTCCAATTATTAGCAAATTCTGAAAGAGTTTCAAAGTCCTTAGTTTTTGTTTAAATGTTAAACAAAATTAATGTTGTTTCTGAAATACACTGAGTCTTCTTGCATAGTATCTTTTTTGCCTGCCATCCTCTTCAGAATGCAATGCTGGTGGGGGAAGGAGGGGAGTATTTCTCAGTATTTTCCCTCTCCTCTTCAAATTTCCACTGCACAATATCACATATCAACAGCTGTAGTTTAGTGCCATTACACATACTGGAGCAGTTGAGTTGTGTGATAGGAGTCCCCAAATCCAAGGTGGTAACGTAGTTTTGGGTTTTTTTTCCCACCTGCTATGCATTGGTATTCTTTGACTTAAAAGATTCAGGAGACAGCAGAAGTTCTTGATGAAAAATGCTTTCCTGTCAGAGGTGAACATAAGTGTGTCTGTAATCCTTAAGAAATGAACATGGTGTGTACAGACATCATAATTAATCAGCTCTGGCCCACTTACTGCTGATTTTCTTTTTTTCCAAAGCCTATGAGTTGTCTTTTGTTGAAAAGACCTTTAAAGAATAAGGACTATTTCTTTTATTAACATTAGATGTACCTTCCCGCTCTGTGCACATTGATTTGCTGAATTAGTATAAAAAGGACCCCTTCTAAATTCTGTTTCTTTCCCTGTGAAATGCCCCGCATTCCAGTGGAGTTACGTCAGTAAATAGGCTTGCAAACAACTCTCTTCTGCATGTTAATCCCGTGCTCAGAATGGATACTTGTTATGTATTAAATGCTTCAAAGAAACACCCAGGGCATTCTAAATATGAAAATGCAAGAGAAGGGCCGGGGCTCTGTTTGCCCATTTGAGTTGGAGATTTCTGTTTGGAAAAAGCCTCCATTTATTTGAGCTTCATTTCTTTACAAAGGTAGTGGAGAAATAGAACTGACTCGATAGATTAAATAACATTTGGGTAAACCAAGACTACAGAGAGCAGTGTATGTATTGTCCAGCATTTGTTCTGCTGGTCTAGTTGGGATATGAGAGCAATAGGGTTTTTTACATAATCGGGCTGTGTTTAACAGGTTCCTGGGCTGGGAACCATTGTGGCTCCCAGAAGTCCAATACGATTTTCAGTGTCTTATCAATGTCCGGTTTAACTGGACACTCACGCAGTGCAGAGTATAGAGCTTTTTGCTCGAACATCTGTTAAACCATATGTCTTGGCACCAGGTTCAGATGGCGATAACTGCAGCACTAATGAGTCCATCCATCATTGCTGAGCTTTGCATTAACATAGCATTGGATTAGGGAAAGCGGCTTGTTCTGGCTTTGCAGTCGGATGTGTTTTGCCACGGTCTGCGGTGATACCATTTGCTTTGGCGAATCTGAAATTCAAAGGCGTACCGGCCGCATGCATTTAAGGGTTTAATACGCGCCTTGTAATCCTGTGCAGATTGCCATCAGAGCGGTGGCGAGCGGGCCAATCTGTCAGCAATAGCTGTGGGTGCTGGCTAACCGCCCTCCACTTGGGCTGCCAAGGCTGGCAAGGCAGCCCCACGCTTGCCTGTGGAGAGACTCGTCAGCGTTAATAGGGTCTGATGCAGCCCTTCTCCGCGCCAGAGGAATGTGTCTTTCCTTGTGGAATAACAGATAATTAAAGCAATTGCCTGAGAGTAATAATTGAAAAAGTGAAATTAAACAGCATTATGGAAAATAAAATGCAAATTGCTGTAAAAACAATGGAGTCAGGCTGACCTCCCAGCAGTACCAACTGTTACTGGAGGATGAACGAGCGTCTGTTCGGGCTCAAACAACTGGTCGTTTCCCTCTCCCTTTGTTGAGGAAGCTGCCATAACCCTCAGTGCCCTGTTCAGCAGCATCTCTGGTGTTGGTGCTGATTGCCACAGAATATGATGTGGTATTCAGCATTCGTTTTGCTTGCTAGTTACTTTGTATGTATGCTCTTTATCAAGTCTTTGGACTGGGCACATGCAGATGGGATCCTGCGATGATGCATTGTGCAGGACCAATATAGTATTCCAGGAGTTTAGATTGGAGAGTGTATAAAGACCAATAGAGTATTTCAGAAATTTAGACTGGAAAGTGCATATGAGAACTTGTGCCTCTGGCAAGCGTTGAGGGACAAAAAACTGACTGTTTTGTTTTGCTTGGGGAAGGATGGTATTTCCTCTCATAGGAATGAAACTATGCCACACAATTCCTTTCTTTCTGCCATAGCCAGAATGTGAAGGCATGGAACAGGATTCAGCAGGAGGTTTTCAGCATGGGCCATGAGCCTTTGGGTTAAACCATTTAGCTGCAGTGAATACTGGGAGGATCGCTTGTGGTCTTGAAAAAAATTGTATCTATAATGGAACAGTCATGTCCAATTTAACTGTTTTATGTCACTTTGCATGGGATTTTTTAGAGTTTTTAAGTGCAACTTTACCTTTTGAGATCCCATTGCATTTTGATACAATTGATTACACTTGATTTAATTAACTGGTTGAGTTACCCTTTCTTTAGTTAGATGATGAAACATTTGCTGTTACAGTGCACCTGCCTATTCACCATTTTCATTACATTTGAAGAATGTTTTTTGTTGGTTTCCACAAATTTTATGACCTGTGAAAATTAAGAGGAGCTGAGCACTCTCTGAATGTTAGAGAAGCTTTATTTTGCTTCTTACTGTTGTGAGGTCTAGGGAAGGTTCAGAGAAAGTGGGTTGTTAGCATCCTCGGTTTCAGCTGTGGAACTGTGATGGAGAATTTTGATACTCTTTTTTGGTTTTGGTCGACTGTCAGGGTTGATGTTTTTTTGGTTTTGAACTGAAATAAGTCAGTCAGGCCTGCTTGCCCTAAGGAGGAGTCAAAGCTATGATGTGTATAGGCTGGGGGGAGAATAGAAGGCCTATGACTCTAGTATTGCTCTTCTCTCTGGGTGGAAGAAATGGGTGAACCTCTGAGGAGCCTCTTGGGAGACAAAAGACTTTTTTTGATTTATCAGTATCATGTGCCCAAAGCAAGTACTAATTTGCAGAGCAAACCGAACTGTTTATGCCAAACCTTCTTTCTTTAGCCAGTAAAATTCTGCTCAAGTCTACACCATCTTTTATCTTGATTACTGACAATGGCCAAGCAGCATAAAAGTTCTTTTCTTTATTGTGTTTGAGGCTTGCACAGAAACTTCAGTTCACTCATTTGTCTCATATTGGTTGCTTTTATTTATAGAAAAGATGTTTTTGAAAGCAAGCAACAGAATAGCAGAGGCATTGTGTATATTTCTACAATGACTTGTCTATTTTACCTGCACTTTCACCTCATCGTGTTTATGTTCTGTAATAGAAGTTCTGGTTTTCCAAAGATTTTTTTTGAAGATGTTTGAAAAGCTGCCTTAAAGTGATCTATCAGGCTCCTCATAAATTGCTTCACTTGTAGTTTATTCTGTATCACAAACTAGTGACTCAGGCATGGTCAGAAAGAATATTCACCAGTGAAAAATAGAGTATTCATAACTTGTCTGTTTCACATAGGGTTTTTCTCTCTTTTTTTTTTTTTAAATCGATATTCACCTTTGATGCTATCTATGTCATTTAACCCTGAATGAACCATTCTCCCTCTCTCCTGCCTCAATCTATCAGCTTCATGGATAAATATGGCAGTTTCCCCTAGATGCCCGGTCATCTTAGGTTTCAGCAACATGAAATACTGTAATCCTCCTGGTCTTAATTTAATTCTGCCCCAGTTAACTAAGTCCTCTGGTCTGCGTAGCTACCAGTCATTTAGTTTACACAGCAGCCTTTGGGCTTGTCATCCATGTAGGTCTTTCCTGTGGTGTCTGGAGCATCAGTTGCTGGGGGCTGTGGTCCCAGTGATGCTGGGGGCAGGTATCAGTGACCACCTGGTGTTCCAGGCCACCTTTGCCTCCTGCCATTTTGTACTTTACAAAATGTTTTGTACTTTATTGGTAGACCAGGTACAGTGCAAGTTTGGTCTCTCTGTATAGTCCTGGTTTCCTCAGCCGGCCAGAGGCTTAAACCCCCATGTAAATAAGACACCTGAAATTAAGGTGATGTTTATAAAAACATGCAGTTACACATTCTTTGGCCGTTCTGTCCCATGACTCACCTGTTATTGCCTCCACTGATTGTCTACTCCATGGTGGTGTGATGTGTAGTAGGTCACCTAATATCCCAGGCCCTAGATTCCACAAATAGCTGCAGGACTTAATGAATTACAGAAGAGTAAGAGCAGCTGGTATACTTGGCTGTTTTTAGAAAGAGGTAGAAATGTCTGCTGAGAACTGTTTGAGGAGCTGTCTTGTGGGGTGTTGGTCTTCAGTAATGGGGATTTTTGCAACTTTTTTCCTTCATTGTCTTCTAACTAATCAGGGTGTGGTATGTTTCGGTTGTGTTTTTTTTAAAGTGTCCATCCGTCGTCCCCCCCACCCCCGCAGGATGATACTGTAGTCCAATGTGTGCTGCTCAAGGTGGTATAGATCTCTAATCACTGTGTCCGGAATTTGTATTTTTGTGAATTACATGGTTGCTTGGTTGCTTTTTCTTCTTTTCTTTTCCTCCCCCCCAGCCCCCCTCTTTAATTAACAACACTGCATTCAGGACCTATAGTTTTCTGAGAAGCTTCTTTTTATTTTTTTTAAATATACGTTATTTTTATAATGTATAAAAAATACAGCATCAAAATAAGAGACTAGAAAAAGTGAGTATTGTTTTTATTTGTGTAGTGGTATGGCCAGGGACACAGTAGTATGAATTTTGCTGGTTTGCCTTTGGTGGCTTTTATTATAATAAAATAAATAAAAATTGCCACCTCTAAAGGGCCAGATGGCTCTCAATTAGATTATTTCATGAGAGCCCTTGATTTCTTTAGTAGGAGGGTCAATGCAGCACATCAGAAGTTTGCACTGCTTCAAAGTGGAGAAGTTTGAGTAACAGCAGTGCACGTAACCAGATATTTAAAGTAATCATGGGCTTTTCTGTACTGCAGTACAGCAGGCAGGATAAAACTTGCCTTGCCACATTTGTTCATGATCTTCAGTGTATGTTTGCATGGGAAAAGCTGTGTGGCTTTTCCTTCTAATAAATGAATGCACAGTTCGTTGGAAAGTAGAATCTTCTTACGGTTTGCTGTGCATGTAAGGGCCAACAAGTTAAAGCAAGTTCTATTAATTTCCCACTTAAAAAATGTTTAACTATTTGCTTCCTCTTAAAAATCAACCAAACAAAAGGAATTGTTATTTCACCTTCACATGCACGAAGAAGAAGATAGTGCTATCTAGGCATATTATTTAAGCTATAGTTCCAATTCATGATCTGCCTGAAAAAAATTATTTCTTAGGCTTAAACTGTATATTTGTAAATAAAATTGGAAAAATAAACCCACCTGTTCAGGGGGAAACTTATTTGTAGCTTCTTACAATCACTAGATGTCATGCTTTATTATGTTTATAATATGTTAATAAGCTTTCAAGTGCCAAGTATATATTGAGACATTTGTGTGAAAAGTAAAATAAAAATAATCATGAAATTATTTTAAAAATTCTTTTAGATTTTTCTCCATTTGGAAATTGTGTCCTAAATGTTGTAAAAGCATATGCTGTGTGTGCTGAAAAGTGACTGACACCTACATGCAAGTAAAATTTAAACAGCATAGTTATTTCTGTTGTTTACTCCCTTCATGGGGTTTTTTGTGTTTTTTTTTTAGTTGTTGTTTTTTGAAAACATCTTTTGGCAGAGAGTGCATGTTATTTTCCCCGTCCCAGTAAAAAAATTACATTTCTCCCTTTAAATAATGAGTAAAACCAGGAATATTTTGGAGCATGTTATTCACAAATGCCTCTTTCCTGTAGACAACAGAGATTTAATTCCCTGGACTGCTGAGGGCATCCTTCTAGCCCTCCTGCTGCTGGTGAAGTTATGATTGCACCTTTGGGGACTGAGTTGTGTAGACACACTGTGGACTTGTGCCCTGCTCACTGCATAACTTACTTTCTTCTCTGCTTCCAGTGGTCATGCAGTGCATCCGATCACAAGCTAATCCATTCAGTGCTGATAATATATGGGGAGGGAGTATGTTTTCAGGAAGGGTTTGTTTGTTTTTTTTTATTCCAGGTCAGTTTTCTGCATGAGTGCAGGAAGGAAGGTGTGGAGATAGTGAGTGGGGGCCAGCTGATAGGGCACTGCTGCCAGAGTGATGCATGTGTCACTGCAGCCAAAGTGTTGACATCTTCTGATCTCTGGAGGCATCCTGGCATCCAGCCAAGAGCCCGAGAAGGCAACCAGAGTTGACTGTAATTATTAGCAGTGGAGCGGACTTATTTTAAGGTGTTTACAGTAAGAAAGGGATGGGGATGTGTAAGGTTGAACTGTCCAGGCTTATAAAAATCACTGGTGTGAAAAAAAAAAAGGGTTCAGGAAAATTTAGAGGAAACATTGCTGCAGAAAGGTGTCTTACTGCTGCTTAAAAAAAAAAAAAAAAAGCAAAACCCACTGCTTTTCAACCTGAAAAGTTGAGGGGAAAAATGTGAATAAGTGTTTAATTTGTATAAGATAGTTAGAAATGCACTAAAATTTTGCCAGTTAAATAAGATGTTGAGGTTTAGATTCTTCTGGTTCCACTTGGGTTCTAAAAAGACCCACTAAAATGTCATTTCATATTGATTAAATGCTTGATTTCTTTTATGAGACAGAAAAGAGATATTTAAGACTAATTGTTGATTTACCTAAGATTGGCATTTTTTATGCTGCGTAGACTTTGCTGTTGACTTTATTTAAAATATGCATGATCTGATTTCATTGCCTGAAAAAAAATAATAAAATAATACTCCTACCAAATTAAACATAACCTTGAAGTCAGATGTATTTAAGAATGGAATTTTAAGCGCCTGAAATGCCAGAATTAAGGAGATTTTTTTCACAGGCTTATATTTCTTTTAATCAAGTGTTTATAGAGAGTAGTTCTTGTGAAGCCCAGAGTTATTTTCACAAAAGGAAGAGAACTGCCTAGTGGTGACCTCTCCTAAATGAGCAATTCAGGGTTATCAAATCAGACAGCAAGGGACTGGAAGAAGCAAGGATCGCACAGGGTACAGCCATTACCCATTAGTATAACTCCACATTAATTTTAAATTGAATTTTTAAAACCTAATTGAGCAGCATTTTCAAGCTCTGTTCAGTGTGAGCAGGACATAAATTGAAACAGTATGTACCAGGAACCCTTAATAAGCAGAGAGCACTGCTGCCTTTCTTCCCTTTCCTTTAAAATCAGAAGAAGTGCCCTGACATTAAAAAGAAGAATTTAATTAAGAGATCGTGACAGTGCATCTGAACTCTGACTGGCTAATGGCTTACCAGTGTAAGAGATATATGCTGAAATGAATGGAGGGTATTTCCTTTAACATTCAGTTTTAGATGAGAACTGTTTTCTGTTTGAACTTTTCATGATTTTAATGATGGAAAAATATTTTACTGGATAAGTTGTACATGAAGAAAGACTTTGAAAATACAATTTTGCAGTTGGATTCCCAAGAAACAAATTCTAATACAGAGAAATTAGAGCAACTGCTCCAAGCCTTGTCACATAATGTGGTAGGAAATCACTGATGTAAATAGAAAAGAAAATCCTGGGTGTTGTTGGTCCAGAATTGTAAAGCTTGTTAAATTTTATTTTGATTAATTTTTCTGAAAGTGCATTAATATTTCATTTTAAGTAGGAGCCCAATTCGCTTTGTTTCTCAACATGAAGCATGCAGTTGAGCTTAAGTAAGCAAGTTCTGAGCTTCAGAGTGTAAATTATTTTGTATAGCAAGCTTGGATGTGCTTCCCAGCTGCAGACTAAGTGCTTGGCATTCCAATTTAAAACACAGGACTTACTGATATTTATTCTTTCCCTTCATAGCAGAGCAAGAGTGACTGCATTACATGCCTTACTTGTCAAGTCTGCTATCATATATTATATACTACTTGGTCATTGCAACAGTGATATGGCAAGTTTGTGTTTAGTGGGGGAGCTTGGCTTCCCTTTACCACCTGGCTGTGGTGTGGCAAGGCCATGAGGGCACGGACAAACATGAGAGGAAGAAAGTACCATGAGGTTTGTTTATCTTGGTTACTTCAAGGTGCTAGATCCAAGGTTTATATTAAGTTATCTTTCCAGACTGTTCAAACCTTTGGTTGGTGCTGAGGTGGGGAATACATAGCTTGCAAATTCTTTGCTTTTGGATTTAACTTTTGCTGTCAGGAGAAGCTAGCTAGCCAAAGGGGAAGGTGCACCTCCCACAAAATAATTTTACTGTTGTTTAAGCAACACAGAAATAAAGCCTTTAACAATATCCCTCATTTACATGATATTGTAATTTAATAATTTCATTGATCCCTGAAGTTCAGTGAGGCCTGTCATTCATAGGGGTCTTTGCAGGTATCAGCAAACTTCCTTAATTTTCCTTAATTGGAGTCAGATACAGAGCTGAGAAGGGAACTTGGTCTTGTCACAGGGTGACTTAGCTGCACTGCACGTGATCCAGGTGTCTAAGTGGCTGCCATCCATTGCTTTTGCCCTGGAAACACACAATCAGACACCATTCCTGTGATAAGCAGGCTTGTGGTTGTTTTACAGAGAAGCAATGAGAGTACTTTTTGCAAGTGTCTTGTGTGCCATTTTGTTTTGGAGATCTGTTTTCATGCATGGTACCTCGTTCTTTCAGTCTCAGCACTGCAGACAGAGCTTACCCCTGGGAAGTCACTCCCTGTTGTTCCTGGGGTAATGGGAGAGAGTTTGGCTGGGTGAAGGGAAACTGGATGGTATCTTCTTGAAGTGAGGAAGTCACACCAATAAACCTACTGTTGGTAAAGGTGATGGTGTGGTCTTTGTAGTGGAATATGAGTGACTGAAATCTACCTGGTTGCTGTAAATGAAATTCTTCTGTTTAAACATATTAATAGTTCAAATGAATGTTTTTTTCAGTGAGTTTGAAGTGCTGCTGAACCCCTGGCTAATTACCACAAAACTATTTGGAGTGACTAACCTGTGATAAGATGACAAAGAGTAGATGTAAAACAAAGTGTCTGAGTATTACGAAGTATTGTAACAGGAGACCGGCCAATATACATGTGCAGCGTTAACTCATCTCCTTTTTCTGCACTTTATGTTTTACCCCAGGGTTCCAGGTTATTAAATTCTGTTGCTCAGCAGTATCACTCCTGGTGTTAGAAAACTTGGAGTTTAAGACCTCAATGAAGCTTCTCATTCCAGGGGTGGATTAGAGCTAATGATTTCCACAGAGGTCACGTTTTGCTATGTATTAAGTTGAATGGGTGGTTGTAAGCAAATGCTGGTGTCTTTCTAGGGACTGAGCAACACTGTGTGATCAGAAACTCTATCTTGGTCAGGGAATAACATGTGATTGATCCATGGGAGAGAGCAGTGACATCGCTTGTTCATTTGGTGCATGTTTAGGGGGTTTTTTTTACTGCTGACTTTTGGTGGAGAGTCTATTTTTCTATTGAAATCAAAATTGAACCTTTCATGTGAATGGTAATAAGGAAAAAGGATCCTACAAGAGCTCATACTGTTTCTACCCCACTGACCTGTCACCCTGCGCTGCAGATCCACACAGATGAAAATTTTCAGTGATTTGTGTTAGCTATGATTTTAAGAACTCTTTAAGCTCTTTCCTTTAAATGAGATCTGTTTTATTCGTATTTTAGCTTCCTGCCCTCCACTTTTTATTTCAGCTAGCTTTAGATGGATAGGTAGTGCTTAGTATAACAAAGGTAAATTTTTAGAAGGTATTGAACTTGGACACATAAAAAGTAGCATTAAAGAGGAAACATTGGTTGGATGCTGAAAAAGCTGTTGAAAACCTGTGAAATCCCACAATACCAGGTTTGTTTAAATACTTCTTACAATATACCCAGTGTATCTGTTATAAATCTGCTTAAAGTTGAATGAATTTTCTTAGGAGTATAAATGCTACTGCTGGGCTTCTTAGAATGATTTCAGCCATGAGGCGGTGGCAGATGAGTATGTTGTGGTCATGTTTTGTTCCTGTGCAAAATCCTGATGGTGCTTTTCACGCCCGAACTTGATTCTGAAATGCTTTTCGCTACTGCTTGTTTCTTGATTGGACCTCAGTACTGAGCTCTTCTGCCATGGAAATGCAGCATGGGCTGAATGTGTTTGGGGTTTTGTTTTGTGTGTATTCTTTGCACAATGATAATGAAATGTCTTTTATATTCTTATGAGATAACTCTGCCTTGATTACTCTTTATTTTCAGAGAAGAAATGGTGAAGATATTCCAGTTGCTCAGACTAAAAATATCAATCATAGAAGATTTGCTGCTACCTTTAAGTTGCAAGAGGTGACAAAAACTGACCAGGATTTATACCGCTGTGTAACTCAATCAGAGAGAGGTTCTGGAGTGTCAAATTTTGCTCAACTTATTGTTCGAGGTAAAGTTTTAATTGCTTTCATTTTATCCAGTTAAATGCTTCTAATACCAGTGCTTTCTACTTACACTTTTTATTCAGCCTACATATGCCTTGATCTGAGATGATCATACAGAGATAGCCTTGTGAAATTGTCATAAAATGAGAATGAAAGACTGGTTTCCAAAAATTCTTGCAATTGCTTTCCACAGAATACACCTGATCTTGCATTGCATTGAGAGTAATGTGCCTGCCTCGTTTTCTGTGGATGCTATTTGTTGAACTTTAGGTGCAAACTGCTTAACTTTTCATAAATAGCTTTACGGGTATGAGATTCCACTATACTTAGTTGCTATTCTCTTTTTTAAAGTCTGTTGCTTTGAGCAGCGTGGCAGTCTAGAGCAAATAATGTATTGTTCTGTTACCTGAGAGGCAAGTATATAAAAAGAGTGGTAAACTTCCACCTGCCAAGAACTGGGAGCATTTTGGAGATATCCTGTGATGTTTTCCAGCACAGAAGTAGAAGGAAGAAAAAGAAAAAACTTCCTTTTTCCACTTGGAATACTTTTTTGCTGTTGTAATTCATCCAGAAGCAAACATATCTTGTGTATGGTGTGATCGGTATGGTGATTTTTATATGTATTTTGTGTTTTTAAAGCATGTAATATTGACTGGCAAAGGATATGGTTAAACACAGAAGTTCACTTTATATTATGAAATGAGTGTGCTGTATGACCTGGGATAAGCTATTGAACCTCTTCGTACCTAATTATGTCACCTGCAAAATTGTCCATTTCGTTCTTAGTTGTGATGAGACTTAATATTTTCTAACTGGGGAAAAGAAGTGGTTTACAAAATATGTTTGTAATGCTGCTGCCCAGTGGAGGAACTGTTTTGGCCTGTAAGTTCTGGAGGTAAGTGCAGGGGTCAGACATACAATGGGCTCTTACTTCATTCTTATAAAGAGTAGGTGAGCTCACTTTGTCAGTTCAGCCTGGAGAAGAGGAGGGGCAGGCACTGATCTCTTCTCTGTGGTGGCCACTGCAAAACTCAAGAGAATGGCCTGAAGTTGTGTCAGGGGAGGTTTAGGTTGAATATTAGAAAAAGGTTCTTCCAGAGAGTGGTTGGATGCTGGAACAGGCTCCCCACAGAAGTGGTCACAGCACCAAGCCTGACAGAGCTCAAGAAGTATTTGGATGATACTCTCAGGTGCACGGTGTGACTCTTGGGGGTGGTCCTGTGCAGGGCTAAGAGTTGGACTTGATCCTTGTTGGGTCCCTTTCAACTCAGCATATCCTGTGATTCTGTGATTCGTTGGTCAAGCAATGGGCTGTTTGGTCAGTTCGGCATCTTGGAGTCAGACACTACATCTGGAGTGGAGGCAGGAAAAGCAAGATATATCCTGAGCTTGTAGAAATAGAAGTAGTGTAGGAAATTCTCCAACATATTTGCTATCTGGCATTTGCTGGCAGAAGTCTTTTCCCTAGGAGACCAGTTGATAGAGGCCAACTAGGTTTTATGCCTTCTATATAACATCAATGAGAATGGGCTTTGCTGACCATACAAAGATTTCGACAATATGTTAAGAGCTGCTTTTATTCTGTTAGATATACCATTTTTCTAGCAACCTACAAGATGGTCTTCATCATAATAAAATTAAATAAGTCCTGTTGCAGTATGAAAACAGACTTTTGTTCTTAGAAAGGCAAGGCAAATCAAAAGAAGAAGTTTTCTATTTTTTTTTTTAGAATAATAGAGCAATGGTGTTTAGAACACTATTTCCCTCCCCCCCCCAAAATGACATAAGAATATAAAATTTCATAGTATTCTCTTTTTAAATGTATCATATAGTCCTGCTGAAAAACTTAGGTAATTTCATAGATAATACCACGTTTATGGCTTGAAACATAAATTTGATATATATGTATGTATATAAATAAAAAACAGCTATATAGGTTTTCTATTTTAATGATGATTTCACTTTTCTGTGTGCTTTTTGGATTGGAAGCCTAAGAATTTTAACATTATATATATAAAAATAATGTAATATATATGTAAGGTAAGATATTAACCTTCCAAGAACATTTTCATCTCTTTGACATCATGGTAGAGAACAAAGATATATGTTTTATAGTAGGATTTACTGCTTGCTGTTGTATTTGAAAGGCAATATACAGTAATATATTTTCTTGTTTGTCTGGATAACCACTAAATAAATCTTGTTAGCCAAAAAATCATACCCATACCCTTAGGGATCAGCTACCCTGGTGTTAAAACTGTACTGAAAATTAACCATAATGACAGGTCCTATATCTCAGTGGCACTTTAAAGCTGACATCCTGCTACATGGATACAAAAGATGATAATTTTAAAGGAAATTTTTGGGCCACTGATATGAATTGCCTTTAATAAGAGCTGGCATAGTATTGCCCATTGTCAAAGATGACCCAAGGGGAAGGGTTTATTAGTGCGTTTTCTTCTAAACTGGAAGTGACAGGGCATGCTTGGGGGCCTTTTGTTGCTGTTTGTAACAAATGAAAATTTTGCTACAGAATTCTCATACTGAAGAGTATTGATCTGTGTGTTCTCACAGCCAGAGGAAGGGAAAATAATGGTGAAACACAATTTACTTTGTCATGGCTTTAGTATTGCTTCCAGATAGTTTTGAGTAACGATAAGGTCTTCAGTTTGTAGAAGCCAAACTTTATTGACAACGCTGGTTATTAGAGAGTGAGGGAGGAGGAACAGGAGCTGTTGTCCAGTAACTCAAACCTGGGTGTTTGGATACATAGCCAAGATGCTTACATATTCCACATCTTTACAGACATGTAGTACCATAATATAGGAGTAGAGGCATCTGGTACATTCCTGATCAGACTAAAAGTTAGTCTTGGTAATGAAAATTTCCAGTTATATAATGTACATTATGCTGAAACATCACTATTTCATTTTGAGCTTTAACAGAAGAATTGCTTTTAGTGGTGTTCTAAAATTTATTACAAAAGTAGTTACCTAGGAGGGATGGTATGCATTTAAAGACCCAGAAAAGGATGACTCAATTACTCTGATTAGTTTTTTTAAGAAGAATTGAACTAGGATAGGATTTGTAATTCAATAATGAGATTTTACAAAAAGTAGTTCCAGTCAATGATTTAATGTCCCACCTTTGCTTAGGGCTGGTCTTCAGCTCCCAGCTCAGTGGCTGCATTATATTGATTTTTTTTAACATTGTTTCTATGGTGTTGCTATCATTCCTGGAGACATGTAAAAGGACTTCTCCCTTTCCTGTTCCTTTTACAGGAAGTTGGTGCTGTTATACTGTTAGCTGACTTACCCTCCTGAATAGGTCTATCTGATTAATTATCTATTTATATTTTCCCTTGGTGGCTGGTAAATTGGCAATGTCTGGGAAGGGAGTTTCTTGAAATCTTCAGGACTGTCTGCACTAGAACTCGAGGGAGATGCTGGGAGGGAGGAACAGTAGCTGTGATAGGTAAGTAAGAGTGAACAGGAAGATACTGTTTCTTTCTCTTTGCTCATTTCTTACTTGCTTTTGAGAACAAGTGTATCATGGTCTCAAAGTCTTTCTGATCGCTTTGCTAGTTAACGTGGACTTGTAAAATTAAGTTCCTAAAGATGACCTGTGCCCCAGCTCATGTGTATACTTGATATATACAATTGTGTAGATTTTCCAGCTTACAGTATCAAACGCCCAGAACTTTGCCCTGCAATCAGTTATTGTACTTTTTCATTGTTCAGAGCTCTTAAAAATGTACTGGAATATTTCTCTGAAGTTGTCAGTATTTGCCAGAAAAGTTATCTTGTGTATCAAGAAAAAAGGTAGTGTCCATCACAGCAGCTGTGATCAACTTCTTAGTTGACGTGGCATGTTAAAAGTGGCTGTCAGATGGGAATGAAACTGATGTTGCATTCTGATGTGGTCAGCAAAACCTTGTAAAATAATCCAAATTCAGTTTGTCCCAGTATAGAATGTCTTGGGCAGTACTGCAGGGGCCATTAACCATTTTCTTTGACTGAAAGTTATGGGTAATGAGTCTCTATGATTTTTTTTTTTTCATGGCATAGCAGTTTGTTGCTCTGATTGAACAAAAACAAGCAAACAAAAAAAAAGGAGCAAACCATTCTTTTAAATGATATGGTAATAAATTGCACTTTATGTAAAGTGTTTGTATGCTTTCCGAAGTTTGTTTTCCTTTAAAGTAGCTACACATTGTTAGCAAACTGATTGTACAAGACTTGATATTATACTATTAAATGCTGTAAAACCCGCAGGAAATGCAGTGCCTTTTATTTTATTTTATGTAGTGGATCCTACACAGATGAGTTGGAAGGAAACATTTGTTAGTGTTAAAGACAAGGAAGAAAAATAAAGGAAGAAACTTCAAAATATATGACTCAAATGCAATGTTTGTTAATAATCTGTGAATAGTTGTATCATACGTCTGATTCTACTGATAAGTTTGTAAGTTTTATTTCAGCCAGAAATTATAGCAGTTTTTTACATTTTTGCTAGCTGATTTTTTTTCCTTTTAACATTTCTTTGTCCAACCCAAACATCTCTTCTCTGATGGTATCAAAGTAAAGGGAGGTCTATATCTTGATTTATAGTTTCACTGTAGAATTGTCTTCATGTGCCTGATAAATCCAATTTAGCAACAGAAGAGAAAGACAGCTTTCCTCTACTCTCTTCTGACTGTTTTTTTTTCAGAAATCATAAGTTCTGATGAACAGGCCTATTTGTATGAGTTTATGAATATGATTATTTCTTGTATTTGATTTGACATGGCAAGCAGTCTCTCCTCTAAGTCATCAGGTTCAAGTTTTCATGAGGTTTGTGATTATATTCTTCTTCATTTGCCTTACTGGACCTAGTTTGCCATCAGGAGCAGTTCTTGTTGTGAAAGCTTGGCAGTGATTCTTCTACCTTTTTGTCTGAAATCTCTTTAGTGATTTTATATAGGAAAAGCAGCAATTTGGCTGGTTCCTGGTAATGCTATGAAAATGGAGTTTGCCCTTGGCAAGTATTGCTCATGGGAGCATTATTTTTTTTCTCTTACAAAAAAACTCAGAAGTGCTTCCATTTGAGAAAGCTGTGGTCCAAAATTCACTAAAATCTCTAAACTTGCTTCAGATGTGCATCCTCAATTCCATAACTCGGTTTATTCGTTCAGTATAATAACAGACTTAAAAATATTCCAAGAAGAGCACTAGGATCAGATAGTCTGTATATATACTCCCTGCTTGCAGATAAATATTTTTATACCCTGTTTGAAAAGTGCCCCATATTTCTGTCCTCCATTATTAAGTACTCTGATGAACAAGAGATGATTTTTTTTTTAATTATTATTATTTTTTTCATCTGGTCATATCACCCATCATCATAATGTTAGACAATTCAGGTTATTATGTACTTTTTAATGTGTTCAGAAATTCCGTCTCCAGGAGACAGTGGTAATATGTAATAAAGCTCTGGACTCTATCTTTGAAGAGTCTAGAGCTTAATCTTAGGGTGTGTGTTTTTCTGAACTCACTGTCTTTCTGAGCAGAGGAGAAACTGGGGAGAGAGATTACACAGCCGGAGTTGTTGAAATCTGTGGGCTTTACATCTTGTCTAAGTTTCCCTTTGAATCATCACCAGACTTCAATAAAGGTAAAGAAACATTTCATATGTGAGTCAGAAGACCTGTGTGTCTGCTATGCTTGTTTCATAAAGTGCCTTCCTGGAGTATAGACATTAATACTGTTACCCTTTTGGACCCTCAGCTCACCTTCAAAAGTACTTTATATTCTAAGTTTTCTCATTAGTTGTAGCCTAATTCTCTCATGGTTATGTCTGTGTAGGAAGAGAAGATGATCATGTCTTAATCACTTTGCAACTGTTGGACAAATAATGAAATTATTTTGTGAAGTTTTTCTAAACCTTCCTAATAAAACACATTATATTTGGGGTGTATATTTAGCTATAAGCACCCTTCAGAGAGTCCAGGATCCAATTAACTTGATCTTTTTGTGGCATTCTCTGGTTTTAATTTCTCCACTGTATTAAGATCTTATCCTCTTTAAGCAGGTTTAACATGGGAATCTTCCTATTTTCAGTCCTCTGTTCCTTACAGCAGGTAAAGAGGAGCTGTCATCCTGAAGTCAAATTCTGCATCCTTTACATAACAAGAATGAAACAAGAATATAGGAAAATACCTCAGAAAGTCTTTATGTTCATAATTAATAAATTGAGCCAAATAAGAGTCTCAATTTCTTCATGTATCACCATATCAGAAAGAATGATAGCTTCACTTTCTGCTCAGGCAACTCTTCTGTGAAAGTAACTCTCCTCATCTCCTTAGCTCAGGCCACATTTGTCTCTGGTTTATGTAATTAACAGGTGCATTGCTCACTTTCTTTGGAAAGCACGGGAAAGTTGTTTTGGCTGGAGAAGCAGGAGAAAACAGTTTTTTGCAAAGAAGCCAAAGAGACTTAGATTTATGGAAGGTAACAGAAATGCAGAATATTTGGAATAAGCTCAATTGCATCACTCTGTTTTGAGCAATCTTGGCTACACAGGTTTGCATTTGAAATGGCAATTACTGAATGCCTGAGATTGAAAGGCACCTCTGTAAATCATCTGATCCAAACCCCTGTGCTCAAGCAGAACTACCTAGGGCCATTTGCCCAAGATCGTGTCCAGATGGCTTTTGAATATCTCCAAGGATGGAGAACCTGCAGCCTCCCTGGGCAACCTGTGACAGTTCTTGGGCACCCACACAGTAAAAGCAGTGTTTTCTGATGTACCAAGGGACACTCCTGTGTCTCAGTTTGTGCCCATTGCTTCCTGTCCTGTCACTGGGCACCACTGAAAAGAGCTTGGTTCCATGCTCTCCACTCTCCCTTAAGTGTTTATATGCATTAGTAAGATCCTCTGAGCCTTTTCATCTCCAGGCTGACCAGTCACAAGTCCCTCAGCTTTTTCTCACATGACAGATGCTTCAGTCCCTTCAATGTTTTTGGATGTTGCTTTGTTTGACTCTCTCCAGTGGAATTTCCATTTCTCCCTCATACTGAGAAGCTCAGCACTGGATGCAGCACTCCAAGTGCTGGGTGGAAGAATCATCTCCTTCAGCCTGCTGGCAAAACTCTGTCTAATGTAGCCCACGATGCCACCGGCCTTTTCTTTGCTGCATTGCTGGCTCTTGATCAGCATGTTGTCTGCCAGGACCCTCAGGTCTTTTTCTGGCAAACTGCTTTCCAACTGTTTGGCCCCCAACATATAGTGGTGCCTGGGCTTGTTGTTCCCCAAATACAGGACTTTGCACTTACCCTTTCTGAATTTTGAGGGTCTTGTCAGCCCATGTCTCAAGCTGGTTGAGATCCTTTTGGATGGCAGCATGACCTTCTGGCATTATCAGCCACTCCTTACAGTTGGTGTCACCAGCAAACTTGCTGTCCCATCATGCAGATCATTAATGAACATGTTAGACACGAAATGCTGCAGTGCTTTGTTTCATTGTTTGTCAGTTTCATTGTTTACTTTTTTTTTCAAGGGAGGAGCAAGATTCTTATATTTCAAAGTGTTTTCATGTGTATATGATTTTTTTAATCATATTGGTACTGTCACTAAAAGTAAAACCTTGCATTTTGGACAAAGATTAGTCTCCTGTTTGGTGTGATGGACTTTTGCTTAGCTGATTGCTTCATTGCAGTGTTGTCTTACTTTGAGTGGAGTGTTTCTATCTCTTCATGATCTTCCTGAAGTCTTTTTTATGTGAACTCTTGCTTTAGTTCTAATGTGTTCTTCCAGAAGACCTGAAGCATTTAAGGTAAAGCACGTGCTTTACTTTTATTTCATAACACATGAGTTTTGTACTGCTTGATACAGACTAAATGAATATTCTCATTAGACAAAATATAGCAATTTCAGTGCTGATATGCGTATTTTTAGTGTTTTCCCTGAGCTTTAAGATGACTGATCTGGATCAGAGCAAAAGCTGAAGTCCTGTAGCTCCATGTCCTGCCTTGATAGCTAGTGTTTGGGGCAGAGTATCAAAGAAAAGTAGATCTAGAGGCATCCTTTGTTGACATAGAATTTTACCTTCCCAGGGGTCTGTGATTAAGACATCTTTTATGTAAAGGGTAATACCCTCTTGGCCTGGACATTAGTGTTGTGCTTATTAGTTTCTCACTCATAAGCATACAAGAACCAAAACAGATTAATAATGAACGTATTGATTTTTTTGGTGCAAGGGACATTGTCTATTTATGGCTTTCATTGCCTGGTATATACCTTTTCCTGACATCTGTGATGGATGTTGATGCTGTGTGGCACTTTGATTCAGTCCAAGCAGCTAGCAGTTCCTGCTGTGCTTTCTGAAAGGATACCTTTATGAGAGCGCATGGGGTAGCAAACTCTCTGGAAGTCCTGTTCTCTTTTCTTATTTCTCAGTAGCAAGAGGCATGATGGGGACTCTCTTCACAGACTCTGAGTAGAAACAGGCAGGACGAAGGAAAAAAAAGGAGGAGAAGAAAGGCTGGGGACGCTGATAATTAGCCAGATCAATGTTTGCTTGCATGGATATTTTTGTTTCTTTCTGAGAGCTGCTTTTTCTATGTATGAAGCTGATACATTTCTAGGCATCTGATCATGTCTGGAACTACAAATATTTTTTTCTTGTTTCTTTCCTAATTATTAGGTGTGACACTATTTTGTGTCCAGGAATGAACTTATAGCCGGCCTGACTGGTTTTCTGATGTCATCTTTGGCCATGTTACATAAATGTTCAGACAGGAATGTGCTTTCAAAGCAAATCTTCAGAAAAGAGCCCTTCCCCACTTGCCAGGCAGTGGACTACTATTTATTCTTGTCAGATCTTGTGGAGACCTTGCCACGGCTTGGCAGTCAAATAAATACAGCTGTAGGGTCAATCAAAATTAGTGGAAACCTATAATGGGAAGTAGTGACCTGTGATGAACTTGGCCAAACAGCTTTTTTTTTTTTTTTTTTTTTTTTTTGCAGGGGAGTTAGTTCCATGCCGTCAGACTTAGTGCCGGCTTTAGGTAATATTCCTCAGGGCTTTTCTGCCTCTGGCAGACCAGGTATGATCAGCCTCCTTACAGGCAGCATAACCTGAGTATCACCTGCTCTGCCTAATCCAGCAAAGCCAAGATATGATGCAGCTTTGCTCAGCCTCGTTCAAAATTGTGTTGCTGGTGATACCACAGATGTGCTGTCAGTGACTGATTGTGTGAGCAAGGTCTCACTGTTTAGGTGCTGTCCTGTACCTCTGTCATTTTCTCATGTGCCTCTTTATTGTGACAGTACTTAGATGAATCCAAACAGCAAATAAAGGATTTGGGAAATTAAAATGTAATCACTTTGAATAGTGGGATCCCTGTTGACCTTTAGACTTGATGGGAGGCAGTGTGAAGAAAAAAGAGGCAAGGAAAAAGCTCTTGGTGGGTGTCACTTCAGGGAGGAAATAAGGGGGTTCTTGGTTTCATATATCTGCATTTTATCCAAGTATGGTGACACGAAGATCATTTGCAGTAATGTGATTTTTTCCATTTTCTTAATTAGAGATGTCTCCAGACTGCCCCACCATGTAAGTGCTGTATTTCACTAGGATAATTTCCCTTGCAGTATCTGGTCTGTCTCTGCATTTATTTAAATCAAATATTCCATTTGAATACTGCAACTCAGGATGGTCTCTCTCAGTTTAAATGCCACTGATGTTAGCGGGGAGGTTAAAATATTTACTTAAGAGTAGACAAAGTTCCCTTACCTGCCATCCTTTTCCAGTTTGGAGGAGGGTAAAATCCCTCTAGGTTTGACATCTCTGTGTATTGTGCAGAGTTGTTAAAAAGGGTTCCGATGAGTAGATGCATGGTAATGATGAAAAGGAGAGCATTTGGAATTCAACATAGATGGCAGAAAATGCAGGATGTCAGAGAAGCCATATATTAAAGGGAATTTGAATTGGAAACTGAATCCCAACCTGCCACTGGGGGCATTTTGATCATTTTGATTTATTAAACTTTTATAACAGCATTCAGATGAAGCTGAATTAAAACGCTTAGTCTTGGGTGGTTTATGGTACACAAGTCATCATGCTAGTGAAATCTCACCATGATCAATGTTGAGTTAATTTAAGTTGCTCTTTGAATGCAGGTGCATCTTTGTGCTTTAGTATGTATTTAAAAATCTAACAGTGTTCTAATACTGAATCACTTAACAAGAATACAAAATGAAGCCACCCCGATATTCATTTTCTGCTACATTTGAGTGAATCTTGCTATTAAATTGTAGATGAACTGCAGGAAGACAAACTGCATATATATCACTATACCAATTTTATCTATTGATAAATATACATGCATTATAAAATAGCATGGAACAATATTTCCTTGGAAATGGGTCATATTCCTATGTGCATAGATGTTTGCATTGTAGTACTGTTCTGACCATGTCCCAGCTTCAGCAGCTGTCTGCAGTCTTACTGAGCACGGTCTCTGCAATAAAAAGAAATCAATTACTATTAGAGTAGCACTTCAGGTTAAAGGCATTATAGGTTCACACTCAGTTTTTCAGCAAGGAGATGATACTTTGCTGCAAATGGTGAATGATGCAAAAGATGGATGAGACAGAGTTCAAGGAGCAGTAATGTGAAGGTCCGGCACTATCATTCCAAGCTGTCTCAGAGACATGATGGATGGTTCAGCAGCAAGAAGCAATAATACCAAATGATGAGAGATTTCTCTCTAGATCTTGAATCCACTGCATGCTGTCTACCTGTTGGTGTTCTAGTGGCATAATGATTCCTGAAGTGTTATGAAGGACTAAATTACTGTACTTAAGCAACTAAACTGGTATGTTGAATTTAGTAACCTAGGTTTTTTGGCAGCTGCTAGAAAAGCGAGTAACATATCAAACACTCCTGCACATGGTAAATTTAATACCTCATATTTATGCATAGTACTTGTTGACAGGATCTTGTAAGCTATGCTAATATGATAGGTAATTTGTTACCTCCAAAATCACTTTCCATGTTCCTTCTGATAGTTATCATGAAACATGATAAATGATCTAGTCCATGAGGTGTAAATGAAAATGAAATGGATACTTGGATTCTATGACTAAATTGTGGCTGGAAAAGTTGTTGCAATTATAATGGAATTTATCTCATAACAATATGCTTTGTACTGTACCAATGATCCTTACTCATCTTGGTTGGGGATCTATTTGAGGATAAATTAAAAAAGATCACAAAAAGTTTACTCTGAATAGTTTGGATAGAAGGGTTTTTTTCTTTCCTAAAGACTTTTAAATATTTATCTGTTTAATAATTCATGTTGCAGGATTATCCTGCAATGTTAACTGCTGGAATATTTGCAGAATTACATAGAAAGTGATGAGAAATGTACCTGCCTCTCCTGACGAAGAGAGAAGCTTAGCTACATGCAGAAAGATAGATTTCTTCCTGCTGAGATGCAGTGTTGAATTTGGATGTGCTAGAAGCTTGTCATTGAGATTGATATGGAACTGCTAACAGGCATGTCTTGGAAAACATTTAAGGAGTGTTATAAGGAAAATGAATGTGTCTTCTTCCCCATTCCCCAGGTATGTTCATGTTGCTGATGACAGTCTGTGTCCTACTTCATTCATGAGGAAGGATAACAATGTTGCATTAGGATTGAAGTTTGAATTTTGAGGTCTTCCCTAAATTTTTTGTGATTTTAATTTTATTTCTTTTTAAACTGTTTTTAGTTTCCAGGACCTCATTTGAAACATTTGGTGTAGTTATTCTGTCTCATTTTCTTAGCCTTTTAGCTTTTAAAACTTAAATGCTAAGCATTTTGAGTTTACCATCTGTGAAGGTTTGGGTTGGTTCCCTGCCAAACCCAGCTGCTGGCCACACAGATTCCCCCCTCCCAAGAGAGAAGGAAAAAAAGTACCCAAAGATAATTGTAGTAAAAGTATATATATATATATTCACATGTATTACAATTATATACAATGAAACACTATGAATCTACAGAATAAGAACCCCAAACAACTCCAAAAGGGAAAAGGGGGGAAAGGGAAAGGAAAATGGGACAAAAATGGGTAAAAATAAAACAAAACAGATACGCACACTCGTAAACTCAGGGAAAAGCCGAATAAGTAACTAGCACAATAAAATCTCACCAAACTCCCCTCAAGAGAAGCAGGTCCTTCCCTGCCGTGCAGCTGGGACACCAGCTTCTCAGAGAGGCCTCAGCTCATATAGATAAGAGCTAAGCCGACACAGAGACCTGACATCCTCCAAGCACACAAAAGGAAGAGAGAGAGGGGGAAGAAACCTTCCTCCCTATCTTATATACCCCTGATTATGTGAAGGAATGGTGTGGAATATTTCCTTAGTTATGACCCTGTTACCAGGGAATGCCTAGACGAAAACCAAGAAAACTAAACCACCACACCATCCCAGTTGATGTCTATATGTGGTAACGAATGCAACTTTTCGCTTTCCTGAATTCTTTACTAGTAAATGAAAGAGAAAATTTCCACTGATGAGTTTGGAGACTACACAGAGTGTAGTCAGCGAACAGTGAACAGTGAACTCAGTGAACAGTGCTAGGAATAAAACCCAAATCTCACAACCTAATAAGAATAGTTAGTAGGGATGGTAGGGCAAAGTCTCTCAACAGCCAATTTATATGACTTACCTTTTTCCTTCAAGAAAAGAGGATGTAAGTACAAAATATACAGAATCATAGAATCATAAAGATTGGAAGAGACCTTTAAGATCACTCAGTCCAACAGCGAGCCCAAAACTACCACTGTAACCCCTAAACCACGTCACCCAGCACCAGATCCCGATGCCTCTTAAACACCTCCAGGGATGGTGACTCTACGACTTCCCTGGGCAACTTATTACAATGCCTGACCACCCTAACAGTGAAAAGGTTTTTCCTAATATCTAATCTGAATCTTCCCTGCCTCAGTTTAACACCTTTTCCTTTTGTCCTCTCACTGCAGGCACGGTAGAAGAGACCAGCCTCCACCTCACTACAAGCTCCTTTCGGGTGGTTGTAGAGAGTGAAGAGGTCCCCCCTGAGCCTCCTCTTCTCACAACTAAACAAACCCAGGTCCCTCAGCCATTCCTCATAAGACTTGTTTTCTTGGCCTTTCATAAGCCTTGTTGCCCTCCACCGGACATGCTCCAATATGTTCTTAATGAACGTGATCTGAAAGGTATAGACATTGCGTAGTGTTAGTTCAAGGCTCATAAAGTAGGGACAACACTGATGAGGAGTTCTAGTATTATTAAGAATGATGGTCCTAATTTTGTGTCAACTACTTAATTTGAATTAATAAATATCAGCAAAAATACTGTTCTCAGTTTACAGGTTTTGTTTGGATTTTTCCACAAAGAAATGGATTATAAATTAACTGAATTTAAATTCTATTTGAATTTACCAAGCACCTTATAATTTCTTTAACCTAATTTTTTTTTTCATTTTTTTAAATATTTGTGTTAGCTTTTTGCTCCTTGTGCCTTTCTTGTGATAGATCCCGTAAGACATATGGAATTGTATGTTCGTGGACACAAGGAAGAATATTACAAAGTACCAACGCTATACATGTTTTAGTAAACCTATCTGTAGACCAGCTTCATTGTTTCCTGAGAAAATCAAGAATAGCGTATTATATTAATTACTGTATCTATTTAACCATCCAGTAAGTATTTAATCTAAAATTTTATTTATTTATTTTTAACCTGAAGTTGCGGTTCCCAGTTTATGTGAAAATCTAAGCTTTATTCTTATATTGACATCCTCATGGTAATGTAAGTTGTGTTTTTTAACAACTTGAGATATAAAGGCTACTGCTTTTGAAGGGAGATATGAGCAAACTAGATGCCTTTCTTTGGCTTAAAAATTGAGTTTGTAGTCTTATGATTTTTAATGCTTGCGTTGAACTATACTCTGACTTTGAATTGTGTTGACAGCAGATGGAAATATCTTGACTAATGATTTATTCTTTGACTTTTCACTTCTCTTGGACTGGATGACTTGCATGTCCTAAAGAAAACAAGATACACTCAGTGTGATCAAGCTTGTGATCTATGGGTTGCATAACCAGCCATGGGAATATTTTCCCTTACTTTTATTGGAGATAGAAAGGAGCAACTGTTTAGCAGTGTATGAAGCACAGATTCATGTTGGCAGCCAGATACTTGCAGGATAGTTTGTTGTTTTCACTGATTGCGATGGTTTATTTGGTTTGGGGTTTTTGTTTGTTTGGTTGTGTTGGGGGGGTTGTTTGTTTGGTTTGGTTTTAGTTTTTGTTTGGTTGTTTTTGGTGTTTTTTGTTTGGTTGGTTTTTTTTTTTTTTAAATGTGTTGTTGTGACACAGTTCTTTTCAATGTATGCAGCATAACACTTGGTCACCCTAGTGCACTGAAAGGGAGGAGAAATCTAATTCTCACAAGTATGGCATGCTGCAGTTCTCACTTTTTTTTTCTTGTTTTGCACCTCTAGACTTTATGCAATGGGATTTGAGTCTGCCATCTTTTGTGCCCTACCTGTTGATTGCTACTTTTTTATCAGTGTAGCAGAGAAAATGGTGTCAGGTGGAAAGTGCCAATAAATGACAATGAGGTAATTGAAAGATGGTTAAAAACTCTGTTCTACTAGAAAGAATAACTCCTTTCCCCAAAGGTTTCGTAAAGGTAATATAGTTAGACTCTTGGAGAAAAAGAGTGGACTGTGCCTACTTTCTGGCTAGCTGCAGATGTATTTTGAGTTTAGGCTTACAGACTTCTCTTCTTTCCTGGTGTTTGTCTTTGTTTTATGTGAAAAACTGCCTTTACCTCTTCATTATTTTTTCTTTTTGTTGCTTGAGTTCTTTACCATCAGCTATTACCTAGTGCCATTTCAGGCATCTGTTTGACTTTCCTCTTGCATTTTTCACTCAACATGGCTACCTAAAGAAATATTTAACGAGTTTTATTTTTCCTGGGAACACCTCCAATACTTACTTGACCTCTAAGTATGTGGACTATGCAACAGAAAGAATTGTGCCCCAGTGACACTTTTCTCTCCAAATTACTGTCATTACCAGTGGCATTTTCACAATTAGAAACAAAATGATCCTCCTTTTGTCCTTTTTTTTTTTTTTCTTTTAAAACTTCCAGTTGTTCCTGGAGCAGCTTTAGCCTCTCCTTTGAATAACATTATGAAAGGTTAAAGAATTGATAGAGCACAGGCTGGCTTTTCATTCAGACCAAATGAAGTGGTGGTTGCAAAAAGTTCACCTGGCAATTTTCTGGAGTTACAGGCAGATGAGAGAGCTTAATTCATGCTTTGTTTTGTCCAGATTTTGCTGCCTTTTATGTAAAAACAAAATAAAACCCAACGTAGGAATTTAGTGGTATGTCACTGCTTCTAGGCTGGAAAAAAGAATTTGTTAAAAATGTGTCATCAAAAGAGTACAATGTTCTTGCAGAATGTTTTGTACAGCTGCTGTGGCTTTCATTAAAGAAAATGAGGGGAGCAGGACGGGAAGAAGAATGTGTGTGCCAAACATGTATATGCAAATTCACCTTATTGAGGAGACTGTCCTTTAAGATATTGGCACCATTAGGACTTCTGATAATTAAGATGAACTATATTTCAGTAAGAAGACAGCCTTCTGGACAACTGACTAAGCAGATGCCAAGTGGAAGCAAATGATACTAAGTGGAGCTTTCAGGCAATTAACAGAAATTAATGGACCAGGTACCTCCAGTCTGTTTCCTGTGGGTGTCGGTTCAGTGTCCCTGCCCTTCTAGCACTTCCAGCTCAGATGACTTTCAGGGGTTTAGCACCTGAGGCTTCCTTATCAAAATTTACTGGGATTTATTACCTGCTTAGCAGAGTTTATGGGATTCCTGTGGGGGATTAAAAATTTCACAGGATTCTGGAATTTTAATAGATGGAGAGGGAATAATAGAAGTGATTCTGTGATGGCAAGAATGCTGTTTTGACTCACAGCTTAGGGTTACAGAGGAGGCCTACCAGAGGGACTTGCACAGAGTAAAGAGCTGAAACCTATCACTCACCGTTTGGTCTGGTTTCAACTTCATTTCTTAAAAAAGCATTTCCATACTGCCATAATTAATGAAGCTTCCTAATCTGTAAAGGAATTTTTTTGCATGCTCTGTTTTTGACTGATTCTGTGCCTAATGAACAGATTCATACACCAATTATTTGTTTATTTATTTGTTATACCCTTCCTCAAAAATATATATGTAGGCATGGGCAATGGCTTTTCATGTTCATCAGCCTCTGATGTTACAGTAGATATTCTAAAAGGCATGTTCCTACTTCTCTTTTGCCTCTCTCAGTCCGAGTGAGTTGCTGTTCCAGTTTCTTTTACACTAGAAACATGCTTGCCCCTCTCTTCAGCGAGCTGATTGGGGAGCTAAACAAAACCCAGACACCGTGAAAAGAAGTGGATGTTTTTATGTCTACTGGTTGTAGAAGTACTAATCTGGAAAAGATGAAAAGACCAGGGAAGAGGTAGTAGTTCACTCTCCATTCTGTGGTCATTCTGGGTTGGCTTAAATATAATGTTAAAGTGCATCCTCAGTCTGCTTTGCAGGTGGGTTGCACTACACTGCAAAAATCTTTGAGCCCGTAGGAAAATATACAGTATGGAATGGTTCCTGAGAGAAACACTGTTGTCTTGGTGGGGTTTGTTTGGTTTTGTTCCTTTTGTTTCTTGGGTTCTTTTGTTTGTTTGTGTTGGGGTTTTTTGTTTGTTTTGTTGGTGTTTTTTTTTTCCTAGCAGCATCCTTAGAGGAGTTGATATAACAGAAGGGGGCAGACAGGAGATACAACTGTTTCCTCAAGTCCACGTAATCTTGTCACACTAGAAGAGATAACCAAATACCAGAATGATTGGCCTTAGTTTAATAAGCCTGAATAGAAAGGCTCATAGTAACCTCATCTTTGGATTGTTGAGGCAGAGCAGTTGGACTTGCTATGGACAAGAAAGATATCTACCAAAAAAAAAAAAGTAAATAGAAAGCAAAAGAAAGGTAAGTTAATGCCTCTCTTGAGTTGGGCATTGGGTTTATGTTCAGAATGCTAATCAGGCCTTTCAAATACTTAAATACTTGGATTGGCTTTTCCACAGTATCCTAATGAAGTAAGCTGGTATGATTTTTATAAATATAATTCAACTGTGGTAAAGAAAACATACCCATGTGGTTATTTTAAAACAGTTGTGCACTGTGCTGCTCTAGGGTGTATTTGAAATTTTCACCTAAAGAAATCCTCAGAAAGAAAAAAAGTGGAGGAAAAATGCACTCTTGTTAAGTGATTTGTTGAGTCTAAACTAAAAATTTTCTTCCACTGTAAGAAAAAGTCAGTGATTGCGATATAAGAAGGCACTGTTAAGGTGTTTGCAGTTCAGAGAAGAGAGAAGGCAATAAAAAGACAAGAATAATATACTGAAGAGCAAAGGACTAGGAACCTGGATGAGAAAAGTGCCATGAAAACTTGTAGGTGGAATAACAGGTGTTTTATGATTTCTAATAACTAATTATTATATGGTGTAAATGGGACCTGAACATAAACACTGTATTAAAAAGCTTGAGAAAAATTAGACAACATACCAAAGGGAAAAATAACTTGGTGTGTTTAACACTTTCAAAGGGTGCTTTCAGCTTCAGCAGTGTTACTGGCCTGCTTCCATTACTCATTTTTCTTTTATGTATTGCAGAGAAAGGAATGATAAATAATTCAGGCCAAGAAAAGTATAAACACCACAGGGTTAGAACACTTACCAGTGGGGGAACTGTTTTAACTACCTGTGAAACAAAGGCAGGCAGCAGGGCAAAGCATTTTGCCTTGTCAGGAGAGGCTGTGTAAGCAAGTGGTAGTTTATCTTCTTTTTAGGTATTTAACAGTCGGAAGCCCCAGTAATACTCATGGATTGGCCTGCAGTGAGAAGAAGAGTCGAAGGAGTTCAAACAAGCTATTTTACTTGCTGACTTGTTTACCTTTGCTGTTTATTTTACCCTACACGTTAAAGGGATGATGGGATAAGGAAAAAAAAATTCATAAGGTATATGTGGGGTGACAGTGCAGGTACAACATAATTGTGCTCTTCTTATTACATCTGTATTATGTTAACCATTCAGGGATGTAAATCACCAGAAAATTAATCTCCTTTCAGTTGATTAGCTTATAGTGTTTTGGCTCTGCAAGGTAGCCTTTGTTTTAAAACCAAGAGCTCTCCATTCAAGCATCAGGAAAAAAAGAGAAACTTGATGATTTTTAATTAAATCTGAAATAAATGTCGCCATGAAACCATGCACCATTCATACCATGAAAGAAGAGAAGGGTTTACTCTTGTGTAGTTCTGTGCAGAGGACACTCACCTATAATGGATTTAATGGATTAAATGGATTGAAGCCTATGGTTGACAGCTAGCAGGCTGTTGTTGTTTTTTCTTCCCCCCCTCCCCCCCCACCAAAGAACATGATAGCAACTTCTGAATACCTTGCTACCGGGCCAAAAATCTTCCTGGCTTAGTGTATAAGCTTAGGGAAAGATATAAGAATGGGAGGGGCACACAGTGATGCACTCCCTTCATACATCATCAAGCATCTAGCAATCTATAGCTTAAGATTTATCAAGCCAAGGACTATCTCAGCATATTCTGTATGCAATATCCTCGATGAACCTTCTACGAATTTGTCAAATAATTTCTGAACTAGTATTTTTGCCCAATTTGCAGCAATGAGTCCCCATAGATAAGTTGGAGAAGAAAGTACCCCAAAGCTGCAGGTGACTCTTAAATTGTTATGCACCATCTTTTTTCACTGCAAGAAACGTCAAGCCATATTAGTCTGTTTCATGTCACTTGTCATTTCATAAAAATCTAGCATGTATTCCTTCAATCATCATTCTTTCATGTTGATTATTACAGATTTATTTAATGTCTTCACATGCAGAAGTTGTCCCAGGCCTTCAATAAGTTCCATTTGGCCTTCTCTATGCCTTGTCTTCTAGCCCATCCAGCAGGAGACAGGAGGACCAGATTACAACTTTTATTTTAGATGAGAGAATATGATGAGTTTACACAGTAGCACAAAGTATTGTGCTTTCTTTTATATTTGTTCCTAATAATCACTGATATCTGGCTTTTTTGTCTGAATTGAAGTGATGTGGTCATGAAATTCCCAACAGTTATTATTCCTGTCCGATTATGCTGATTTAGAGTCCATAAGTGATTCTCCCACCCCAAGTGCACTGCTATGTATTTATCAGCTTTGACTTTATGTGCTGTTTTATTTCTTAATTCTTCAGCATCTTAAAGAAAAAAGAAAAGCTGGATCTGATTATTCACAAAATACCAGCAGGTATCTACCACAGCAGATAAAAATATTGTTGCTCTAATTGGAGCCATGATTAAAAACCACGTTTTCTTCCTGACGTTCTAGGCAGACTTAGTGAAAGTGCTGCAGAAAATGGTTTAGCCTCAAAAGGAGAGATATAGAGACCCTTCTGAAAATCTCTGAATCTGTAGATTAAAGTGCTGGCCTAGGAAATGGGAAGTCTGCTCAAATTCTTGCTCCTCTTCAGTCAGCCAAGAGGAATGAATGTGGAATGTCCTTATTCTGAGAGATTGAATAAGTCACTTCTCTATAATCCTGAACTATTTTCTGAATGCCTCTTATTATTAGCTAGTGTCTCACTTTCAACTAGGCTGAAAAATCAAAACATGTCATTTTAGAAATGCTAATGTAACGTTTTTTTCTTGCGGCTATTTTCCGAAATTGGATGATTTTTCAAAATGTGTTTTGTTTTTTTTTTATCTCAACCCTCTCATCTTCTATTGAGTGTTTTACTACACACACCCCTTCCTCCCCAATTAAAAGAAGAAATGTATCCTCAGCCTCTCAAGCCCATTTCACTCCAAAGGAGAAAAAAAGATTTTTAGTTTTTTGTTTTGTTTTTTTTTTTTGGTTGTGGTGTTTGGGGTTTTTTTTGTTATTATTTTTTTGTTTGTTTTTTTTAAAGTGTGGAGTTATTCTATTTCCAATTTCTAAGCATCTCTACTTGGGAAGGTATATGTGTGTTTAAGATTGTTTGTAGTGCCTCTGTATTCTTGACTGTAACAAAAGTTAACTATAAAATAGGTTTCCTGTACTTGTGTGGCCCTGAGAAAGGGATTATCTGAACTCTGGAAAAAATCCAGCATTATCTTTGTGCTCAGGGTTGCCTAGCCCCTGGATTTTCACTGTCTGAATGTGGGTACTAAGCAGAAGGATTTGAACCCTGAGAATGTGCTTCAGAAGTTGAGAAAAGATGCTGTGCCAAGTGGGGAGAGTTTAGAGACACAAATCTAGCTGATCACTGACTTCTCAGTTCAGTGGCAAAATGGTTTAACTTCTTATAGTAAAACTCAAGTGAACTTTGGAAACAAAAAAATATTTTTAATTAAAAAGGGAAGGGTTAGGGGATTTTTTTTTTAATGCCAAAATGCTGTGTTTTGGCTTCTAATGCCTGGAAAAAGTTATGTGCACTTTTTCTGAATGTTTCTCTAAGTCCAGCTTGCCTTTCCCATTACAGGATGGAGAGGAGGGTGAATAGCAAGCTGAGACTTTCCTGAAAGCAGGCTAGATAATTATTTGTATTGAGATGGAAAAGTCTAAGTTGTGTTCAGTGGGCAGCTTCATCAGTCCTCTGACTGACTTGACAAAACTGCTTTTTTTTTACCCCAAACCCACATTTATCAGAAGGGCAGCAAGTCCATGAAAAAGAGGTTTCTGCTGCTTGCAGACAAACCAGACAAACAAACAAACCAAATTCTTCAAAGACCACACATCGAAAGTTTGAGGCAGGACTTTGGAATTTGGCAGAATAATCATGACTTTCCTTGTCTTCATGAAAAGCAATATTTGAAATTTCTGAAAAAGTGCTTCTAGCTTTGTGTACTGGGGCCAACAGACTTGTTGGTAAAATGATACAACTTTTTTTCCCAATGATGTTCTTTCATTACCAATTCTTATGTAAGATGTAAGTGCTCCTTTAAGGTACTGCTACTGGTTGTTTAATTTGTAGTATGGTGGCATCTGATTTATTTTTGTCTCTAGGTCTATTGTAATGTGCTCTTAGGTACTTGGTTCAATATGCAGAACCAACAAAAACCCAGTCTTCAACAAGTGCCTGTTATTCGCAGGCCATCTAAATTCAATTAACAACATAGTTTACTTGTGTAATCTTTGAAGGTAGAAATATTCATAATGATGCATATTATTATAAACTGTACTATTAGCAGTGGATCTTGTATTTAGACACAAATGCTGTACCATGCAATTATTACTCTAATAATTTCTCTTTTTCTCATTGTTTTGTAGAGTTGTTGATTTTGCTTGCCTTTCTTATGTGAATTAAATAAGCCTGGTTTCTGAACTTCCAGTGTGCTAGCTCAGCCTGAATAGGTGTTGATTAATATAATATTCAGGAATTAAAATATGCAGCAGTAGAATAAGAAGCTGTGTGTTCTCAGGCTTGCTCATCAGAAAATAAGATAACATAGAGTGGTTAAAATAAGATAGCAATAAAAGAAATTTTTTTTTGCTATTATGAAAGCCTATTTTATTTCAGATACTAAAACTGTGATGAGGTGGGAATCACCTCAGTTGCCTGAATTAGGGCAGCATATATGAATTATAAGTTATCTTGCCCCATTTGATATCCCTATCTTCAGTTTAGCCATTCAATAGCAACACACCTGAATTTAAATAGAGAGACAGATTACTAGAATACAGGAGCACAGCAAACAGTAATTGCAACTGTTCAAAGTGAGGTTCCAGCTAAATCAGGAGTCTTAAGCAGTGCCTGGAGAAGGACTTCTCAGGAGGAGGAAGAGCTTAGTAAGCACACATGACATTTCCCCTGGTGCCCTCTCAATAGCTGATTCCCTTCAGCAGTGTTGCTGAGCCTAGTGATTCTCTGATTAGTAAATGGTACACAAGCATGTTGTCCATGTATTCTGATGGAACATTTCTACAAACTCAAGTGTAAGAGCTTCTGCCTCTCAGATGAGTGGTATAGATATAGTATGCAACCTGTATCTGAAGGTATGGTTAACTTTTAATTTCTAATGTGTGAACACTGAACATCGTGGGTTAGTTGTGCTGTGGATCTAGAGACACTTGATCTGGCTTTTACTGATTGTCCAGTTAGGCTACAATTGAATGAGTCTTGTTTCTTGTGAGACCAGAAGGACAGTCAGTGACTTCCTAGTCAGATTTTTCCTGACTAATCATGTAAATATTACCACATAACAGTAAATATTTGCATCAGTAGAAGTAAGATGGAAAATTTAGACTCTTACTGTACTTGGAGAGTTTCTATTCCAGAATCATATTGACACTTTGAATCTTTTGCAAAAAATCAAAGATAACAGAATATTATCACCTAAAAAGAATAATAAAATCATAAAACCTCATGAAATTCTTATTAGTATGCAGAAGAAGTGGTGTGGATTTCTGTTCTGATTTGTTTTTGCAGAAAGTTCTCCCAGGCTTTTCATTACAGTCACAATCCCATTTGGCAATGAGATGGTGGGCAGCTGCTTTGTTACCTTCGTTTCATAATTGTTTTTTAAGATCTCTCCAGGTGCTGTGGCCAGGATGTTTGTTCCTTTGGACTACCCCTGTCCCACCAGCCCCTTTGTGAGGATGGCTTTCATGGTAAAGCTAAACAGATGCAGTAACGAGCACCTGCTTAAAAGGCAGCCTCAATCCTTATCCTCTCTCTCAAGAACGTGAACTTGTGCTTTTGCTTTTGTGCTGACACTGTCTGTTGTCTGAAGGCACTAGTAGTTGCTGCAGGGACCCAGGAAAGCAGGAAACTTCCACGTACACCCCTGTAAGATCAGTTTTAAACGTAAACTGCTTTGGATGTGTGTAGTTGAGTGACACTGCAAGCAATACTGATGGTGGGAAGCGGAGGAGTAGGGTTGCCCTTTGAGGTGTGTGTTAGATGGTGTATGTTTCACTTCCATGATGTAAAAGTGTGGTGTAAAAATTAACCAAGTGGGTTACTGTTTTGGTTTCTGTTGGTTCATTGCGTAGATTGAGGGAAGTGTCTTAGTACCTCCTAAAATTAGCCCCCTTCTCTGTCATTCCAGTGGGCTGCCTTCTGGCATTTTTGGCAAGAAATATTTGGGCATGCTGTAATAAGAAATGTGAAGACATTGCTGGTGGGAACATCTAAATGTATCTTAGAAAAGATTATGAATAGAAATAGCGGTATTTGAGCAAGAAAATGGCTCTCAAAAATAAGTTTGCTCAAAAGTGATGGATTCTGTAATTTCCCCCCATAGATTTGAATAGTCTGAGCACACACAAAATCTTTCTAAGTAATCGTTAGCGTGTAACCCTTATACTAAAGCATGTTGGGTTTTCGTTCAATGATAGTATTTAAGTGCTGACAGAAAGATTAATATAAGTGAATTCTGAGGAAGAACTGTGAAGAATGCCTTGCAAGTCTGAAGGGGGAGGTTTTCTGTTCGTCTCTGCCCCTGTACATTTGTAAAGGTTTTGCCATGATAATAAACGCGTGAACTGCTTTCCATCCTTCTTTCTCCCGCTTTTGTTCATCGATCGTTTAGCCCATAGTTCGGCTAATGGTTACGATAAAATTAGTCATTTAAGTATGTAGTTTCCTTCATTTGATGGATCAAGTAACCACACAGAGACATAGAAGCAGCAATTGGGACTGCCTTGGTGGGCCCCAGGGTGCTGCTGGGCAGCTAAAATTGAGGGAGAACAGTGTAAAGTGGTGTGGGGTAGAAGCAGCCTCAAGCAAGTGATCTGGCATATAGACTGTAGGCCTGCAGGCAGCTTACAGGCCTTGGCCATTGTACCTAAAAATATGCCCAGGTACTACATGGCAGTGAGCAGTTCTGGGGATGCCAATGGTTTCTCAGGTGCCAGGTGACCAGGTATATTTCAGCGAATGGGGAGGCTGGAAAGGTCAGTTGTATGTGACTCACCTCTTACATGCTTGAAAGTTCTGTCATTTCTATTAAATAAAACTGTAGACTCTTGGAAACCAAAGCCATGCCAGCTAGTCCTCTCATCTGAAGGTACTTCGTATTTCAGTATGCTTCTGATACAGCGATGTGTACAGCTCACCACATTTATGGAGCATGATATGGTTTTGAATTCTTCCTCATGATGATACTGTCCCAACAGCACGTGACACATTTTTCTCTGTCATTTAAAAGGCACACAGGAAAGCTGGTGATAAAAAGTTGTGTTAGTTCTGTCTGGTTATAATGTGACTTCTGAAATCAGGCATACAGATGAGTTCCATGACAGGCAGGAGTGCTGTCTGGGAGAATTTATTTTAGCTTTCAAGTTTTATAGAGAGGTAGAGCTTGTGAGGTATAAATATGTGTTGTTTTCTTCTTCTTTTTTATTTGTTTATTTATTTTCCTTCACTGAATTCTGTTGAAATGCTCTAGTTTTGTTGCAGAGTATTTGAATTTCCTTGAGTTTTATTATAAATATGTCACTAACATTTGTTCCTCAGAAAGTTTCTGTGCTTGGCTTGTTTAGTCAGTAGACTGAATGTGAGCATGAGTATAACATCAACAGATATGACAACAATGCAAAAATCTTCACAATCTGAGTTTACTGGACCAGTTCAGACGTAAAATTAAATAAAAATAATCCAGGTACTTGAGAAAAAAACAAACATATTCTCATTACACATTACATAACTGCGTAAAATAAAATCTTGGAGTCTCTAAAATAATAGTTTGTCATTCAGGCACTCTTTCTCTAATCTCTAGTTTTATTCCTTTTCATCACTGACAGAGTGCGGAATGCAGTATTGTCAAATATCCCATTGCAAAGCCTTGTAGAGTTGAGAGTAATTCTTTCTTGGGAAGTACCAATTTTGAAAAAGGCATTCAATTTTATTCTCAACCTGCTGATTCCTGACAATGAAGAAGATAAAATATTTCTTTCCAACAGTAATCTCAACACTGAGATCTCAAGGGAACTACTGACACATGTGGATAATGAAGTCATTGTGATCAAGTCTTTGCCTGGGATATTTCTATAGCTGACTCATTTATCCAGACTGATTTTTTTTTTTTTTAATGAGTTGAATGTCTTCTCGTTACTGGTACCTCTTTTTCTTACATTTATTCATTTTTCCTCAAGGAATGTACTGCATAAATGTCTTTAACACAATGCAATCTTTTTGACAAAATGTGTCATACTCTTCTAATTGATTCCCAGAGTAACATGGCCTAAAAAAAGGTATATGTTCTGTTCTTAAATTGTGTAGAAGGATGACGTGTTCCAGTTTCTAGATAGACCTTTCTTTTTTTTTTTTTCCACATGTAAGGTGAGCATGTGCTTTACCTTGTTTACACTTTCTGCTGACAATGCTAAAGCTGCACACTGTTCCTTTATTTTAAAAGAAGATAATAAAATGAATGTGGTGGTATTTCAAATCAAGGTGAATAAAATGCCACAGTGATGCATAGCATGTAACATCACTATGCAGAAGTTAGCAGTTTTCACTGTTGAAATAATTCCTATTTCAGCACTTCAGGTGGTCAGTAACTGCTGTGACACTTAAATTAGATATATTTTAGTTGCATGAGCTCCCAGACTTTGTCTTACCTACCACACAAACTTGATATATTAGGTGCTCAAAGCTAAATCAGTAGCTTGAAGTGAGCTTGTGACATACTACCCCTGTTTGTAGACCCCAAATTAGAGATATTATGGTGAAATATGTCAATACCTTATCTAAGTCAGCATCATAAGCTTGCTGTTCCATTTGCCATTTCGGTTTGTTGCTGGTTTTTCTCCAGTGACTGGTTCTCTAATTAGTTACCTGAATTTCATTGTTATAGGTATTTTGAATGTTTATTTAAAATTGATTCTTTCAGGTTTTCCATTCCAAGTAATAAAAGACAATGAAAATGGTCTTGCAGACTCCCTGAAGTGGATTGGATAAATCACTGGATACGACCTGGTCACTAAGCTATTGCTTAGAATGAGTTTGTTGTTCCAGACAACTAACTCTCTTAATTAAAATATAACATTTTGTAGATATTGTGTCTCAACCTCAGGACTAGCAACTAGTGCCAGATACTGTACAGTTATGATATATCGTGTTTTAAAGTCACAGAAATAATGTTTCTGGAGTCGCAGAAATTAAGTCTGCATAAGCATAATTGAAAAAAAAAAAGACCTGGAGAAAAATCTTCATGGCAGGATACTAGATCACAAGCTGTTCAAGTTTCTCCTTGCAATCACAATCACTTATGGTCACAGGACAGCAGCTGAGATAAAACTGAATTAGCTTTTGATTGTTTTTTGTTGCATTTTGGTTGGTTTATGGTTGTGGTTTTTTGTTTGTTTTTTTAATTAATATAAAGGCAGGCTTTGGCTATATGGAGCACTTATCTGTAAAAATCTACTGATTTCTACATGAAGTTGTTGCTTGGTGTAATATGTTGAAGTTATTTATTTGCTGACAAAGTTTTTGCTGTGTTCTCTTCAGTATACTTATGGAAGAAGATGTTGATAACTTGCATGAGCAGCAGGAACCCACCATAAATGCTTTCTCCAAGTTATCTGTAGAAGGCAAAGATGGGAGCAATAGAAAAAAAAAAAAGCTACAAAACTAATATAGAAAAATCAAACACCTGTTAAAATGAGTTAAACTTGATGACCAGAGAGACATTTTTGACCAATGGGTGAAAGAGACATGAAACAAATAAATGTCTTGCAAAAATGGTAATTGATTTATGAACTAATAGAGAAGCCAAGCAATGGCTTGGAGAAATATTAACTTAATGGTCAGGGTTGTGAGAACTCCACAGGGCTTGCAGCTGGTGGGGATTTTATTGAATGAAGTTACAATCAACATTTGGTCTTGGAGTAGTGGGTGTGATTCTAAAACTCTGAGGTCTTTGTGAGTTATTTTGAGGGTTACACCTCATTTAAGGAAGTGTGCCCTCTTGCAGCCTCAGCAATATGCTCTGTCTGCAGTCGAGCTCATCCCTCTGAAACCTGGTTTTGACTGACACTGCCTGACACTGATGTTTCCAACAAGGTGGGAACAGGACCAAGCATGGCTCAGGTGATGGTGGCTGATGGCCAACTGGTGATCTGTAGTTGGTGTGACGTACCCAACAGAGTGGGTAGGAAGTTAGTGCACAGAAGCATAACCTCTGGATAAAAAACAGGCCTGGGAGACAGCTGCAAACAGCAAAGGCTGTTATGGCAGCTGCCTCTTGTGTGAGACCTTCCCTTTTCCATGGGCAACTCTAGCAATTGAAGACTTTCTTACGCACCTACTCCTTTATTCTGACATTTTTCAAATTCAACATGTCTTTTAGGCAGGAGTAATCTCTGGGGTAATCTCTGTAGCTGATGTAGAGTATATCTGGCTGGGAATAAGCTTTACACTTGCTCACCTTCTTTGCACAGGAATAAGGTGGACTGCTCTGGTGAGAAAATCAAGTACCACTCTATGGTGTGCAATCGAGAATCCTGTGAGCTAAGTCCATAATGACAGCATTTCTCACTTAAGGCTGGGTGTGTGTCTGCAGCTTTGATGTGGGTAGTTAATATTGTCCTGTGGTAATTCTTTTATTCAGCTTCCCATGTGAAGTCTTGATTGGTGGTTGAAAGGTCTCGGAGCAAAGATCCAGAAGTGTGGGTTTAATGCAAAAAAAGAAAATATGATTATTTCTCATTGTTTTTTTGGAGAACTTTTGTTTTGTTTCTTTTATCTTTTTTCTTTTTTTACATTTCCTTCTTTCAGAAGCCAAGTACAGTTCTCAGCTCCCGTTATTGAACTGTCCTCAGTGTGTTGGGCAATCTACTTGATGCATAGACTGTTGGGCTTTTTCATTTGTCTTCCATGTATTATACAGAAAACCCACTAAGGACCAAGCTATTCATTAGAGATGACATGTACAGTGTGACAGACTGAGCTGTGAGTGTAGTCTGTCATGCACAGAGAGAGAAAACTTGAGATATTGTTGGAAATTTAAATTAAACCTCAGAGGCTTTCTGTGACTTTAAGGTTCATGATACCTCTGCTGTTCATCAGATCTGTGTTTTTAGGTTGCAATCCCCGAGTCCTCTGCATTAGCCTGTGTTCTAACTGAATAGAAGAATTTCTCATCGGGCAAGTACAGCCTTCTATAGTGCTTCTCCCCTTACTTGGCAAAGTTTCCTGTTTGTGTTAATACAGCTGTTTTTGGTCTTGTCAGGCTGCTGTCAGCATAGAAGACAGCCAGTTGTCCTTTCAGGCAGGCCAAGTCCAAAATAAACCTATTTGTCTCAAATTCTGAATTTTTTTTCATATCAGAGCGGTACTTCCTAAAAAATTTGGAGAGTTGAATGAAATATTTCTAGCTCATATTAAAAGAAAAAAAACCAACAGGGTTTGTGCTGAAAGCCTCCATGGTTTGCTTTTGTCTTCAAACTTTTCATAGCTCATTTTGTCACCAATTTCATGACCACATAATTTCTTTCAGTTGTACCTCTTTGGAGCCTTACATATTAGAATCATCTTCTTGCTTTTAGTTTTTAGCCCAAACATATAATTTATAGACATCCAGCTTTGATGGACAATACTCAGACAGAGAATGCAGAATTTCCTACAGTATTACCAGTTATTGTTCTTCAGTTACTATTTTCATTGTTACACTTGTGGCTTAATACCATATTTGAAGCTTTCAATCACTGCATCTTTTTAATTATTTATTTCCCCCCCCCCACTGGCTTAACCAGCTTTTAAGACCAAGAATTTTGTTTCTCTGATAGTACTTGGCTGTCATAATTCGTTCTGCTAAATCTCATACATTTTCTCCAACTCTTAAACAAATATTTCTACTTCTTCAGGTTTTTGATATTTTTTAAAAGCTATGAATCCCTAAAGCAGAATGTAATCTTCCAGTGCAGGAAGATCAGTGTAGCTGTTGCAAGGGATGGGCAGCCTGCTTCTCTGTGCTCTTGTGGCCCTGTGATGTGGGTATTCTGACACAGCTTTGCCACTATATCTCCATGTGCAATCTGGAGCCCAGTGCGAAGATAACGGCACGTTTCTGCACAGGTCCAGCTCCTGGCAAACAGGATGTTTCCCTTTGCCCTATAGGCCTTGGGTGTCTCAGACTGCAATTGCCTGGGGCCTCTGGTCCCAGGGGGTTTCTTGTGGTAAAGATTGTGCTCTAACTGTACATAGGCAGTGTGGATCAGGCATTGAACCTGAGCTGAACTCAGCTAGAAACCCAGAGTACTTGTAAGAAATACGCAGACATACTTGAACTGCTTTACAGGAAATTTCCCTAAAAGAGGGAGTTTAATCTAGGTGAAAACTGAGTCAGTCTTGAGTCATTTGTGGAGGCGTCTGTGCTATGCTCCCTGGAACATCCAATATTAGCTGTATTTTTGTGACTTTATTTGTTTGTTTCTTTGGATTATGACAAATTTTAAAGGAAATTTGTGTTCTTTTGGTTGACCTGCTTTCTTGCTAGTTTGTGGCATAATTAAAACATGTCAATTTTAGTTTATGGAGAGGTGAGGCTGATGTGCTTCATTTAATAAATGAATTCTTTGTTATACTTGTAAAAAATAAGCTTTTTATGACTACCCTTGTTGTATGTACTACATAACACTGTAACTGAATACTCACCAGCATGCCAACTGTATAGCTGACACCAGAGGGAAGGCACACTGTGCGTGTGAGTGGAGGGAACTGGCAGGCTATTAAGGCACAGCATTAATGTGTGGAGGTACTGCACGAAGCACGTGTGGGACAGGGGGTGGCAAGGATGAAGGCATGCACCTGTTCAGTGTGTTTGAGCTGTGTGGTGACCAGTCACCTCCTCCCCACCTCTCCAAGCCCTTCTACTGTGAGCAGGGCAACAGTCTCCTCTGACTCATACATGTTACACTCAGCAAAATGTGACTCTTGTAAATAAATGGAGTTTTATCATGCATGCATCCAGTATCTGTTTTTCTTCTGAAGTGGAATACCTGGTAGGATTCTGGTTTATTTTTATTTTATGCTTTGAACTGATCATTAACAGTATATGATTACAACTAAGATAGTAATGAAACTACCTTCCTTTGTTTTGAACATAGGAGGTGTTTAATCTTTGAGGGCAATGTAGTAAGATTATCATCACCCAGGCTGGATAAATAGTATTGAGATGATGCCTTAAGATCCTTAGTATGCATATGTTACTTGAGAATATAGGAAGTTTTATGCATATTAGTTACTGTGCTAATAACACTAGGGGCCTTTTCTTGTTTTTTTTTTCTTCTATCTGTGAATGTGTCATTATTTTCATACAATATTTAATAACAAAAATATGACACAACCACTTAACTGTAGGAAGACCTATAGCTGACGTTGAGGTTGCATCTTTATTCTAGTCATAGGTGCCTAAATATCACAGTGCATTTAATATACAATGTCATATACATACTGATGTGGACATAATGTACTGCTAGTAGCTCAGCAGAATAGGAACTTTGTACTGATGAAATGTCAGTCTTAATTTTTTATTACCTTAGCTGTGGGCATTTTATGTCAAAACCAGATCTGAGCAAATACTGCAAAATGCTATGCAATGAAAATGCTTTGATTTATTTAATGTCTTGCAGATGTACAAATGGTCTTCTTATACAGTCTTTAAGAGATGTTAGTGGCCATGAAAACTGAAAGGGATTTCATCAGATTTAACACCTTCAAGCACTGGTTAAAAATATAGTCAGAAGATGAGTCAGTAATTAAACTAGTTACATTAAAAAAGGAATCTCAAATTGCGTGCTTAGCAAAAGGAGAAATGAAACTCACCATTCAGGGTCTTCATTCAAACTGTTTAGTGTATCTTAAATACCTATTGAAATTGTGATTCTGCTGATGAGCTGAACCATCCATGGATTGAAATAGTTTTTCGTAAAGTATTGTTTTGAACTTCATGACTCTTCACAGAGGTTCATGGCTGAAAAAAGGGGAACTGAGCTCAAGAAAAATTGCTTGCAAGGAATACTGTGTTCTTTAGCTACATCTCCTCATAATAATTGAGAGAGGTGGGTTCTTTTTTGGCAGAAATAAGCGGTACAGTTCTCCAGTTTGGTTGCAGTGATCAGAGCAGTAAGAAGATGGGTCACTGTGCTGCCTCATATGGTTTTTGGTCTGGGTGACTGGAAGCCACAAAATGCATCAGAGTAGGGACCATTTGCATGTAGAGTGCCTCAGCAGGGCCGGGCAGGAGGGAGGCTGCTGTCATGAGTACTTGTGAGCCTCAGCTTCCTGCAATGCTAGCTCTGATTCAGACTGAACATCTAAGCCAACATGTGGCTTGGCTGAAGCTGAGTTTTTATGCTGTTTATAAGCCAGAACAAACTTCTGAGAGGGTGATTCTATTCGGGGTTCCCTTTTATGCATCTCCTTTTATTTTTCATGCCTCATATAAGAGGATTTTCATTTTTGGCAGACTGTCTTCTCAGGGCACTCTGAAGCTGTATTATATGCTATGCATGGACCCAGATTGCTGGGGTGAAAAACCAACTGCGCATACTTCCTTGAAGGTTGTAAACTGTTTTAAAATCCACTGAAAGAAGAGTATTTTTGATACATGTGATATATACTATGGGAATGGCAACCAAAACATTAGTAATGGCTTTGTTCTGTCTTTTTAGTTATCAATGGCAGTTTTTAAACCGTTACAGTTTCAGGTTGCTGTATATACAAAAGGAAATTATGTGATTCCAAATTATAATTGGAGATGTGGTTATAGAATAACGAATGAGAATAATTAATAGAAAGTTAATTGAGTAACATAAGAAAAGTTTATCCTGGTATATTGGGATTGCATGCTTCAGTTGATACTTAGTGTACTTTTGGGATTTCTGGTTCCACCTCACCTCTGGTTCTGATAGTATATTGTATTATGAAGAATATTAATAATGCTGCAGAACAATTACTGGTTCATTTGCTAACTGATTAAAATTCATGCATAATTTATTTGAACTGGAGGAGACTTTATAAATAAGTCTCCTTGGCCTCAAGAGCATAAAAACAAAATGTGTATGCTAATATAAGAATGTGCTTTACTTCTTAACATAAAAACTTAATAAGAAATGGTATATTAGTCTCATTAATGTGAGGGGGTTTTTTGTGATAATCGTGCTCTTAATCAAAGTGTATACTTCTAAACATAGCCATGTGTTTTAGAAGTTTATAACTTGGAGTCGGTAGTGCATCATGCTCATCAACGATTATGTTTTCTGCTGTAATATATACTGACCTTAGAATATATTAGTTTGACATTTAATATGTTAGTTCCACAGCAAATAAACTGCCCTCATTAAGCCCAGCTGCATTTCTGAGCTTTGATTTAGGTAGGGATCTAAATGAGTTCATATGCACATTTCTTGCCAAAATAGGGTAAAATGTTAATAATTAATGCAGAAGTTTGCTACAGTTTTGTATATACCAAAGCAGAAATGGAAACACCTTGGAGCATTCACCTTTTCACTCCAGGAGGAGAATATCATCTTCCATTACAGCTATTATGTCATGGCCACAGATTCCCTGGTCTCCAAACCAAGTGGTTTGAGATGCAGCTAATTTAGACAAAAGTCTGCATGAAATCCTTTTGTGCCAAAATGTGGGAATCTTGGTTGCTTATAGAACGAATATAAATACACTGTTTGGAGCAAGCTCTGGTATTGGAAGGAAACTTTACTGCTGGACATAGAGAACAGGGCAGAACCAGGGAGTCACTAGCCGAACTTCACTGGGCAGGGAAGATGGGATGTCAAAGGAAGTCCACCACTCCCCCTTCATGAGCTGTGTCATTGACACTGGTGGGATCATTCTCAGGAGACAAAATATGCACAATTCTTCTGTGTCTTAACCTCAGCTATGCGGAGGGTGGGGGGAATGAGAAGGGTCTCACTCTAAGGAGATCTTGTGGTCTGGGGCTAAATGTTATTTTTAATGTACTGGCCATGAGATCCTGTCTAACTGTTCAGAGTTGCTGCGTTGTTAGTTCTGCATCACTGCTGTATGAAACCCCTGTGTGCACTGAATTTAGCATTGTTGCCTAATTAACTGAAACAAATTAGTTGAAATATGAGCCATCTGGAATGAAAATGAACCTTCCATGTTTATCAGTGGATTCATTTTAATAGAAAAGTACATGTTGCTTGTGATTTGCTTCTTTAAAAAATCATGCTGAGGCAATGTTTTTATGTTAACATTTCTCAGGGTAGGGGGGACTGCACCTTAGCGTTTGGTTACCTTTCTCACGTTGCAAGTGCACTGAAATATTTAGGCAAGCAGAAGATGATGAGAACAGAAGACAGAAGGCAACACACATCCTATTGTTTTAATTTCAAAATCAGCACTAAGTTACTGAAGAATCAAATATTATATGTTGTTGCCACATGTCTATTTTGTCATTCTCCTGGCACTTTTGCTCAGGTCTGAGTATTCTAAATGCCTGTAATAGGCATCTGTTTCTTTTACCATTAACTGCTTCTGGTGGGTTTCAAATTAACTGCAGTTATACTCATTTTTAAAAATGTTCTGTTCAGGGCTAGTGTATTACCTATTGAAGCTCTCTCTGTAAAGAAAGTATGAATGTAGCTTCAGTCAATAAAAGAAAATCTCAAGTTACTGCCATAATAAATAAATGAGCTTTTTTTTTTTTTTCCAGAAAGAAATCTTAAGAAGCAGCAATATATAAATCAGATAGGATTCCATGGTCCCTAGCTGAGATTTTTAAATGGAGAAAATAGCAGTGAGCAGATGCCAGTGGTGCACCGCTCATTTCCATCAGCTGAAATTCTCCTCAGCTCTTCAGCATTGGTTTGAATATGCTTCTGAGTTTTGGAATCTTTGCTGACCAAAATCAGACGACTTTCTATGGAAAGAGTCCTCCTGTTAGTGAGTTTTCTGGCTTTCGTTATATCACTGGTTATTTTTTGTCTTCCCTGCAGAGCCACCTCGGCCAATAGCACCCCCGCAGCTGCTGGGTGTGGGGCCGACGTACTTGCTCATTCAGTTGAATGCCAACTCCATCATTGGGGACGGACCCATTATCCTGAAAGAAGTTGAATACCGAATGACATCCGGGACTTGGACAGAAACCCACGCTGTCAACGCTCCAACATACAAGCTCTGGCACTTGGACCCTGACACCGAATATGAGATTCGGGTCCTGCTTACCAGACCAGGTGAAGGTGGGACTGGGCAGCCAGGACCGCCACTCATCACCAGGACCAAATGTGCTGGTGAGTGCTGCATTGCAAAAATGAAAAAAACCCAAAACTGTTTATTTAATGGTTTCATTGATTGGCAGACTTGTTGGCTCCAGTTAACTTGTAGCAGAACTTCAGGATTTTCTTCACACCAACAAGACCTTTAAATTTCTGGGCCAGTAAGGATTTGTTGTGTTCTCTGCTTTGCTCAGTCATTGTCTGGGTTGCTGTTTGCTAAATCCTGGGAGGGTAGGTTAGGAGGCGAGACTTTAGAAATCTAAGAAAACATTTTGCTTCTCCTCATGCAAGCAAGAAAACCTCATGATCTCGGGAAAATACCGACCGCCTTGTTTTTTCACTTGCATATTTTCACTTACCTTTTAAGTCACCTTACACAAAAAGGAACTTGCATGGGGAAAAAAGGTACATTTAAGAAATAGAATTGTATTAAAAAATGTAGCATACTTCTGCATAATTTGTCTTCTCTAAAGCACATACACAGGGCCTGCCAGAATCTCCGAGAACTAAAATACAAGTACTAATATCTCTAGCCATGACCACACTCGAAGGAAGTGGTCATAGCATCAAGCCTGCCAGAGTTCAAGAAGCATTTAGAGAATGCTTTCAGGCACACGGTGTGATTCTTGGGGCTGTCCTATGCAGGGCTGAATTGGACTCGATGGTTCATGTGGGTCCCTTCCAACTCAAGATGTTCTATGATTCTCCAAATCATAAGGTACAATTGGAAATATTAATAAGAGTGTTTTCTCCATTTTTGACTACCATCACCAAAATGATGTGCTGCTGAGCCCTGCAGTGTTCTTGTTTCTTAGAGTGCCCCTGCATGGCCAGCACCAAGAAGATTAAGCACTGTGAACTTGTGTTGAGTTATATGCTGTTCCTTCTAAAGATACTGAAAGTTATTTTAATTTCAGTTTGCACAAGAGAAAGGTAATACCTACATATCATGGTCGCAGGAGAAAAAGTCATAGATTCGAATGTCAGACTGAGATGCAAATGGCTATAACTTAAATTGTGGGTTTTCTTTCCCCTTAATCTCAGGACTTCTAGGGCCTGACATTATCTTAAAGTTGTCACTATATTAGATTTATCAAGGAGTGTTGATAACCATCTATTCAAAATTGCATTAAAGTAATTAGAAGGAAAAGCTGCAGTTTCAGGTTTCCATGTGTCATGTGTATGTGTAAATATATGAATGAGAAATATAAATGAAATAGTTTTTTCACAAGTTGGTGACAGATCTCAGTGGGACAGCTCTTTGATGGGTGACCACTCATTTTGTTTACTTAAGAAAGAGTGACAGGATCTGGATCAGAAGCCAGAACTTCCAGTGGACTACATCCATAGGTGAGAAACCCAGAAAATTAGACAGTCTTCTTAGAAATTGGGCATAGTACTGTCAGAAGCTTAGGCACGCAACTGGAGTAAGACTAAGCTGAAGGCATCTTTTGGAATTTGTGATCTTATTTATATTTCAGTCTGTCTTTCCAGTGAAGTAGAAAGATCTGTGTGTCCATCTCAGTTAAGGTGACAGTTGTTGAGATCTGAATAAGGTTAAAGCATTGATTTATTGCACTGAATTGATTTAGACATTCTTCTGAAAAAGTAGGAATTGGAAAACAGTTTCTGTTTTAAAGAGTCTGAGCTGCGATTAATAAATCCAGATGTTCATGTTCTTTTCCTAGCACTTAAGAAAATAAAATTTCATTTACCCAGGTCATTTACAGACTAAAGCTTTTTAATAGGAAAGGCAAAAAAGGGACTCATTATTTGACATATTTTTAGAAGCCAGTTAGGGGAAACAATGTATTTGTGGGTGTGATATTATTTTTAATTTATTTTTAGTGTAACATTTGCATATAAGGCTCCAAAATCTAGTCTGTCTTGAGAAAAATTTTAAATTCAATTTAATCCACTATGAAGTGAAGCAGAAAAAAAAAATGCTTGAGCAGAAAAATCTGAACTTCTGTGATCATATTAATAATAATGAAATTTCAAGCTGTTTACCTTGCAGTATGACTGATTCTTCTTATTTCGTCAATGTGAAGGCAAATAAATGTTACTATTAGCTACTTTCAGTTAGAATACAGTGAGTCAGCAAGGGCTTGTGAAGACTGAAGGATTGTGCCCAGCATTAGGCATGAGTCAGGGACAGGACCAGCTTGAACAGCAGGTCACCCTGCTGCCTCCTCAGCTGTCTGAAAAATGAGACAGGCCTTCCTTTTCTGCAGTATTCTCCCAAGGCTTCTGATAGACAACTGCAAGCCCCAGTAAATATGAATTTTTTATTCTTATATATTTTACTTGTAAAAGGCAAACTATAAGCATAAAAATTAGTCTCTTCCAAAGAGAAGATTTATAAGAAAATGTAAAGGTAATAATGGAATAGCTCACCCTGCAGTCTCTGTTGCTGCCAGTATTGTACGAGTGACTGGCAGGTGATTTACTGTGCTATATTAGATGACATCTCTGCAGCAATATCTTCTTTCTGGGGGTTCTTCAATTATTCCTAATTCTCGTTCCTGACAAGATTGCTTATTTTTCAGACAGATACTCACTTTTCTTCAATGTTCTTTGTCAGTTTTGTCTTTCCTTAGGTTTTATATATATATTAGTTCAAATTCTGAAACAAGTTATAATTGTTTATCAGCTCAGTGTCAGATGGAGTGGCAGGGAATAAATTAATTTTCAACATGAATTCAACTGCTCTCTATACAGATTAAAAAGCACACATTAGTGAACGTTGATCTGATGAGATTGTAAACGTTAAAATTTACATTCCGAGTAGAAGCAACAGCAAACTCACTGAAAAAATAATGAGAGTAGGTTAGTATTCCGCTGTCTCTTTAATACTTATGCAAATATTAGCATTGTTTTCAAATGAAGATTAAAATATTTTTCCCCATAATTCATTCAGTATTTATAATTTCATGAAACTTCTTAATAACGTATTATCGATCAGTTGGCCTGTGCTTCTACTGCTCCTTAGTGATTTGAGTGATGATTGTATTTGCCTCATTGCCATACGTGCACTTCTATTATTAGGTATTTAGATAATTTTCTGTCTTCCTCATAGCAAAACTAGTGTCTGGTGACTCGTTTACTAAATGTTTCCACTAATGCTAAACAAAATTGTTCTTAAATGAAGAGATAATTCTTCCACTGGTTAAGTCCTCTGACAGCCTGTTTGTCTGCCCGGCATTTGCCAGGTAATTTTTCCTGTTCTGAAGCTGAGCAAAGGCATTTTGCAAACTGTCTTGTTTTATTAGTCTGCGATTAAAGATAGCTGAGCAATCAAATATATGGAAACACTGAGTGTTTTTAAATGGTTGAAGTCCAAAACACTATTTTCTGACATTATCCTCCTTAATAACCAGGTATATGCTTTGTTTTTTTCCTTTTCTAAGCACCGCTGATGATGGTACTGGGCACTGTGTTCCCAGGTGCTGATGCTGAAGGCTCCTGCCTCCCCATCAGTCCTCACAGGGCACCTGGGCTTTATTTCATTATGACTATACATTTTGCTCACATTATTGACTTCTCAAGGATTTTAACACTAAAACAGAAATTAATGGGTAACAGTTGAATCAGAAGTAATCTTTAAGGCTGTTTTCTGTGGCTTTGGGTTATGTTGTCTTTCTGAGGGTATCCTCTATTGTGATTGTCTTTCCTTGGGGAGGTAAGGAGGTGTAGAAAATATATGGTAATCTAAAATTGTCCACTTAGTCTGCTTTTTCATCTGTAAGTTAGAAGTTATTCTCTTACATTGGCTGCTGCTTCTGAGTAACAACTCACCACTCAGTTTTATGATTAACTTTTATTTTAGTAGCAAAGGAGGTCAATAGTTCAACCTGTCCAGAACTTAATATATGTACACAGTGGAATTGCTTGCTCCTGCTTTACTGAAGTTCAGTGCAAGGGTGTGATTTTTCAGAAAAACATGAATAATTGTAGATCAGTTGGAGAAAGAGCCCCTTGTGTTTTCATTTTTTTTTCCAAATGACTTGATTTTAGTAAACTGTTGGTTGTATGATTTGGTTTTGATAATAAAATGAGTAAGAGTGGCGGAGAGGCGAGTGCAGACACTTCATAGCTCTAACAGAGCTAGGAATGGAACAATATATATTGGTGAAATTATTATTATTATTGTTATTATTGTTATTTGATTGTTCAAAATCATTATCCATCACAGAGGCCTGCTATTGGTAACAGTCAGCCTCAAGGCACAACAGCGGAGATGCTGGTTCAGCGATGCAGAGCTGAGGTATGATTGCCTGCAGTTGAAGGCTTGGGAATTGTCTGCTTTCTGCTGCCTTATTCAAGCACAGAATGTTTGTGTGCAGTTTCCACATATATTAATTTTGAAGACAATATACACAAAATACGGGATGTTGCTGAATTCTCCTCTAGCAAACAAAAAAAGCAAAACATGGGGAAACATTGAAAAACAACAGCAAGCTTAAGGGCTTTTTGTTCATTGTCTTGAGATTTATAACAAAGGGACCCCGACAATGTTGCCATTGAGAAACAGACCTTGCGTGGTCCATTTGGAGAACTGAAATGTGATTACATAAAAATTGTTATTTATTTTGAAAATGAGTACAGTGAAAGGAACATTGCAGTATAGAATCTGCATGTGTTGATGTGGGATTCATGCAGCGTTACTTCAGTCGGTGCTGTTTGCCTTTTACACTTGCAGAGCAAAGGCAGAGGGTTCAGGGTAGGGACGTGAATTTAGGGGCTTTGCTGTGTGCTGTACGTGAAAATTTAGGATGTTAGTATGTGAAGCAACAGTCTTGTAAAACTGGGTACAGTCGACATCACAAGAGGGTTCTGGAAAATACAGCTTTGAATGGATAAGCTGTGCTCTTCATTTGCATCCCTTGCAGTAGGGAATCTTCAATTATTTATATATTTGAAAGCTAATAAAAATATAGATGTGTGTAATTTTCAACCATTTTTTAAAAGCAAACAGAGAGAATATTTACCTTCACAGAAGGGTAGTTGTTTTTATGCTTCAAACAGATTTTTTACCTTATTTCCCTCAAAGTAGGTATTATTTGGGACTTACCCTATAACTTCAAGAGAATACATTTTGAGCATTTAACTTACATGTTTTTATTATTCATATTTTTGTTGTTTACAATTTGAACACTTTTTAAGAATAAACTAAGAATGATCAGCTTTAAATGAATATTATACTTTTTAAAATTATTTTACATTTGTCATTCCAGAAGGGCCCTCATTACACCAATATTTATAAGTTGCTGTTGTTTTTACAAATGTGTTTGGCACTTGTGACTGTTTCTGGGCTTTTGGCCAGGTAGTAATTGGAAACATTTAAGATCTCGCTATCAGATTCCAAATGCACCAGTTTTGTTCCATTTAGGTTTACCAGTTGGCTATGATATGGGGATGCAGAGTAGGGATGTATTTAAACAATGGAAAAGGTCTGGACTAAGGAACTTCATTATATTCCCTTTAAGGCTGAATACTAGAATTGTTTTTGGGAGAGCATCCTGTAGGAGAGCTGTCTGATTTGGGCCATCATCTGGCGCGTGCAACTGTACTCTGCTGATTGTGCTGCTTGTCACTGACAAGATACCCATACCACATATAGAATCCTAATGATGCTTGCATTCAGAAGAAAGGACTGTAGTGCAGCTGATTTACCTTGCAAAAGACCAGGCAGACTGCCCAGCCAATTTTTTATCAGATTGTGTAAATTAAGCATGGTATCCTCTTTTCAAAAGAGTGCAATGCTGATGACAGTTGAATTGGTTGTAAGCGGCAAGTTCATACACTGACCTCCTCTAAATTAGGTTTCAACTTTTTTTGTTTACTATATTCAGCCCTACTTAGTATCATGTATTTGTTATTTCCAGCTGCAAGTTTCCTCTGCACTAACTGTAAACTTTCTTCCTGCAACATTGTGAGTGCCATGTTATACGATGAGACATGGGTTCCTGAATTCTCTCCTGCCTTATTTTTGGGTTAAACTTTGTTCATGGCTGGTTTTTTGTAGTATATGCAGCAGTAAATCACACTGATGCTCTTCACTTAGAGTTAGGATAGCAGACCTAGGTAGATAGGCTCCTCTAGCATGGCCACTCACATTTTAAAGCCTTCGTTTTGTGTAGTGACCTCTTCCTTTGCCTTCCTTCTGAATTCTCTACCAGTGGGCAGCAAGGGCTGAGTTGGCTACAGCAAGACATGGTTATGGTCATTGGAACTTGACTTGCGGATCAGTCAAGGCTTCAGTGCAAAGTCACCAAGCCGAGGGAAGTACTTCGTTTAAAGTTACTGGCTCTCTTTCTGATGAAGGGCACAAGGTCAGGATACCACTTCACTGTGTAATAGAGGCTGGGGGACAAAAATGGAGCAGCTTCCAACACCACAGAGAGCTCCCATCTCTCAAGCAATTTCTCCATCTCCTGTCTCACCTTGGTTTGTTTGGCATCTTCTCCCAGAGCAGAATATGCCATAGCACTGAGACTGCCATGATTTATCCAAAGTGCATGTAACTAGTCAATAGATCACACTTCCGAGAGGTGCACTGTCTGTGGCAAGAAAATGTATTGCAGTACATTAATCCACGGTGCCCATTGCAGTTGTAAAAGAATGGATGTGGGCAATAATTCATATTGCAGTACTTGAAAGTGGTGTGGGTGCACCTGGGCCAGATAACTCACAGCCTGATTATAGCTTCTCCTGAGTCTGGGGACAGATATTCACAGAGTTTTGGTCTGTATTTTCTTCTGAAAAACATGACTTCCCTTTCAGAAGACTGGAACTCTTTTTTTTTGGACTGCAACTTTTATATTTAATTTTGGCTGAAATAAATATTTTTTTTTACTATGATAAATTAGTGTGTCTGATACTTTAGTTTGCTTTCATAATTAAAATCTCTCAACTTCTCAGGAATATAATATTAATTTTATAGCATTTGACAATTGGTAAGGACATAAATAGAACAAAATTTTATAGGATTGGCTTTTATTGTATTTTCATTTATCACTCTATTAAACATTTATCAGAAAATTTTAATAAGGTTTTGAAAGTTGCTCTGGTCATTGCAGCACTGTACTGTACTGTACTCTTGACACAGCAGTGTGGATTAGGTAGACAGGGCTGTGAGTAGCAGGAGTGGTGATGAGGAAGGGTGGAAGAGGAAAGCAGTACCAGCAGCATGTGCTGAGAGGGGGGATGTTGATGAGATTTCCCAATTGCATTCAGTATTTTTTCTCTCTCCCCCATTTCTCTCTCCAGAGGCATTACAGAGAGATATATCATAGCATTCTTCCCAAAAGCCCTGGTTCTTTGGCATAAATTCTTTAGGCTTTATTCTGCTAGATATATTTTTTCTCTTTTAATTCTTGTTTGATTTTCTATTTTTTCAACTTCATTTCATTTTAATAGTGAGCAGCATAATTCTTTTCACCTAATTTGAACCTAGACTGTATGAAGCAGAGCTGAGTGAATTTCACTCTCTTCATTTTCTTTTTCAGTAAAGCCTCCTGCTGGTACTGAGAGGGGGAATGGACCAGCTAATGCTTTTGTATGCAATGATCATGAAAAAGCTTCCATTAAAACAGTGAGTTGAGGAACATATTAAGCAGCAGCTGATGTCAAGTCACACCTCAGGTGATCACTGTGTCCAGAAACCTAAAATGACTTGTCAAGACTCTTAATGTTATCCGGTTTTGTTTACTGTTTACAAATAAGAATCTGGAGCAGTCCTGGAAAGTTCCAGATGACTTGAAAGCAGAAATTAAAAGTACTGGTACAAAGGCTCAGGATCACCCAATTAATTAAAAGCATGTCATCTTGACTATAATTCTGAACAGAATAATGAACAGCCAATACCTGGGTTGATTAATGAAGAATTAAGGAAGTAATATAATTAGAGACAGTCAACAGATTTATAGAATATTCATCTTGTCAGAATAACTTGATTTTTAAAAATTAAATTATGGATTTGGTTAATAAAGGCGATATTGTTCTTCACTAATGCATTTAATTTGATACAAAACATTCTGATTAAGAAATCACAATAAAATAAACTCAAATGGAGAAGAACTAGTTTATATATCTAAAACCAGTTTTATGGATTAATTGAATGAACATTTCTATTTGAGTCCTATCAGGAACAGTTCTGTGTGATCTATAACTATGATAAAGGTGGCAAATTACAAAAGATTGTGAAACTGGTAGAAGAAAAGCCATTTGAATGAAGAGTTGAATTACTAATTTACAGTGGTTTGAATTGAGTGATGCTAATCTCTGTTTCAAGTAGGCCAGCTGCAGTGTAGTAAAAACAAAGTAGACCATATGTACAGAGTGGGAAAAGAAGCCTAAGAATCACTGACTGTTAGGGTTGTCACTTGGGCACTGGAACTAAAAGATGTCCTGTAGTCCTTGGCTTGTAAAGCAGAGCAAAAATTCCCACTCTTTCCTTAGTATTGGAGAATGTTTTAAAGCTTTTGAGGGTGCATATTTGAAATGGCTTGCTAAATTACTTTCCTTCTTACCCAAATCCTTTATCCTCATCTTTCTACTCTTCAAATATATATGACATCCTGTTCTATAGAACTAAAGGTATAGTCTTGTGCAAGAGTTTGTTGTCAGGAGGATTAGGAAACCAAAATAAAACACTTCTGGCAGCAAGTTAAAATCTGTAAACAAAATCTTGTTTGTGGTGTGATATGACCAGAATTAATACTGGGTTTAGAGATGCAGATGTGATTTAGGCAATGATTTCTCATGTGGTGGAAATTTATTTTCTTTGTTTCACAACTCCAACCCAAGTGCAAAAGCCTTCCATCCCTTTGTATACTAGTATTTTTCATTTCAACTTACCTTTGAAAACTATTTATTTGTATGCACGTTGTTTTTCAGGTCATTAATTGCTGAAAGTTATTTTGTTACTCTTGGAAATGACAACATACTTAATTATCATTTAGATAAAATTTCAGATACTATAACGGTACCATAAGTATATATTTTGCAGTTTATTGCCTTTATTTTAGAGGAATTGTGCTCAACACAAGGGACTGTTGGAAATATGTTTGACAATGTACCTTCTTTTGTCTGCAAAGAGAACTCTTAACAGGGCGAAATGTCAGAGCATGAGCACCCATTGGAATATGATGTGCTATATTCACAGTTCACAACTTGTAGCATCTTAGATGATTACAAATAAATAGCAATAAATAGTTGAATTGTACCATCTTTCCTTAAAGTAATGGGCTTTGAAGACAGAGCAGAACTGCATTTCAAGAAACCTGCTTTCTGCTGCTGGCCTCTGATGTCACCTTTGACAAATCAGTTCACTTTGTGCTTCGTTGTCGTTTGGAAAGCAGGGTTGATTATGGATGTTTTCCCAGAAATTTTTTTCACCTTTATTTACCTCACATGATTTTTATTTATTTTTTTTTATTCGGAGCAAGCACTTTTATTTTACTGCCTGCAATGAGATCTTGGATTTTTCTGTCTGAATACTTTCAACAGGTAAATAGGTTATGATGAGGATCTTATATAATGAAGATCATATGCTAGAGATGACATTTTTATTCATTCAGTGACAGATTTTATTACTGATGTAGTTTTTGGGATCATGTAGACAGACCCTTCCCTTGAAAATAAAGAAGTATAACTGCTCTCAACTGTTCTGCATTCAGCTCTCAGTGTGACCAACAGTTCTTTGTGTGTCTGTCCATGCAAAGTCTATTTTCGTTTTGACATAATAAGGGGTGAGTAGGGAATGTAGAAAGAATGCAGCAATCATACTATAGAAATCAGTAGAGATCAATTTATTTCTGAACCTTTTTTTTTTTTACTTAGCCCTTATGTGTTATCCTGAATAGCCATAATTAGGGATCATGAAAGTTGAGCATGTTCTTTTTTTCTGTCTCCCACTTCACCTCAAAGACTTCTTAGGTTTCTATTACCAAGTTTTCCATTGCTCAGCTTTTGGGACTTGGTGGGGTTCTTTGGGTGTTTTTTGGGTGTTTTTTGGTTTTTTTTCTTTTTAAACAACCATGCCTCCCCCTTCAAGGCCTGTTATTCCTTCCCTTCAGCATTGAAATATAATTTTAAAGTTAAAAGCAAATGTGGATGCTTCTGTCCATACTAAGAATTAGGGAACTAATAATATGCTGTAGAAATTATTCATATTGGGTCATATGCTTGTAGGTTTGTAGTTCATATGGTGATGTGTATAGTATAAGAACCTATACAGAAAAGAAACAAGTAAAAAGTTTCATAGATGTGACTTATCTTGCCTAGTAGTAATTGGAAAAGGTAGGTGGTGGATACATATTTGAAAGATAAATTGAGATGGTAGTCATTTTTCATTGTCACTTTATTGATGGACTTATTCAGAGCATACACTCATAGTTTACACAATGAGAAAAATTATATACAACAACATTGCCTAGAAATCAATAAACAACAATGTGTATGCCTTACTGTGAATTATTTAGTCCTGAATTTACTAGTTGTTTTGTGCCTTAAATATGGTGGGTCACAATTTAGGGGTTTTTTTCTCCTGTGTTAATTTGATCTGGTCCCACAGTGGGGAAAATGTGCTATCACTCTTCAATATTGCTTTCACAAATCAACTTACTGTCTCTATGTTTAAGAAAGGATTTGCAAGTTAAAGGTGGGAATTCTGAGTCTGTACAATGATTTCTGTGATGACACTAGGTGATTTAAAGGTCTCCTGGAAACAGATATGCTGCAGGTTCCAATGGGTGAGGCTTCTGATGGTCTGCGGCATCCCATGGGGTGCAGGTTCTGTGGAAGCCATACTCTCAGTGCACTCTGAAAGTTTGTCCGGTGGACAGACTTAAATTAGAAAATGTCAGATGCTTCTGTTGGGCACTTTGTTGTCCTAAAACTAGTCTCTTGGACCCTTACATATTCTCTCAGTAGACATACATGCCAATGTTTTTTTATCACCACTGAAGAGTAGCCATCCTCCACCAGTAGTTCTGTCTAAGGCTCTTGGGTATGATGGGCAGGCTTGTTTTCCCCTATTTATACCACAACACAGGCTAGGAAACAAATGTGAAGCAGTTGTAGTAAAGAACAACAGCAAAAAAAACTTTGTAGTATTTACAATCTGGTTTTTTCAGCCTTGGGTTGCAAAAAATCTCTCTTTAAATATCCTACTGTTACTCTCATTAACCTTTCTGTGTTTCTTACTCCATCTGATATGGACTTGCGTGGTAAATATAGCACTGACAGCTCATGAAAAAACTATTTTGCTTCTGGTGCTGAAGGTCTGGTTTTTGGTGCAGGGTTTGCACAGAACAGTTGCTGGTGAGAGAAAATGGGGTACTCAGAGCACTGCAATTTCTGTTATAGAAGTTCCTCTCAGGGAATATGATGGCATTTAAAAAACGTGAAAGGCATTGTATATGCCTTTTTTCAGTTCTTTGAAATTTTAGTAGTTGAATCAGTCTCTTTGAATTTTACCATTTCAGGAGTAGCATCATTTATGATGAACAAGGACATAAAGGATGACATGGGTCTGGGCTGCTGCAAAATAAGATGCCTTGTCACTGGGGTGTCTGAGCATCCTTGCAGACAGGCAGTATTCAGAAGCAGAACTCTAACATAGTGCCCAGCCTCTAATATTTTAATTTCTGCAAGTAAAGTGTGACTTTTCATCCTTGGTAAAGTGAGTGTCTGGCTATTTAGCAAGGGACAAAGCATAATGCCATCGTTGGAGAGATGTATTGTCAGCTTAGACAGGTGATATTTAAGGAGCCTGAAGAGAGAAATGACCTGGCAGTGTAACAAGACATATCACAAGTGACTGTCTCAGAAAGAATGAGAACAAGACAGACAATTTCCATTACTTCTCAGTGTTAAGGTACCAGCATTATCCCCTAAACAACCACATGCTCCAAGCAATAATCATGCACTGTCTTCTTCTGTACTAATATGAAAGTGGAATTCAATCTCTTTGACACATATTGCTTCAGCTTCTGTCTTGTCAAGTTGTTTCTCTGCTGGAGCTCAGCTGATATATAGTGAATGGGCTTTGTACACTGACTGAAATGGGGAAATAGTTATCCAGATTCCTTTGATGCTGGCTGCAGAGGTGCCTAGAGTATGTTAGAAGAGAGAGGCTTTTATTCTGGTAAACTGTAAGTTATTTCCTGTTAGGAAACCAGTGAAACCACAAGCAGTTCATCAAACTGGCTCCACTTTTGGACTCTCTTTTCCAGTCTGATCCAAGTAGCTCCTTTGCTGTGTACTAATTCCCATAATAGCTTGGAAAGAGGCAATCACTCTTTTTCCACTGTCTTCCCAGCAGTGTGTGCACATGCTGGGGTTTTATGGCAGGATTTTGTGCTTCTTTTTTTGCAGTAGCAAATAGAGATGCTCTATATTTGTATCAGTCACATACTGCCTGTCAGTGATGATACCCACCATTATTAAGGTATTCTGCATATTTCTGAAACAGATTTTTTAGTAAACTTGTTTTTAATTCTGAACTGGTAGATACTACTGTTTCAACTGCTTACTTTATATAACTGACATCTGTATATGTAAGGAAAAATTAAGTTTTCATCTATAAAAATGAGAAAAATAAAAAACATCCTCTGGAACTTGCTGTTTTTTCTTAACCTGCGGTATAGTGAAAAAACCCACTAATTCCATATTTGAAAGATTTGAAAATTTAACATACTTGATCTGAGTCAGATACATGAAAATTTTAGGACCTCGGTAACTTGTGTATAACCAAAAATAACATTTTTAGTAGCGCAATATCTATTTAGTATGCCTCTGTTTCTGTTCTTCTAATTTTAAAGCAGTCGTGTAAGGTTTTTCTTTAGCTGCAATTGCAAGATTCATTTGTTAAGAGTTAGAGAGTTAGGATAACGAATTTTTTTCAGATTTACAGAGCAAATGGAGGATACTTTTTCTGTAGTGACTTCATGAGAACAGAAAACTGATAAACTAACCTAGCATATGCTGATTCAAATAGTAGGTTGTGAAACTTATATTATGAAAAACGTAAATAGCTTACAGGCCAGGCAAACCTTTCAGGATATTCTCTGATGAATGAATAGTGGACCATGGGCTTCGAGGTACAAAATGTGTGCAATGGCTCATGCAGCAAGACACCAATGCTGCTGCACTTACTTTTTCCTACAGTTGTCATAAGGTGTGTTCTTTGATATGCTTCTTCTGATGTAATTGGATTATTTAAAAGCTGTATACAAAGAGTACAGGAAAAATATGTGCATAGTTGCATTTATTGCCTTTTTTAGCCTGTGCCACCTACATTAGTTGACATTGTATTTTTATGTATATATTTTTCCATCTTGCCTTAAGGAAAATAACATTATAATGCATATGCATAAGGAAATTGAATGAAGGTTGCTACTTACATCTCAAAGGTGGCATTTCTTAACTTGTAAATACTTTATTCTGCTCTTACTGTAAATATAAACCCTTACTGTGATTATAAACCCCTATAAACAAGAACAATAGATAAGAATATCCTTCAAATTGTTTCCCTTAAAAGTTTCTGCTGGCAGTTAGAGAATAAGAAAATTAATAAAAAATGTGTTTTGACATTTAAAAGAGAATTATTTTCCTTAAAATGCATAAAAGATGCAAACACTTAAATTGCCTGAGTTTGCATGTTTTAGAGCATTGCTCTGACGTTTCTTAGTGAAGTTAAAACATCTGTAGCAGGTTTCTCTGTAGCAATCTTCAGCTTTGTTTTCATAAGCTAAATTGCATTAGAAGAAGTAGCCTTCCAGCTCTTGAGAAGGCTACAAAATTTTGTTTATCATCTACATGTCTTTCCCTATCTATTTAGATCTTGGATATAAAGCCAGACATGACCAAGTTTGTTTCCCTGTGACTTCTTATCTTTGGACTTGCACAGTCAGTGTCCACCTCATTGATCCCCACATTCTGTGTTGCTGTTTTTGTGGTGTTCCTCGAGCATCACTAAGTCAATTTCTTTGTAGCCTTCTGTAACCTCTGGATTTGTATTGGTGGTGCTGCTGTGTATGTGCCAAGAGTTAACAGACTGTATCCTCTGTAGCTGCTGGCCCTCAGGCCTTTTGCTTTGTCTGAAGGATCCTCCTGCTCTCTTGGCAGTTATACAAAGACAGAGAAAATCCCAGAAGTGGTGAAGCCAGCAGTTGCTTACCAAAGCCGCTCCTTCCCATCCTCTACTACATCAGTATCGGTCCTTATACAAGAAGATAGTATTTCCTAATTTTAAGTAAAAAGTAGGGGAGAGCAATAGAAGTCTTGAAATGCACTTTACTATCTTAGATCTTCTTAGTAATAAACTAGTTGATGGACTTAACCATCACAATAGGTAATGCTACTACTACTAATGCTCTCCCTTCCCCAGCTGCCTCTAGGCCATGCAGTTCAGCTCATCTTGTGTGGAAGGTGATGGACTCTGTTTCTTCCTCCATGAGGCCACTAACATGCAGAGACAGTTCCTGGCTTCCCATACAGCTTCCTATGGGCTTAGGGGACCAGAGAAGATGAAGGTGGTGAGACACAGATTTAGCAGTTAAGATCTAATGTACTCTAAAGCTGGGGAAGACATCAAGGCATTGCAGGATGTGAGAACCAACCTGTTCCTTACAAATCTTTGCTGTACTTATGCTGTTGAGGGTCTGGCATGCACTGCAGTAATTGAGTTGCAGGTGTAGGCAAGGGGCAGCTCATCCTTTAAGGCTGGTGTCAGGGAACAGCATGGGGCAATGAAATATGTTTATTTATCTACCTATTGTAAGAAAATTATTCAAGACATAGATGGAAAACCCAACATCAACAGTTCCTGAAAGCGTCATGGTGAAAACCATGCTTCAAAATCAGTCTTTCTTGCTTAGCTGCTTTAAAAAGGGGGAAAAAAATAGCAGACTGATATTCATAGTTCTGTTCAAGGACAGTAGAAGATCCAGTTTTGTTTGTACAGCAGTGTTGAATTGAAATCTTATAGTCCCTGATTGCTTCCAGCAATTGCTTATGGATGTCCATCACCATTCACAGGTTCTGCTGGCAGTATTTTCTGCAAAAGTATTTGAAAGAAATAGTGAAACCTTTGTTATGAAATTTAAAGCTGTGTATGTGCACCGAAATGCATAGATGTGGTGAAATATATATCAATTGCGAGAAAAATATTCTCATAGCTTTTTTAAAAAAAAAAATTGTTTCAGCTTACTGAAACATTTTTCTGTAAATTATTGTATTATCTGCAATAACAAATCAGGTGGTTAGAACTATTTTCTCTCCCCCAGTGTATTACAATAGACATGAAGGGGGAAAAATCCATACCTGTTGTATTTTACGATTTTGAAAAAATAGACAAAACTGTATGTTCCTGTCAGGTAGCATTTGCAAAGAAGCAGCCACTTATTTTCAGTACATTTTTCCAAATTGTTGTCTCTGCATGATAGTCATGTCTTGGTCTCAATCAATTTTGTGAGAGGGGTACATAAATTATACCAGCCAACTGGATGTCTGCAGCAACTTGAATTCACCCTAATATTTAGAAACTCCTGCATTGTAACGACAGCTTATGGTGAGAGAGAGAACACTCCTGCATTGTAAGGACAGCTTATGGTAAGAGAGAGAACTATGTAATCTTGACAGCTGTGTCAAGGAATTACATTAGAAATAAATAGAAAATGTTTTTAAAACAATATGAATTATAAATAAATGCAGTTTGGAAGTTAGAAAAAAATATATGTGTTCGAGAAGTAGAATTAAAGATTTATTTTTCCATTTAAAGATGGTGAGAGAAAGAACCTATTATGTTTTGGGGTTTTTTTCCTAAAGATATTCATAAAGTTAGAAAGGATTTTGGAAAAAACACAGAAGAATTGCTAGAGATAGAAATTATACTTGTGGCATGAGTTTGAATATAGTCACTAAAATCGAAGAGGTTAGATTTCCTTGTATGATGGTTGTGGTGGAGTAGTTCTGTCTGTCAAGATAGCTGCTGATCTTTGCTGGGCCAAGAGTAACTGTACTTTTTATTCCCTTCAGTTCTGCTGGCACATAATTTGCCTGTTAGGTGTTCTGCTTTTAATTTTTCTCAGAACTACTCGTCATTGGTTTTGTATTTTTATCTGACATCATTGGGACTGCACCAGTCTTTGGATCTATGGTCAGAAGGTCAAGCTGTAATTAAGGGTATGCTCAAGTATTCCATGAATGGTAGATCTGGTAGCTCTTGAATGCTTACTGAAAGGCACCTTCTTCTGCCTGGAGGGTAAATGGGTTGAGGTAGGATAGCAGAGTTTTTCAGTTATTGCTATTGCAAGTAATTTCACTTTTTCAAGTACATGTTTAATGATGTTTCCCTTGTGAGCAGTGTTTAGTGATCTCAAAACCAAGCTCCCACTGAGGCATGGCCAATGAAACCTGACCTTGAAATGATAATGCAAGCCATGCTGAAAAATTAATTGCTGGTAGCATTCTCTCTGCTGTTTGATTTTTAATGAATAAAGAGTTACTGCAAGTTTTAAAGTTTTTATAGATGGGATGCAAATTTCCTCTTTTTATTTTTTTTAATTTCAAATTGATAGCTCAGTTGTTCTTGATGCAGATTATTTAAGGTATCTTTTAAGACTTGTTTTGATTTTTAAAGTTCCATTATAGAATATAAAGGAAATACAATGGTTTAGAATTTAGAAATTTAGAAGCTTAATTCATCAGTTTAATATTATACTTGCAAAGCACATAATTTAATTTAAGTGTTCTCAGAAAAAATTGTGCAAGTCTAATTTATGTTGACAAAGGCAACACAAAAGTATTTTGCAATAAGCAAGACTCTAATACAGAGCACAAGAAATCGATTTCATGTTACACTTTTGTATAATTAAGTAAAGTGCTAACTTCGAGGTATTTCTTATGACAGCCCATGTGGCTGTAATTTTTATACATTCTTGCAGTTACTGCTTAAGTTGAAAAGCACATTTGATTTAAAAATGTTTGCTACCAAGCATGTCAATATAATTTGCACTAAAAAAAAAAGTTTTATTTATTTTATTTTTAATTGAAGTAATTCTGTGTAGATTTTGTTTTCTTGTTGTTGTAATTTAATTATATTGTGAATATTACACATTTGAAATATTACTCAACTTTACTTGGTCCACAGTTAAGGGATATAAGATAAAACCATCTTCACTGTATATTCCTCTCAAGCAATTTGGTACCACTCAAACCTTTCCTCATGCTCAACATGCTTGTTTTCACATATAGTATCCTTTTTCTTTTATTAATAGTTTATTCTCTTCATTAATTTAGCTTTGAGTTTTAGAAGCAAGTTATGGAAGTATGATTTGGGAAGTTCTTTTCTCGAGATTCCAGTTCTTTGTCTCTTTTTTTCTGGAAGATGTAAGTAAAGGTGTTTTGTGATGGACAGATTGGTGGGTTTTGGAGGGAGATTATGTTTTTCTTCTTGTGTAGAAAATATAACACAAGGCAGAGAATGCAAGGCTATTTTCCTGCTTTTCTTCCTTTCGACCATTTTCCCTAGTGCTGATGGCAATGAATTGGATGTGCTTTACCACTTCACTTGTTTTTCTCATCAAGTTTCTGACCCTTGGGTATTCACTTTCCACCTTTCTGCTGTATAAGGGTTTCAATTTCCAGTTAAGTATCTGATACTGGACCTGAAAATTTAAATACATCTATGGATGTGGACTAGTGTGAATCAAAGGAAGGCTGTAGTTCTGTCCTGCCAGCATTAGTGCCTGCTTTTATTCCTCTTGTAGTCACTCCTCTCTGTAACACAAGTCCCAAACTGCTTTAACAATACATATAATTTTACAGTTTTGTTTTTCTTTGTTTTATATGTTTTTTGCCCTCTGCTGACAAGGCAGAAAAAACCCAAATTATTGGAATAAGATGGGAGGTCAATCCTTTCATTTCTCATGAATGAACTTCTGATACAAAAGAAACAAGGAAATTACCATATCTAAAATAAAATAATGAAGAGTGATTTTAGTGTTTCAGTTTATTATTTGGTTGGAGTATTGTAGGTCGTGATTGATTTTTAAAGGATGTGTTCAGCACTTGTTGAAGCTAAAGAGAAGGGGATTCCCAAGTCATAAGTTTCTGAGTTTTTGTCAGGATGATTTTTAAGAGTTTTATCCTTTAAGCATTGATAGAATAAAACCACATGCTCAGCTTAAAATCTTACAGAAGCCTGTTAGACACTTTATGCTCTGCAGTAGCCACAGAATTCTTGGTGTAACAAAAGCTCTTGCTAATTGGGATTACCTCAATTCATAAGTGTCATCAGATATGACAGACATATTTACAAATCAAGTTTCAAAACTTCCCCATTTGGACTACCTAGATAACTTCATGTTTGATGAATATTGCATTCCTTAGGTAGAATGTTTCACTGATACTTCAGTTTATTACTAGGATTCAAAAATGTTAAGCAGTTCATCTTTCAACATGCAAACCTGAGGTCAGGAAATTGCATACATTCTGAAGACATGGAGACTGCACCACCAGGATTATTCTTGAGAGGTATTATCCTATGTTTCCTGTTAGGAAGAAGATACTCTCTAATGGTACGAATTTTACTTCTGTGTTGTTCCACATAAACACAATGAAAAAGTCTGCTTCAGTATGCTTCTGAAAAAACATTGGCTCTGCTACTTATAATTGTAAAAGCTTTGTGTCAAGCTGATAACTTCCATAAAGCCATTGTTGCCTTCCTAAAGAGCTCAGTTCAGGCAGCTGAAAGAAAATCATAAAGACAACTAGTTTATTTTCCTAAATTTCCTATAGCTACACTGCAATTTCCACAGAAAATAAGAGCCGAAACAAGGGTATAGAATAACATTAAAGTTCAGTTATCTCAAGAAACTAATAACGCAGATTGATTGAAGTAGAACAGATTGAATTACTACAAATGTGATATAGCTAATAAATGAGTGCAATCATTTCCCAGGTAAGAAGTCTAACTTTTGAAAGACAAAAGTTTGCTCAATCTACTGAAAAGTGAAAATAGCAAAAATTAAATAACATTTGATTCATAATCCTTTTTTTTGTCAAAAAATGAAAAAATAGTGTTATCGAGAGTCATAAAAATAAATTAGTTGGAATATCAACTTGCAAGGTATTATCACCATGTAAGAAGTAATAATATTTGGTGCCTAAGATGAGTAGAAAATCAGCAATAAAATACCGCATGATATTATTGTACCAATATATCTGGTGTCTGAGAATTTAAATACTCTAATATTTTGAGCTTTTTAATCAATAAGATTTTCTTTTAATTTTCCATTTCCAATCCCAAAGAGATAGAGTGCTTGCAAAGCTTTATGACAACAGAGTGGTCTACGCCACATAAAATGGTCCTTGAGTTTTGTAATGCACGAAATAAAGTGGGATTTTTCTCATGAGAGCTTGAGACAGACTAAGTCAGAAGAACAAGAAAATAAAATCATTCGGGAGGCCTCTAGTGTGATGACTTTTTTTTTCCAGAAGTGTGGAGGTACATTAGTCGTACGGACGTAATTAGAATTATCTGTCTTAAGACTTCAAAAAATATCATTGCATTCCTGTACACGTTATATTGCAGAATATTGTTCCAAGTAGAGGCGAGTTATTTCCTCAAAACCAAACAAGGTTTTGCATTACTTAACTTCCTTCCAATAATTCTGCCTAATTTTGTTGCTGTATGCTGACTGCAAACTGCTTTACATATAGATGGCTTGAGGCATTTTTGTTCTTTGTCTTCTTACCATTACGTATCTACTGGATGTTACCACCTTGTCTTTCCCAGCCTTCCCTTCACCAGGGAGAGCAGAAAAGATGACACAACACCCCTTTGCCTACTGCCAGGCAAAGCCAGCTGTGCTATTAGTATGAGTCCCCCTTGTTGGCAATTTAATTGGCACTGCTTGACTTTTTCACTGTAGAAAATGAAATCTGCTCGTTGTACTGGTGGAGGTTTTTGTGAGGTAGAGTTGCTGGCAGACAGGCATTAATTAACTAACTGCTGCATTGCTAATGCTTTTGGGACAGGACCAGGATTTTGATTTTGTCTCTCTCCTTTCCTTGGACATATATCTGCAAAAGTATATTCTGCCTAGATCATGAAACGTGAGTGTTTTAAGTTTACCTGTTATGAAACTGCCTAGAGAGAGCAACACAGGCCAGCTGACACTAAAACTGGAATTATAAGTCAAGCTGCCTGTTTCCAGTTTTGTGATGAATCTCTCGGTAAAGACAGTTATATTAATGTTAATATAAAGCAGTAGGTCAAACTTTTGCATAACCATTAACTACTGTGTTGGGGTTTTGATGTGTAATGGTGATGCCCGGCCTACTGCCTTAAAGGTAACTGCTCAGTCTTCCCAAGGGAGCTGGCATCTTGACACACATTGCAAAACACAGAAACTTATTTGGCTGGGTAAAGAAATGTCAGGTGTGTCTAACGGGATCTGATGTGTAAGCTGTAGACATCAGGCTCATATCAAGCCATCTGATTTAGTCTGTAAACCAGCTACTGCCTCCAAACTGTTTGAAGTTAATTATTGTCTGTAATTTTTTTACTGCTAGTTTAAAAATAATGAATGTATAGTGCTTAGAAACAGTCAACTATGTAATACCAAGCTTTACTACTTTCATTTTCTAGCATGTAAGAAATTATTTGGCTTTTTCTTAGGTTGAATTATGCGGTCCCATAAAGGACTGTAACAATACTAATTAGCTTGAAATGGGGTTGAATTTATCACAGCCAGCATGAGCTTGCATGTGGACTTTTTTCCTGCCTGATTTCACGAATAGAAAATAAAATAAAAATTAATTTCCCTGCTCTGATCTTGCAGTCCCCCCCTTCCCAACCAATAAAAGAAGTTATCTTTAGGAGTGTGTTCAGAATTCACGTTAGTAATACAATTTTACAGGGTTCTATTCTTAAGAAACATGAAACCAAAAGAAGTGAGGTTGTGTGGGTGTCTTGTGGGGGTTTTTGTTCATTTTATTTAACTATAAGTGAAACTATTAAAGTGTTTTTCTAGTGGGTGTCATATAAAGAAAGAATGTTGATGAAAGCCAGTATCCTTGGTGTCTATCTGAGCAGTTGGTGACAGCTACTGTTGTTTAACCATCTAACCTACTTCCCCTCCTCAGTGTAGACATTAACCTTATAAGCTCAAATTCTTTACAAGTTAATGGGCTGTTATACAAGTCTAAGCATTCATGGCGATGGGTTATTAAGTTATTAAATGTATTTTGCTATGTAACTAAACCTCAGGGTTTTTTTGTAAATAATTGCTTAATTTGTTAGTTTAAATTGAGCGCATCTATTTTCTGCCTCTAGTCCTTGTTATGTTAGGAGTGGTATTAAATTGTGAATCTGGTAAATATCAGCATAAACCTCTTCCCTTCCGTGAGATAATAAAAGAAGTGCAGATCATCTTTGAAAATAGAAATTTCAAAATTAACAGATTGAAGAAGACAAATTCAGTGACAGTATGTTCCGTCAAGATCCTTACATGTCCCTGTCAAGCCTTGCTGAATTTCATTTTGCATTTTGAAATTTTCAAAGAGTTTAATTTGAATTGAAGCTAATGTTACTGACAAGAGGAAAATAGAAGCAATTGCTTTGCACTAAACAAGTTTGAATGGTTGTTAATTTGAATGACTTTCAGGCAGTGAATGTCAGAGAACAGTAGATTATTTTCTTTACCTCAGGCATTTTAAACTATCTCCTGTGGTAGGCCTGACATAATTTTCTTTTTTTTTTCCCTCTTGAACACGGAAAGCAAAGTAATTGGAGTCTGGTAATTTCAGCCCATGGCTGATGAAGATAAATCATAACGAGCTACTGGAACACACACTGACAGTCCACATAGGGCTACTAGAACATGAACTCTCACTAATGCATTATTCAAATTTTGTTCCCCTCTGATTCACATTCTAGAAGACCCCTGAAACTGTTAATTATGAGGCCAACTGCCATTTGTTATTTTATGCCAGAAACCAATTGATTCAAGACAATTTCACTTTGTTCCAGGACTTAGGCACCCAAGCACCACACTCGCTTGCCGTGCCAAGGCAGGTGCGCAGACTTGGCTAGTTTATCTGTGGGGAGTGAGAGCTCACTTTGTCTCTTTGGAGTGAAGTTGCCTTCCATCTGAAATGAGAACTGCTCCACATGGCTGGTGGTCAGATAGTTCCATCTTGGCATTTGTTTCCATTTGTTTCCACTAACGTGTGGCTGACTAGCTGCAGAAACTCATCCTGTGAGATGCAGCTGAAGACTAGTCCTGCCGCCTCACCAGGCTTCCTCTGGATTCACCTGGTCACTTGGGGTTAATGCTTGACCCAAGGGGAAGAATGGCAGACTGGCCATGGGATACCAATGTGGTGATACAGTTTTAGGTTGGGTTACGCTTCCTGGGATTTGTACCCATTTGTGACTTTGTACCTTCTCAACCCTTCCTAGCTGATGATTTTCTCCTAGCCTTGATCCTCACAGCTGGTCCAGGCAGTCTTCAGTAGCAGGACTTTCCAACCATACGTGATGAATCTAGCTCTACACTTCTCTGGGAAGGAAAAGTACATACCAAATGCTTTATGCATAAAAACTCTCCATGCTGTTGTTTCAACCAGTTGAAATAGACAGGGATGGCAGTGCCACATCACCACTGGCGTGGGGGGACCAGTGGGAACATAATTTTCTCTTTGGCTACTCCATCTCTTGTCCTTGAATGTAGGCAGTGGCATAGTTTGCATCCCACTGCAAATTACCCAGTAGGCAGATTGACTTATTTCTGTAGATTCAATTTTACTTGTAGTAACGCCTGATGAAATTGTTTTTGCAAATAGCATATTAACTGAGAGACACCGTGCGGTATTGATCAAAGCTATTTTCTTGTTTTGATGCAATTCATCCAGTAGTTTCTGCTGAGGAGAAATATTGGGAGCCTAAATATTTTATTTCAGTGGTTTCAAAATGAAATGGCTCTACTTTGACACAATGTTTTGTTTTCAAATTGAGATAAGTTCCTTTTTAAAAAGAATAAAAACTTCCTGGCAACAATTAGATTGAGACATCCAGAGAAAAAATTTTACTTCAGTTTTACTGAAAATAAGGTTTCCTTTTTCTGTTTTTTCTTCCCACCATTTTTCCTTTTCTTCCCTTTTTATATTTTTAATAATTTAAAAAAATGTATTATTATTATTTTGAACTGAAAATTCCTCAAAGCTCTGTATGTGAGCATTCTGTGGGGTCCTACAGAGAATTGTTTCATGTGACATCTCAGTACCTTGTTTCCTTCCCCTGTATTTCACAGCAAGGGAACAGTTCAATGCCAGTGGTAATTTTTCAGGGGACCTGAAAAGGAGGAGAATGAGCACTTTTCTCTAGGGGAAGCCTTCTCCTCTCATTCAGGACTCAGTTCTCCATGGTTCTGATTGAAGATTTCACCTGCCACTTGCTATCTAAAGCCCTATGTATATTAAAGCAGATATTTATAAGTAGAAGAGCTTTGGGTTTACCTTTTCTTTTTCCTTTAAAAAAAAAAAAGATCACCTTTTGTGTTTCACAAAAACACTAATGGAATGCTGTCTATTGGCTTCCACCTCAGGTGCAGCATTTTGCTTATGCCTGGATAGTTTTGTCATGAGCCCTACAAGGTTTATGCTCCCCAAGGAGCCTTGTCAGTGCAGATCAGCTCTCCCACTTGGTTGGTCCCTCTCCAACACCTCTGTTTAGTGGCTGGGAAGTTGTGATTTGGCCCTGAACTCTTGGGCTTGCCCACAGAATCACACTGTGTGTGCTTCTACTGTTGTTATGTGCTTCAGGGTTTGTACCTACATAAATATGAATTTGGAGTCTTATGGTTGGAAAAGAAAGACCCTGGGGCAGCAGGAAGGGGAAATTCTGGGGATTCTAAAGCTTAAAGGGTTTTTTCAACACTAGAGGTCAGGTACCCAGCAGAAGGGTGCATACAGACTGAAGCATTCAGCCTATGCATTTAGAATGTTACTCAACTAACTAATTTCCCTCATAGCTCTATGTTTATAAACCTTATTGCAGTTGCAGAGAATGTGTGCAGGCTAGCTCAGTGGAGATGCTCCATAAGTGGTTTTTCACCAGCAAACCACTGTTTATGGTATTTCCATGTAGACCTAGTATCACTTTCTGGATGATAGTTAATTGGTAGCTTCATCTAATATTCTTTGAGGAAGTTTTGTTACTCCAGTTTGAATAGTGTGACAAGTGAGATAATGGCCATTACATTAACATCTGCATTGTTTCTCTGTGGAGATCTTAAGGTCATCTGGGTAAGGATTATAACTTTATAGGCCTTTTGGTTGAATTATTTTATCTGAAGTCTTTGAACTTCAAATTGTTGTGAAAGACTGTTTCTTGTTAGAAAGAAGCCATATTTTTAAACGCAAGTATTTTAACAGATGCTAAAAAATGTCATGTGAACCAAGAACAGTCAAAGCCCATTTTCAGAGTGGTAGTCATCACAAAGGAAATTTGTGTCATAAATCTCAAATTTTCTTTTGCCTAGTTATTGATTTCTTCAAAATTTGCCTCTGTACCATATTGAAAAATAACCACTGTATTTTTAAACAGCACATACCACCTTATTGACCATTTCTTGAGAGATTCTAAAGGTCTTTTTTAAATGTTGTTTCCAGGATGTTATTTTTAAAACTATTTGTTACATGAAGTTAAGAAAGGGAAAATCTGCATATTATCTGGGAAGACACGCATTAAGGTGAATTATAATGCCAGGCTCATCAGCCTGTAGTGTTTCATGCTTAGCCGAACACTTTGGTGCTTAAGAACAATATGACAGTGAGCACAAAAACAGACAAAAAAGGAAGAAGTTAGAAACAGGAACGGTACTTAACAAACAAACCATCTGTCTCGTGTCATTCAGTGAGTAATGGATCCTCTTTTTTAATGGCTGGTACTAAGCTAAATAATTAGAACATACCACAGTAAGCAATGAGGACACTATATAATTTTAAATAAAAATTTAAGTATAGTAGTGTTTTAAATTGCTTCCTGCTATAATCATAAAACACATAATTATCTAGTAGACATACATAGAGAAGTAGTGTGTGTGAGTGAAAACTGGGGAAAATATTTTTTTGCTTGCTTTTCTTTACAAACTGGGGCTTTCTAAAATACATCATACCAATTGTCAGCCTTCAAAAGAAGGCTTTTATCATAAGATCTACTGCTCATGCACACAGAAAAGGAAAATCACAAGTTGATTAGCTTATCATAGTCCTTTTTTTTATCCTGTTTTTCTACAATGCAGAATCTGAGTAAGGGGGCTTGTGGATTATTTTTTTTTAATTATTTTTGAGTGATTTTGTTTGGTTAGGGGTTTTTTGAGTTCTCTGGTCTCTTCTGCTGTATACATTTAGCTGATAATTGAAAATCTTGTGTTTGATGTCTCAATCTATTGCTATGGAAATGAAGGTTATTCTGGAAATTCTTGCTTTCTTCATTTGTTGACTGATTCAGAAGGGAGAAAAGGTGGAAAAAACCAAAAAACATCATTGGTAAAGAAGGAGGAAAAAAAGACGTTACTGGAGGTGTTGTGTGAGGGTGACTACTTTTAATTCTTAAAAACGTTACTGCATTTAGATACCTTGTGTGATTTTTTAGTGCTACATATAATACCAATTCTAACGATTTTTAATTGTGCATTCGTGACTTTTAGTACATGATTAATTACTTTCCTATTGCATTTAACTGCTATTCAGCATTTGAGTCAGCTGAAATACCAATGATTTCTAGTGATGTTTGGTTTTCAAGATAACTAGCTAGAACTAGTCATGTTATATAATATTTTATGTTGGGCAGGGCTTCAGTTAAACTTCAGCATTGAATGATGCCTATTTCTCCCAAATTGTTTGAATAGAGTGGGAAATCATGAATGAACTAGGTCAGCATTAGGAATAGAAGAATTAAGATTGTAGAAGTTCAGCCCAGGTGAAAGTTAATGGAAATGGGGAGAATTAACAGATGTTTTCACCATTTTGTTCAACTGCAGTAAACAATTGCAGGAGAAAACAGTCCTAAAGAAAATGGGGAATTATGGAAGAAATATGTGTTTCAGAAACATGAAGTACACAGCAAGAAAGGAAAAAGCACAGTGAATTTGTACTTGGCTGTCTACTTTCCCCCCCCCCTCCCCAATGAAGAGGCATGTCACAGGAGGTAAAAGGGCTTTGAATAGAAACCAAAGACCATGGACAGTTTACTCAGGTAAACTATTGTGGGACTTGCAACTCATCCCAGATAAAACAGCAAATGTGTCAAAAAAAAAAAAAAGATACTGTGAGCAGATGAAAATGTGCGGAGAATAAAGCTCTGATGGTGAGTGCTAAAAAAATGGCAAATTAGTGACACTCCTGAGAAAGAAACACAACCAGGCTCTCAAATAGTTGCTGATCATTACTTTGGGCCATGCGTGTTCATGGCCCAAATTCACAGCCGTGAATTTCTGGGATAATGTTGTGCGAAGCTGCTCTTGATGATCTTTTTGAGCATGATCTTGATCAAGCTGCATCTTGTTGATATTCATGGTGGAACTAACTTCTAAAGAGATAAATAAATCCTTAACAGCTACCTTGACTGGGATATTAGTATTGTGTAGAAGACATCTAAGTGGTGATCTTTTTGACAACACTTATTCCTGAGCCAGCACCTGTTCCCAAGATGGCTTTGTTTGGCAAGCAGCTTCATTCCTAGCCAAAAACTCTCTTGTGCTGTTTGTGAGGTCTCTTTCCCTCCCTGTTCTTTTTGTCCCTGTGTATTCCACTTGCTATCCAGCCAGGAAATTGCTGTGAATAAAGGGTCATAAGAGAAGAGAACCTAATTTGCTCTGTCCACAAGAGATGTTCTGTGTAAATAAAGAGAGATAATGGAAAACTAGTTTCTATCCTGAAAAGTTAATGTAAATGAAACATGGGTGGAGGCACAACCAGTATTGGAAAGAGAGTTTTGTGACAGTGACTGATCTTTGGTGTAGGAAGGCAGGGTTGCTATACAGAATACTAAGGCTCCCTTAGGTTATTTTTTCCCTTTATTTTCCTTCTGTTTCCTTCTTTATATTTTTCTTTGTTTTCTTTGTATTATTTTTTTTATTTCTGTTTTGTTCAGTTCTAAAAGTAAAGAGGACTAGAACATAACACTTCTACAAACTGTCATTATTAAACCCTGAAAAAGTGCTATATTGACTATGCTGTTCCTTCTTCTTTCCAAAGCTGAATGTACTGTGTTTCAAGGCTCTATCCTACATATCCACCCTGGGGAATAAGATATATGTGGGGAATATGCAAGGTCAGAAACAATATAGTATAGAAATCTGCTGGTTTTGTTTTGAAATCTCAAGTATGTATTTCCTACCTCTTCCCTTATTCAGTGAAGATGCATAAAGGCTAAATGTAGCAGAAATTGAGCTTAGAGCAAGTTTCTAACATTAAAATATAGATATGTAATAGAACTTGGCAAGTGGATGTTGTCTTTCATCCAGAGATCACAATCTACAATGTGTACTTTGGGATTTGCAGCCATGTCTGGCTGGACAGGGGAATTTGGAGTTCTCTGCCTTTCCTCTGGAAAAAAAAAAAAAATAAAAAGCTGGTCCTCATCTGTTTGATTGCTTTTGACCAAAGGATACATGTATGGAAATTTTTACTTATTTGGAGGGGAAAAATGGCACTCCATGGTTAGGGACTACATTATTTGCCTAACAAAACAAACAAGCAGACAAACAAAGAAAAAAACCAAGGAAATTAAATTCACTTGCTGCAAAAAATACATCAGCAAGGCATAGAATCCACTTTCTTTTCATCGTCCTGCCATGAACATTAGCATTATGTTTTATATACACATAAACAATGTATTTTATGTAGCAGCAGCAAGCAGCCATTCTTTACATCAATTAAGACCAGAGTGCCACTGTTAAAACTGCTTTACAGCTAGCAGGCACCCCATATTGTTTGCACAGCAGCAGTTACTGTAACCTACATTTTTGGAGTGGGAGGTGTCTTTTGTGTAGCTTAACATTTTCAATTCTGAGATTCCCTTGCAGAACTGAGAGGTTTATTAATAAATACCACAGTATACTGAGTACGTATCTTATTTGGAAGGCTGCTGATTTTTGGCTGAGCTAAGGAAAACTTGTGGTGAGTTTCTGGCTTTCAGTCATCATTTTTTGAAGTGGCTGTGTAGTTTCTAAACATGCATGTGCTGTTCCCTTAGCTGGTCATTCTGAAGTTTTTAGCTTCTCTGCTTCCAACAGATTTGTTAGATTGAGATATTATTTGGTCTGGCAGGTGCCCCCTCCCTGGGTATTTCCTCCAGAAATCTCTGACTTTCAGCTGAGCGGAGGAAGAGAGCAACTTGCCTGAACATAAGCCATGGCCAAAGTTGCTCAGGGCTGCACATGCTTGTCCAGGTAAAATTGGCTTGAGGTCTTCTAGGGCTTGTCCCTCCTCTGAGGGAGAAGGGAAACCGGCATATTCGGTTGATTTCTTGGCATATGGATGAAGTTTTATGAAACTGATTTGTGTTAGTAACATATATGGGGTTCATTTATACATGGCTAAATAATTAAGAATTTTAAATTATCAACACAGTCTATTTTCATTGTTCGTCAATATATTTTGTTGGAATTCTGCCCCTGTCAAAGGAGGTTGGACTTCAAACCAATTGATACACACTTTTTATCATTGCAAACTGCTGAAGAAATCAGTAGAAGAAAATTTTATTTCCTTTACAGTTGCATCTTCAGTGATTGTTCTCTTGACAGAGTGATCCAAGCATTTATTGACAAGTCTGCAAAATTTTGATGCCATTGTGTTTTTCAGGTAGTAGTATTTCTAAGGATCAGAATTTAGGGGCTAGACAGTGATTTAAATACCTTCTTGACTGGCAACATTATAAAAGTATTTTTTTTTATTTTTAGGGACTTTTCAGCCCCTACTGTGCAATATCAGATATGTTGGCTATAGCATAATTGAATGCTGCAGTAATTCTTGTACATCTAGTCCATAAATATGTCCATATGGAATTTTTTTAAAAAAAAATCTTTTACATTTACAAGCCACTAGTCTCATTAGATGGTGGTTAGGAAGTGTTTTTTAAGCTTGGGATCCAGTCAACAAATGTAGGTAAATTCTGATGTGGGATGGTGATGGTCTGAAGGCTGAAACAGTAGGAATAGAACAGCCAGGCAGGAGGTAAAACTAGTGCTGCCTTCAGAACCTTGCAATATTTGTTCAAATTTCCACCCACGAGAGCTGAAGCCCTTTCTCCATTATCCTAGCTGTATGTTCTGCCCTGAGACCAAAATGAAGTCTTGTATTTCTACTGTAGAATAATAGGTTGGTTTTTCTAGTGAGCAAATAAAGAATGAGTTTTTCAACTATGGTTTGTTCTTCTTGTCATGATGGCTGGTGTATTTTAAGGAGTCCATCAACTAGTCTGGGAGCAGCAGCCCTGGAGTGGATATTTCCTGATTCCTTTTTCAGGTGAGCGAAGACTTCAGTTGAGCAATAAACTGTTAGTACATCCCTGAAGAGCAATTATTTGCCAAAATGCTCAGTGAAACTGTATTTCATGATATACAAAACTATTTTCGTTTCTTGTTTTATTCAGAAGTCCTTATTCTGAGAGGAGTGTTATCTTACTTATAAGCACACTTTCAACTATTGTTACTGCACTATTGCTGCTGCTTGATCTTGACTTGCTTAGAAGTTAGTTTCTTAAGGAACATGCCAAAGCTGTGGAAGTTTAAATCTAAATTGTGATGCAGAGTAATAACTGTTACAGTAGAATATAAATTGGTTGAATTATAATGAACAATTGCTGTTCACTTGTAACAAATGCAATTCTAAGGCATAGCATCGAGCACATTTTAAGAAGAAAAGATCTTCCTGTTTTCATTCTTCAAGTTGGACCTATGGAGAAAACACTGTATTTTTTTTCCTATGTGCATCATGGTTGGCTGGCCATCTGCTGTTAGAACCATGAAATGGTTACAGGCTGGGACAGAGGACTTCTCAACCATAAAAATGTGTCAGTACATGTTTAGTGAATGCTAAGGTTAACTTTTATCACCCATAACACTTAACTCAATAAAAGGATTATAGGGATCGCAATAGAGAAGATTCTGCCTTTTGGATTTTCTTCAGAACTGTCCTTGATTTATAAATAAGAAGTAATTAGGATTTATAAGATATGATCAGGCACAGTTTCCTGCATCTGTACAGCAGAGTGAATACATATATTGTGCGCACCGAATGTAGCAGTAGGAAAGCTGTACAAACTGTGATAAGTAACAAGTAAAGTGTGGGGCTTGTTTGGTTTGGGTTTTTTTCCACTGAAATCTATAGTGTGTTCTGACTGCTCAGAAGCTAATGCCTGGCATGTGTTATTGCTTAATTATATCCTGTTGTGTGATTTACAATATAAGCAATCTGATCTTGGAAACAAATGGTCTTTCAAAATTATAATGTGTTCTTCATTCTTATTAAGTCTTTGGATTTTGTTAGAATGTGTAGGCTGCTTTCACTCCCTTCAGTTTGCCCTTTTAAAAATTTAAAAGTTGTTTGTTTTTTTCAAATCTGGTCCTAATGATAGATCTTGCCCTGCCAGGTTGTTAGCTATTTAGAACCCTTAAAATCCCTGAACAAATTAACTTACAAATCTTTCTGTGACTGTTCATTTCTAACAGGCTTTTGTTATCTTTCCATCTGTAACTTTATTAAGGGTGATTGCCTTGTAATTCCTTGCTTCTGGCTCCCTCTCAGGCTGAGCACTCAAACTTTTAGAGCTACTAAAATGTGTAACACCTCTGTTGAATCTTTTGAGGAGACATTTGAAAACCATGATGTTAAGGCAGAATATATAAATAGTTTCTGTTAAAAAAACCCCAACAAACCAGCAAAAAAGAGAATGCCCAAAAACCCACATACCCCACTAAAACAAAAACCCAACCAAATTAAAAAAAAAAAAACAACAAAAAGAAACCCATACCCAAACCACCCCCTTACTTGTGCGTCAATAGTTGTAATGCCTTAGCAGGATTTTGAATAGGATTTAGAGACTTCTTGGTCATTTGTTTGGCTCTCTTGGGCTACTTTGAAGGCTGCTAACAGCATGACTTGAGTGTGATTGGAATGCTTGCTAATGTTAGAGACACTAGGCTAGCTGATGTATTCCACAGGCTATTTTCCTTCATATTTCTTAATTATGAACAGTTAGCTTGAGTGGGTGGTGTTTTTGACAACCTTCTGACGAATATTGCAAAAAAAGTCTTTGCAAAGCCCCTGTTTGAATGTGGTACAGACTACAGGGATATGACATCTCTTTTGTGTTGTTTGTTATTGAATATTTCAGGCTTCACTAACTGATCCTGTTTTTCACAGTGCGGGCAACTTTGATGTGGTCTTTGTCATATAAAACAAAAGTACAGAATTTGATACAAAATTCGTAGGATGCTGAAAAAGCACCTTAGCGTCTCCAAAGCCCCAAGTGTCTGAACTGCTTTTGAAACACTTTCTCATGTTTTTTCAGAATTTCTCTAGTGTTGGCTCTGATCATTCTAAAAATTCAGGTAGCATTATTATTACATTCTAGCCTTGGAAATAATGAAATCTGTAACTATTCATTTGCGTAGTCCCAGCAGAATCACAGTAATTGAGCTGAACTGTATTTGCATGCAAGGTTAAGACCAAAGAGACCAAAGATGTTTCTAGTTATGTTGAAGGGAGTCTTTTATCGACCAAGAAGTTGATTCTGAAGGAATAAACCTTTGTTTAGGATCCTGCCAGGGTTGTCTCAATGACAACCTGGATAAAGAAGAAAACTTGGACATGCTTAACAAGGCAAAAGAAAAGGTAGTCACTAGTAGCCTTTTGTTCTGTTCCCTGGCCATCCATACATGCCAAACTAACAAGGTTGTTCACAGTTCTACTTTGCACATGAAATGATGACTTGTATTCGGGTAGAATTCAATGTGGATATTTTTGGTCTGTGATTGGCCCAGCCACCTGCGAGAAGCTGGGTTTTCTCATGCCAAGTTATGGGAAACAGGCTGATAAAGACGGTCTGTAACCTTGAGAGACAGATTTCTGTGTAAACTAAAATTAATTGGTATGTAATGTAAGGGGCAGTGCCAAATACCTTTGCCTGGACGGCCCTGGCCATGTCACTCAGGTAAACGTCATTTTGGCCAAGTAGATAAAAGGCTCATGTTTTCGGGGGGCTCGCTTCATGTGACAGGACAATGTTGCCTATGGCGGGGATGCCCGCCGTCACCTGTGAGCCAGCTGACCCTTGAGGATGCAGCCACTGCTAGGGAGGTCTGGGCATTCCAGGGGTCGGTGAGACAACTCTATGGGGGACACCTGGGCAATTTGGGTGTTGGCACCTGGCGGCTTATTTTCTCCTCTCTCTCCCTATTGGGTTTCTTTCCTGTTTGCCACCTTTAGTAATAAAACTACTGTTTGGGTTAAGCTTTCTGCGGTGTCTCAGTTTCAGCTTCCATATCCCTTTCGGACCCCTATTTTCCCTGGAACATTACTGAAGTTACCTAAAATGGTGACTAACCAGTAGTATCTTCCAGGAGATCTATATTCTGTAATGTTACTTTCTTAACGCACCCTAGCAGTTGTTACTTCCTGTCGGCAGTGGGCCATATTTGAGAGACAGGACAGCCTACCTAAGGGGATCAGGAGCAGCCCACAGGAATTTTCCCTTGCGTTTCCTGCCATGCTGCTGCTACCAGAGGAGAGAACATCTGTACTGAGGTTTTTATGGGAAAAGAAGATGGGTGGTCTTCTCTGTGTTTGCTAATATTTTTATGGTATACATTTTATTTTATTTTCATGGTATTTCAATATTGCCTTTAAACCCTCAAAGGGATAAAATAAAGTTTTGAAAGTATAAAAGATGAGAAATACAATATTATGCCTAGCTTGTCAGAAATGAACATTAGAACATGCTTCTTTCCCCTCTGCCCCAAATTACATGGCTTTAAAATGTCTTTTGAGCTGTTATTCCTAAATTGGTTGAAGTAGCCCAAGTAAATTCAAAGCATCAATGTCAGACTTTGTGGGGGGGCTATACAGAGAGTGAGGCTATGAGAGAAACTCCCCTCTGGTCTGTTCATCCTGCCCAGCTTTCATTCCACAGTGCCCCTTGTCCTTTCCACTGGATATTTGGAAAAGCTGTGCTGCCGGGCTACTGCCAGAGACAAGGTGAAACATACCACCCTGCTTCAGAGTGCCCTTGGCTTTTTTATAGTTTTGGAGCCTGCTTCTCAGATCCAGCTGGTTAATAGGCTAATGACTCTGTGAAGTGAGAGTCGGAAGAATGAGCAAGCTGCTTCTGTTGTGGCAAGAGAGGAGGAAACGAGACCCAAGGGAAGGCTGAGCTTCTTGTACTGGAGTCATGCTGACTTGGCTTACAAGTTTTAGTTTAGCGTCCCGTGGATCAGGCTTAAGGTAGTTTCTACTGCACTAGACTTCAAAAACAGAATGAAATTTTGTGTTATGGGGGTTGGATGATCCATAAAGGATAGAAGTATAATTTTTCTGGCATAAAACCTAATCTATGTTTTTAATACATACAGTTGTTACTGAATATGCCATTTGGGTGAATTCAGATACCACTGGGTACAAAAAATACATTATACAAAGGACTTTAACATTATGTTTTTTTATTGAGTGTCCTAATTTATCTGCTTAAAGAGGAAAAAGAATGAAAAGAGGGAAAGAAATATGGACTTTAATGAATATTTAGGCTATTTAACCTATTTTGTTGGTTGACTGCTGAGAATTTTCTCTGTCTTAATCATAGATCTGTAATTTGAGCCCGTCTTTCCTCCTGCATTTCGCTATTTTGGAATACAGTTTATGGTCATGCTTTGGACTTTATAGTTGCAAACAGGTCCACAGAGAGGAACCAGGCATAGTCTTTGTTCAGAAGTGTTGATGTTTTTCATTATGATTACTACAAGTGCAAAAGATCTCAGACAGGGTAGGCTCTCCTTTTTCCCTCATTATCCCTAGCAAAATACAGCCTTTCCACAGCAGAAGCCTTGTCCTTCTATTTTGTGACGTTTATAAGATCTGGGAGCCGCTAAATTGTTTCATGATGTTTAGCACTATTTCTTTTTCCTTCATATATTATAAGTTACAGTTTTCTGTATGGCTGTGCATAGATAACCTCTGCTAGCTATACATGGCAGATCAGACCACCACACAGCCCAGATTTGGCCAAACCTTGAATGGTCTGTTGCTGTCGGCCAGCACAGATTTGCGATCTCCTTAGTCTCTGAAGTACCTTTGTCTTACCTGACCATCACAACCAGGGCTGGTGACTTCTCTAGTTTTATCATCTATGTCTCAGGTTTACATTTTAAGTTATTTTATCAGTATCTTTGGAACTGGACTCTTAAGGGAAAGCAGAAACAAAGACTGAGGTCACTTTAGGGAGAACAAGCTGTCTTGTATAGCAGCACATACGCAGGCCACTGGTGCAAAGCAGAGCTTATGGCTTGGAATAGTATTTTGGATATCCTGACCCTGTGTAAGATGTGGAGGTAGGAGTCCAGAGCTGTCCTGCAAGGAAAGGGCATGATGGATCTCTGTTCTCAGAAATCGGGGAGAAATGCTGTCAAGTTGTCTGCACAACCCCAGTGCTCCTCTGCAGAATACAGGTACCTGCAAGTAATCTGCTTTGCCGAAGGGGATGGATGCACTTGCCTATTGAGCTACAGAGCTATATTTACCATGACTAAAGCTGTTAGTTAAACCAAAATTTTGTGGAGGAAGAAAATAAAAGTATATTAGAACACTGAACTCACTGGGAGAGAAGGAAAAGGATGAAGCTGGATCCAAGGCATAGTATGTCCCCCTACTAGCATATTTCAGGGTAACTTAAGCATTCCCAAACCTTCAGGCTCTCTTAAAGTATTGACTACTCTACTACTCTCTACTATTGAGAGAAGTTCTTAACCATCATCATAAAGAAAACTTTAACATGCTAAAATTAATATTTTACTAAAGTATTATTAAGTAATATACATACTTCAGTGTGATTGCCATCCTTTTGGGGATTTATCTACAACTTCTATTGAGTTTATATCTGCCTGGCAGACATACATAATCATAGAGTCAAATCTTGTTGAAACTTGTGTAAACCTGAGCAGGTTTTAAGCTAGCCCCCTTAAGCACTAGTAGGAGTATTGTTAAGGGGCACTGCAAAAGCTGAAAAACCTACCTAGATACCTGAACAAGCTCAGAGGGCTTCTACCTGCTCTGAGCTCAGCACTACCTCATCTCTGACCCTACATAAATACCTATGTTGGTAGCATGAAATTAGAATGTAGCAAGCAGCATCACATGTGGTACGAATATCATCTTATCATCTGAGCTTTCAAATAAAAATGAGCCATTATTAATACTTTGTATGAAAACTAATATAACTTGAGACCCTGAAAGAAATTTAACAATCTTAGACTTCCATCCACAACTTCAAATACTGCATGTTTCTTCTCTTTAATACTCACCAACATTTTGCTTTCCAGTTCCAGAACTATCTTGATATTTATTGCTCTTTTTATTTTTTTTCATATTTATTATTTGGCCATTGGATTTTTAAATTGACTGTTCTTAATGTAGTGATTTTAATGTTAGAACAGATATTTTTAAATATTGTCAATACTTTTGCTAAATTATATCTAATTTGAAGTGTGGAAAGGGTAATTATCAAGGGGAATGAAAATTGTGAATATATGCTAAAACAGAATTACTTCAAAGCTGAGAATCTGAAAGCCAAATCTGCTCTTTTGGTGAATTTCTGGCAGGTTTACTCATTTGTATGCAAAAGCTAAAATTCAGCTTAGATGGAACGAATGTACTGAGCTAAAGTAAATTATTTGCTAATTATAACAAAACAGGGAGAATGTTTCTGTTTTGCCCCTCTGGTGGATGTTTTTTAGACTCTTCATTTGTATTGAAAAATGTTCATGCTTGAAGCAATTATGCATTGAGTGTAGATTTTACAAACAAGATATGAAACTAGTTTCACTGCTACAACTTGCCACTGCCCCAGTACACATTTGCAAATGCAGCAGTAAAGCAGCACCAGTTTTCTGAGACTTTGCCCATATGTAGTGAGCCCAAAATAACAAATTAAATGGAAGAGAATTACAGCCAATGCTAATTTGCACTCCAGCTCACTTACCATATAATTTTTTCCTGAAATGTATTCCTATTTTCAAAATTATTTGAGCATCAAAATGCTTTAGAATATTTGCTAATGTGCTGTGATTTACCATGGTGAACAACATTCACTGTTTATTCCAAGCAGTTATGCATTTTTCCTCTTTTTTATCTCAATTGCTTCCAATGTTAGGAAATTTAAAAATTATCTCCTCCGTGTTGCAGAAAATCATCCATTTTCCTCCGAAATAACATAAGACTCCTCTCTGCTGGACTCAGTACAAGTCTGAAGGGGAAAAAATCAGTCCTTCCTGTAAATAATTTGGAAGAAAAAACAAGACACTGACAGATAAAGCTCAAGGAAAACATGGGACATTGCTGGCTTAGCCACCTTACCCTAATGGTTGTTTGGTGGGGTTTTTTGATTGTTTTTTAGGGGATTTTTTGAGGCTTTGTGGTCAGGAAAGGTTTTAGATAAGGAATAAGAAGCCTTGTATTTCTTCAGGGAACTGGACCAAAGCCAACAGAAGAAAGCACCCAGGAACCTGGGTAACCCTATTGTCTGCTTCACAGTTGTGGCCCCATCAGAGATGGAGGTGTTACATTAAAGATTGTGCATTACAACCTTGAATGTACAGATGGTTTGCAATAAATAGGCATTTGTTCAAGCAGGCCAGAGTGAGATGGTGTCTTTTTGTTTTGAAGAAGTTGTCCTAGGAGGTGCAGACTAACAAGCACTGAGATGTGACTTCTTCAATCAGGGCAGCCTCCTCTAGCCCTGGAAGTGTTCCTGGTTCCTTTGCACCTTCAACAGCAGCAACAGCAACTTTGCTGTTTGAGATAAGCCTCAGCTGCATTTTACTCTCCTGCTTTATGCTTCCTGGCACTTGGTGAGTACAGTGATGCTGGGTTGGAGGAGGCAGCTGGGGGTGTGTTTGTGGGGAGGGTAGGCTCGTGCTGGTTAAAGGATTGGAGAGGAGCAGGATGAGATGAGGCAATGGTAAGGGAAATACACCTTCATAAAACATCAATCCAGTTCTTCTAGCAAATTAGACTGGGCCATCTCTTTAGAGTTATAGTTACTCTGCTTTGTTTCAAGCTTCTAAAATTCTTGCAGGATAATCACTGTTCAACAGACAAAACAGGAACACTATGTGGCATAATTTCAGAGGACCTTTTCTGAATTCCCACTGATTTTATGGAAGAAAAGGTGTTCATTCCTTGATTCTATTCCACTTCAATGTGTTAGCAGCTTCCAGTAATACATTTCACTCCAGTGCTGATCATATGAAAAGACAATAAATATTGCTAAATATATATATTTTTTTAGTATTAAAAGAACTTGGGTTTGTTAACATTTAGTCTGCCTGTCAAGCTACAAAAAATCAACAAAAAATGGTGTCTACTAATATATATAACGCAAAGTTAGAAAGTATATCTAATATAAAGTTAGAAATCCATAACCAAAACTACTGTTTTCAGCTTTCAAAATGTCATGCAAGAAACTCTTATATTGGTTTTCCAGTGCTGCCTACAACATGTGATGTGTTCTCAACATAACTTCATAATTCAGAATTCCCCCAGAATTTTTTCTGCTTTTATCATGGTCATTACATATTTTTGTATTGTCAAACTGTAATCTGTTACTGAAAATAAGTACATGGACACAACGGTTGAAGCGGCTTTTTGTCCAGATTTTAAAAAAAATCATGTATATCTCTTTATATACATATATGCAGTACGATAGGATACATGTGTGTGCAATGCTGAGTCTTTTGCAGGTCTGAGCTCTGGTTTGACATTCATATTTTCACAGTGCAGAGGAGTTTAGGACATTGCTAGGTTATCATGTGTAGAATGAATATTGACGCTGCTTATTCGTTGACTGCTGTGGAGTAGCCTATTAGCTGTAATTAAAAAAAAAAAGGCAACCAGACACTCACCCCACCCCCACCCCCCCAACACCAAACACATATATATTTAATTTTTCAAATAAGTTGTGTAATAAAGTATGGATGTAGCAGTATTTCTGAAGAAATCTACTGTTTTCAAGTAAATACATGTGACTGATTTATCTTGGTGACAGGTCTAAGGATAAATGCTTTGCAGAAGTTAGATGAGTCCTTAGTGTTATGGGTGCTTGGCTAAAAGATTCTTTTTAGAAAAAGGCAGGACGATCACCCTTTTCTCATGTTTGGACTTGTTTTTTTCTTTTTTTTTCCTATAAAAATATGGAGAATTGTGATGGTTTATGCTCCTTAACTTACCTCCTTTTAAAAAATTTCCTTCCTGCTTCTGGTCACTCTTTTTTAACCAAAACAGTTGAAGAAGAAAAGTCCTTACCTTCTGCTTTATGTTCTCCTAAAAATATAACGTGTACTACGAAAGTCCACTTTACACAGAACTCTTAAGACACGTTTTTGTAAATATAATATTTATATACTCTTTTAGATATTTAAATTCATAACTCTGGCTGCATTTTTTGCTTGTTTTGCTTGCATGGATAACTGTTGTGATGGATTTGTTCACCCTAGATGGTATTTATTCCTTTTACTTCATTACACATAATCCACCTGTGCTAGACCTTAAGGTCTGTGTACACTTTATACTCTACTAGACAGCTTATCAGTTTCTCTGCAGGCAACTCAATTTGAATTTTAAAACTCAAAATGAAAGAATTTGTGCTGCTTCTTCAGCTTCTCACAGAGCTACTCTTGCACCCTCCTAGTGGTGTGATAACTGGGGGATATCAAGCATGCAGGGTGTTGTTGATTTTGGCTGAAGGGTTTATGATTTCATTCTGATCAGCAGCTACTTCTACTATTATTATTTATTTATTATTTCTGCACTCCTCCACCTCTTTCCCCCTTTGAGAAAGTCTGAGATTTTTTCACTAGGATAAAGACATCAGTAAAAGCAAGAGCTTTTAATTTTAGACAGAATCAAAGTCCAGGCCCAACTGTGCAAATAATGTTCATGTAAATGATTCACTTCATTATCCTGTAATACAAATGTTAACTCATAGTTGACTTTCAAGTCAGGTAGGTGTTTAAGAAGTTACTGGACAACATTAGAATTTCTTACTGGTAGCCTAAGTTACTGCATGTTCTTTATGATGCACACCTAAAGTAATTGACAACATCAGATTTTAAAATTGAATCTAATTCAATTAATGAGTACATTAATTTCTTTTAACTTATCAGTGTACCTTAATTTACTCAAGGTAATCATCATTAAAACATAGAATCTTAACATGGTTTTAGTTGGAAGGGATCTTAAAGATCACCTAGTTCCAACCCCCCTGCCATGCACAGGGACATCTTCCACTAAACCAGGTTGCTCAGGGCCCCATCCAACCTGGCCTTGAACACTTTCATGAATGGGACATGCACAGCATGTCTGGCTAACCTATTCCAGTGCCTTATCATCCTCATAGGAAAGTGTTCCCAACCCTAATCTAAACCTGCCCTCTTTCAGTTTAAGGTCATTCTCTCCTCTCCTCTCCTATCACTGTTCTTCACCCAGCCTGTACCTGTGCTTGCGATTGCCCTGATCCAGGTGCAGGACCCTGCACTTGGCCTTGTTGAACTTCATGAGGTTCACATGGGCCCACTTCTCAAGCCCCTGAATCCTTTCTCTCCAGCTGTCAACTGCATCACACAGCTTGGTGTCAGCAGCAAACTTTCTGAGGGAGCATTCAGTCCCAGTTCCATGTCACTGATAAAGCTGTTAAACAGCACCAGTCCCAATACCAACCCCTGAGGAATGCCACTAGTTACTGGTGTCTACTTGGACATCGAGCCCTTGACCACAGATCTTTGAGTGTGATTGTTCAGCCAATTCCTTATCCACCAAGTGGTCCACACATCAGGTCTGTGTCTCCCTGTTTTGGAGACAAGGATGTGACGTGAGACAGCGTCCCTGACAACATGATCAATGCTGTAATATGATTCTCTGATACATCAGGTTGCTCAGAGCCCCATCCAACCCGAACTTTTAAGACTTCCAAGGCTGGGGTGTCTGCAGGTTCTCTGAGCAACCTGTGCCATTGTCTCACCACGCTTTCAATATCTAAAGAAATCTTTGCAAACTGTTGCTCCTCTTGGGGACCAGAGGATGTTTTTCTTCCTGTGGAAATTGTAAGTAATGTAAAATATGATGAAGCTGAAGTAGAAAATTTTCTTTAGTCCCTTCTTTTGATTTCACTTCTCATGAAATACACTTTTATCAACTGTTATGAGGCACTTTGTAAAATGATGTGCAGAGAGAAGCAGGGAGAATATAGACAATGAGAATGATGTGTGCGTAGTTAGCATCCAGTTCTTTTCATAGGAAATTGTATCTTGATGAAATACAGAGGTAGAGATAATTGCTTTTTCATTTAAGGAGAAATTATTTTATCTTCAAATGTTCTGTCCAATGTGTTTTGACACTGCAAAATTCATGGCTTTGTATTTTTAGTTTTCCCAAACAGCATATCCATTATTTCGAAATACATTTTTGTTTTTGTATTATTGGTATTTATTTTTAACACATTAAAGCTCTATTAAACACAGATCTGACTGACTTAGAGTATTTTGCATGAAGTGTAATTTCACTGTGTTTTTATTGGAATTAATGGAATTAATTCTACCTGCAGTTGAAGGAAAGATAGAAGAAAGGAAATTTTTTAGGTTTATTGTAAATTCTTTCCAACATAGGCAAACTGCTTTTTTGACCCTAGATTTTATTTATTATGGATATAGTTTTGGGGTTTCCATCCTAATTTCATGTTTTCCTTCTTTTTCATCAAGATGCTCAAATGGTGTTTCTTTCAGTTGTTTAAATTGGTTTGCAATCATGGATACCCTTGCACATGATAACCAGTGATGATGTTCTTCTTTTTTTTTTTTTTGTCATGTCAAGATGAAAACAAGCACTCTTAATGAAATGTGAAGTTTTAAATTTTGCTTCTTAAAAGTTTATGCGCATTTCTTGTTGCTTTAACTCTAATCCCATTAATGTGTTTGAAAGTGGGTTTGCATTTATTTATTTTTCTTTACATTTGAAACCCATGCCTTTCTATTGGAGGTGCAAATAACAGCTATCTTGTTCTGAGTTTTTCTTTTTCATTGCAGAAAACAAGATATGAAAAAATTATAATATAGAAATCAGTTGGATTACATTCATGTTAATGCCTAAAAGAGGCTGTGTATGTTATGTTTCATCTCAGCTGGCTAGTGATTTGAAGGAATCTGCAGTAAGTGAAGGAACTTCATTAGCCTATTGGTGCATCAGTTTTGAGTTAAGTGATGGAATACCTTCTCTTCTGTACAGTGTAATTTTGTCAAGGAAATAAATTGCAGGGTGCATTTTGTCGTGTTGTGTTTTCGTGTTAGTTGATTGTAATTATTGTTCATGGGGTTACTGAAGTTAATCTCTATATGGAAGAGATATGTAATTTTCCTGGCTATATAATGCAAAACATGCTCAACTGTCACTAATATATTTAAGTTTCATTAGGGTGAATTCTTTATCCTGATTAGACAGAACCATAGCATGCCTGAAAGAAAAGTAGAGGGGTTATGGGATTTGCTTATAGTTATGTGCTGTGCATTGAAACATGTTTTTAAAAGGAAACACTCTCCAAAGTTTAAATAAATCAAGTGGGTAGAATTGACTTTCCAAGCATTCCACAGTCATAGTGTGACTTCATTGATACTTCTTTTTCCTCCTACTTTCCGTTTGACTGCTAGTTTCTTTCCATGAAACTAGTTTGGCTAGTTTCTTTCCATGCTGTACATTAGTAGGAAGAAGATGTGTAAGTTTTTGCTTTCTGAGCTCTGTGACTTTCACTTTCTAATAACAGATCTGTTGAATTTGAGGATCAAATTCCACAGCTGTTCATAAAAATAAATTGGGTGTGACACAGGCTGTAGGTGAGATGTCTCATAGGGTTTTTTTCATGACTGAAAAGAAATCTGAAGCACTGGTGGCCTTCAAGTAAAACCAAAAGCAGCCCTTTTGGGAATACAGAGCTTTTGACAGAGAAAAATCAGTAAACTTGAGATGGATTAGCCAGTGCTAGATGGCAGTTGCAGAGAGGTGTGTATGATTTGAAAAGGCGTGGCATTCAAGAATCCTGATCAAAGGTCATCTACACTGTGACCTGCTGTACAACACTGTGCATATTCTTTGAATGTTAAGAAGACAAATCTGAGTTCTGCTATTCCCAATGCACTCATGTTTATCCCTTGAAGAGACAACGTGTTTTTCCTTTGGAAAGCAAACATACTTAGGTGGTGGATATTTGAATAAAAGGCACTCATTTTTTTGTCCTTTGGTAATTATTCAGGGCTACTGTGGTATAGGTGCTGATATGAACACATATGGAAATCTCTCTGGCATTAGATTTATTTTAGAAGCCTAGCAGATACCTAGAATTTGTAGTTGGCCTTATGAGGAATCAGTTTTATATTGAAAGAGGTCTTCCTGCCTGGTGAGTAGAAAGTGAGAAGAAAGTTAATAAAGAAAACACAGTTTCTCTCTCTGTAGGTCACTTTTTCATTAAGAGATGTATTTGTATCATTCTGTTACAAGACCTTTGAAGACAACATTTCATTTTCTCTAAATGTGCTTGGGCTGTATAGTTTGTTGATGTTTTCTGTCAACAGGGGAAACTCTACAGGCACTTCAAATGTTGCATGCTATGCTTACCTGTTTAACAGCAGGGAAAGGGAGGGAGTAATATTTTGCCATCTTTCTTATGAACTGCTGCTTGATATCGCTGTTTCCTAGCTCTCTGTTATTTTAGCAAGAATGCAGTTTGCTGGCTGGCTGATGGGACTCCATAGTGAAAAATTAAAAAGACCCTTAAAAAAATTCTGCCTTTTTTCATAACAATGTTGAGGTAATTAAATAGTTCACTGTGGTCAGAATAGTTGCCAATATTATTTGTACGTATCTATTGACCGTAATCTCGTTATACGTGCACTGTAAATATCAGCAAAGAGTTTTTCAGTTACTTCACTACGCACTTTTGCGTTGACTCTGCATCTGGTTGTAGACTTGTTTCTTTTTCATAAGTCATAGAGCAGTCTGCTGACAAACATTAACTTCCAGGAAAATCACACGTATAGAGTTAACCAGTTAATGAAATTAAATATTAACCAGCATTCCTCTCTGTCCTTCCTTACTCCTATCCCAAATCATGCAGTCATGGTTTATTTTTCCTTAGTTTTTCAAGTTCTATGGGGAAATATGCCCTTGAAAGCTATAGTGTGAGATATATATATGTACTGTCTGATTTTAAACCTCTGTCAAATTGTCCTTTAACTGTGCACAGTTTCTGTTGATTGGGATTTTTTGCACTGTCAGAAATCACCATAGTAAAATATAACAACAGAAGTGCTTTACCATTTGTGAATGAAGAAAAGGCCTATTTTTATCTTTAAAGAGGGAATGCATATGCATAAGTGAGTAATTACTTAAATGTTTTGTGTATGAAATACACAGGGTGATTGTCTACTTTGAGGAGAGGATCACAGTGAGAAAGAACAGCTAATAACACCACTCAAACAATTCTGGATCTTACTATGAATCATCACGGCATTAGTTACCACTAATTTGACATAATGAAGAAGTGGTAGAGATAGATTCTTTGTGGTTAAATAGTTAAGTATACTATATAAAAGAGAAGGAAGGAAGTTGTCTCATTTTTACAAAACTCAGTTACTTGCATGCATATTGCTTATGTATACACTATATAGGGTTTCCTACCACAAAGTTGTACTATGGCACCTAAGGGATGACATTGCACTTCCTATCAAATCCCACCCCCCCTTTTTTTTTCTTTTCATTCCCCAGTAACTGGAAGCTCTTCTAGTATAGCTTCCCTGAGATAGAAATACTGTTATCTATTACAGAGGTCACCGTTGAAAGAAGCTTTCTAGAGAAAACCAGTGAATTTCAACAGTGGTGCCTAATTACTTCATTTTGTGCATCTAAATGACTCACCATCCTGTACAGGGACAGAGCACAATGCATACCTGATCTGACAAAGTTTCCTATTGATTTCCATTAGGTCAGATTTCCTTTCAAAGCACTACCATTAGTGGATCATGTGCAGTTACCAAGGCAAGGAGTTACTCCTGTCAGGCACATCTTAGATTTGGAAAACTGCCACAATTACAAACACTTGCTTGTATTCCAGTGCTTGACAGAATGCCAGAATTAGAACTGCTTTTAATTATACAAAGGCTGCAGCAATTACTTCATCTTTTGCACAGTATATCCATTGTAGGTTTCTACTTTAAAGTATCATGGACTTTCTCTGAAGAGGAGGAGGTCTTACTCATCATTGTATTTCCTAATTTATCCATGCGGAGTAGCAATCTGTCCTTACCTCTGAGCAAAGATTTAATGCAGAATGACTGACATGAAAGTTTCCATTTTTGCAAGATTTCCTGGCTCTTTCAAAATATGCTACAACCTTTCTTAGAATTTAAAACTATGCTATATCTGTCCAGTGAGAACAGTATATTTTATGATGCATTTCCCCTGCTGTTTTGTTATTTTTAGGACTGAATCCCCCAAAATGTAGCTTGAGTAAGATTCTACTGATATCCATTTCAGTGAAATGTATAAATGGATTTATTTACGCAAGTTTGAAGTAAGCTAAAAAAAAAGTTAATTCAAGATCTATTCTTAAATACTGCCTCAGCTTGCTGTTCTGTGAATAACACAGACTTATGAATTTGGAGGATTATAGAAGAGGGCAAATATTCATAAACACCTTGCTATTTCTTAGGTGTATATTATCACACTTCTGAATTTCTTCCATTCCCTTGCTTCTTGCAGTTTATTCTGACACTAAATTAAGAAAGTAACTTGTGGGATAATCTGTTCTGCACTTTTATAAACAGTGGTATGGGAAAGTATCTTTCCACTGATCAGATTATACTCAGAAAGAGAAGTATTCTGGGTTGGGATGTGAGTTAGTTCGAAATGAATCCTTAGTGTCAATGTAAAACAGACAGAAAAAAAGGTTTCTATCCTAAATATACTTGATAAATCTATTGTGTAAAGGTAAGTTAAAAACTGCACTACGCTGAAAGAGAAATACTGAACTGTTGCAGCTTTTTACAGTGCAGTTGGTGTGGAGCTGTTTATTGAAGATTGGAATGACAATTGTCTGGATGTGGAGTTATCTGGTGACATTCCATAAACTCTTAAACATAAAAAGATATGAAGAAATGCTTCATTGGTTCCCTTGTATGGTGTTTTTACACCCTCTTTTAGAGTGTGAACATGATTAATATATTTGACTAACTTTTCTTACATCAGAAAGCATAAATACCAAAGACAACATAGACATGGGCAAAAGAGGTATAAGAGATAGTAAAAATGTATAGATATTTCATAGTATTTCTGGGTTTTATTAAAGATAATGAAATTTAATTTAAGATTGGGTTTGGTAGTATTTGTGCCCAAGAGGTCTATAAGTCTGGTCAGAGCTTGATGAAACTCAATTTTATAAGTGGAAAATGTTTCCTTAGCAATATTAAAAGTGTGCAGGAACTGGTCTGTGGGATTGGCTGTGTTTACCAAGCTGGATGCCACTAGCCATTAGTTACAGAAATGTTTATCATTTCTTCTCACTTGCCAGGTGTTTAGAGTTTTAGTTCTCTTTTGCATGGGAAAAAAGTCAGCTAAAAGATTTTAGAGATTTCTGAATGCAAGGACTAAGTGCTGTATGTTTGTTTACATCAAAAATACAGAAACAGTATGATGTCCCTAAGCTTTAAAGCCAGGTCTTGACTCTTCACAAGGAATTTGTATCGAGTGTTTTTTTTCTATTCCTGTGAGAATTCTGTTGGAGTTGTAAGCCTTTGAAATACCACATCTCGGCAGAGACTTGTTAAGAACTTAGTCTAACCCCCTATAGATTCTGAAATGTATCATAAAATATACTGTTCTCACTGGACAGATATAGCATAGTTTTAAATTCTAAGAAAGGTTGTAGCATTTTAACATCACTGACCAGTACTGTTAGAGGTTGAGCACATCTTTATTTCTATTGATAAAAGTAGTTTCCTGGTACACAGTAGGACACATGTCTGCTCTTCATAGTCTGGTAGTTTCCTGGAATCACAGGAAGGGAGTGAAAAAAATGAAAGAGACCTGCAAAATGGGAAAAAATCTTGGCAGAAAGTCTATGTGAAGGAGAGAACAGAGACTGAAGGTCAGTTCAACAGAGCAGAGCATAGGTTGAATAGGATCGGGAAAGTAGCAATGCAGAGGAGACAAGGGTAGGGACTGGAAATAGCTGGGCAAGAGTTAAGAGGAGTGGGGGCTAAGAGAAAAAAGATTATAGAGCTGGGGCAGACAGCAAAGATGGGACTAGGAAGACGAAGTTTGTGGGATGACTAGGGCCAAAAAGACTGGTGTATCTGCCATAAGAGAAGAGTTTGGGAGAGTTGGCATGTTTAGTCTGGAGAAGAGAAGGCTTAGAGGAAACTTATCCATTTGTACAAGTATCCATTGAAAACAAGAAGCAGTGAGCACAACAGAAATAAGGGAAATATATAAGAAGAAACTTTAATGTGAAAGTAGTTGAACACTGGAGTAGGTTGCCCAGGGGGACTCTGGAGTTACCCTCTATGGAAATATTCAGTACCTGTCTGGACAGTGCTCTGAATAGCCTGCTGCAGTTGGTGACCCCACTTAAGCCAGAGAGGTTGATCTAGACAATCTTCAGAGGTGCCTTCTGACCCTAGCCATTGTGTGATGCCGTGAGTGGGGCAGACTGGAATGCACTGTGATGAGAAGCCTGGAGACAAAATAAGAGTCCATATGTGAGCGGTAATACTGGCAAGAGGAGTTAAGTAAGAGGAAAATTACATGTGGGTCATGGACAGCCGAGAGGATAAGTAAGAAAGCATCAGATTTAGAGAAAGCTGAGAAGAGAGCCTGAAATGCAGTTCAGGATCACTGCATCTCACTATTTTTTTAACGCAGGATAAAGGTGCAGAACTGACAACAAAGTCATCCCTGAAAAGCGATGTTCCATGTCACTAGGATGTCAATCCCTCCCTGTTGCCCCATTGCCTCCAAGCTGCAGGTGTCTCCACTGGGGACTTGAAAGCTCAAAAGCTATTGATGATTCTGCTGAATATCTGCATAATAGCAGAGAATGTTCTGTGAAGTAAAAGGTACACACAGGTGTCAAAGTCAAGCCTTTGTTAGTTAGGAAATGCCAGATTTTGACTGCCAGTGCAATCTCTTATTTGGTCCTCTTCAGGGTGCGTGGTGAGATAATGTGCAATTGTCTCATTAGAAGTAAGCTTTAGCACATTCAGTGAAGAGGATGATTGTGCTCTGGGGTGTCTCATAAAGAATGTTATTTAATAAAGGGGTCTCTTGGCAGCAAGACCCTTGCTGGATTTGCAGAAAGTTGAGATTCACTGTCAAACAAGGCAAAAGACTTCAAGAAGAGAAAGAAACCCTTTTTGATGAAAGAAATTTGGCTTCACTCTCAAAAACCTGGATTCTCAATAAGTTTTGGAGGGATTCTAGGTAGGTCTAATTAAAACAGGCCTTTCACAAATGGCTATTGATAGAATTTCATCTGAGTCTCTGCACTGAGATCCTGGCGAACAACATTACAGGACTGCTCATTTTTTTCAGCTACAGCTGGGGGGAAAATTATAAAATTTATTAGACCCAATGGTACACCTGAAAAAAAAGCAAGCAAACTTTAGGGCATATTGGCACATGCTGAGAAAGAGCGGCTCTGTCTGCTGAACAGTCCCTGGACTGTGTGTGTAGCTTTCCAGGCTGAGTGAGAGGCACAGCTCAGCCTATGTGAAGGGTGAGGGAGGCCTCTGCTAGAGTAAAAGGAGTTCTTGAAGAAAATTAGTAATTTTGCTCTATGTGTTTAGTACACTATTGATGTGGCAAGTTATGCGCCTGTGTGACTGGCAAATGTGAAAATAATGCATAGTTATCTTCTTTGGCATATGTAAGTAAATAATAGGCAATAAGCAGTTTAGCATCAAATTCAGCTATTAATTAAGAAGATGTCTAAGCAGAGAATGTAGTTCAATTCTAAGCTCAGTAACTTTGCCTGAATTAATTTACAGTTTTATTGTCTTTAACAATATGAAAAATTCTTACAGTGATTGGTAATGAAAACTTGTATGCTTTCATTTGAGCTGCTGCTGTGTATTGTAAGTGTATTTAGATTCTTTGTCTCTGCACTGATTTTTGCCAGTGTCTTCCCTGAATCTCTAATTTTTAGACTAGTTTTCTTTTTTCTCCTTCTGAATCACTGTTCAGACCATTGCCTTTTTCTCAGCTGCCGCCGCAGACCATTCACAGTCCTTGGCAGAGTGCCCAACAGTGCTTGTCCTCACCAAATACCATTCACATGCTTTTAAAGTGACACTTGGTTGAGAAAAAGGGAAAACTAGTATCAAAATAAATGGTAAGATCAATACAGCCGTAACTAGAGTGTTAAAACTTGAGCCCATAGCACTTTGTGATGTATTTGTGATACCTGATGAAATGCACTTAATTTGTCTAATCCTTGCTGGAAAAAGTCACAGTGTGTGACTACAATATATTTCTTATTTCTCTAGAGAAAGTTTGATGTTTTAGCAAGCTGTCTTTACATAGAGAACCTTAGAGAAATGGGAGAGACAACTATGGTCTAGAGCTTGGTTTTACACATTCCTTGAACATGTTTTAAGTTACTTGCTGACCTCTTTATTAATTGCAACATTTGAGTTAATCATAATTAATTCAAATAAAGAGTCCTTAATTTTCTATAGAGACACAATTTGCATATCTGAAGAAGTTTTTGAAGGTATCTGAGGTCTTTGTGGTGTGGTCAGAGAGATAACATCTGTGTACCTAGGAACCCGAGCTGTGAGGTTCTGCCCAGCCTTCCATAGGAGTTCCCCACTGCTCTCACCCCCCAAGACCCTAACACCCTGATGGGACCACTGGTAGCTTTTTGTTGACTTTTTTCAAAGACAACATCCCCTATCCTGCCTTTTCCATTCCTGGAGCAGGGATGGATGTGTATTTCAACAGACCCTTGGCTCCAGCCTCATGTGTTGCATTTCTGCCTGGAAAGCATAATGGTATATTGCAGCTGCTTCCCAGGAGAAGTCAGGGCAGCATGACAAATACAGGGTGTTCACTAGAAATGAAGGAGGCACCGCATGCCTTTTCCCTTTCCAAGCAAAAAATGCACTTATAGTCCTGATCTAAACAAGGTTCTGGGTTTTGTAGCTCATTTCTGGGTATTAGGGACAGTAACTCACTCTCTTTAGAGGATTCAATAGATGTAATTCATCAACCAGCAGATACGTGAAATAGCTGCAGATTAGAGAGCAAATTTCTCTGAATTCATTTCTTTGTGTTTTGAATTGAATTGCTAGAAAAAAACTACTTTTACATTGTAAGAACATCTCGACTTGTGTCCAGCGTAAGACTGCTGCCGATTTTCTGAGAACTGTATTTGCATTTATCACATCAAAAATACCATTATTTCCCTGTTAGACAGTTGCTCTCCTGTAGGGTAGAAATGACCTTGAGTTATACCTGTCCCAGTGTTTCCCATGCTTTTGCAGCCAACCAGGTTATATTCCCTGTGCCTGTGCAGCTGCTATCCCACCACCACCACACTGGGCTGGAAATATTGTCACAGCTATTTGAACTTGATCACCAGCAGAGTTCAACTGTGAGTTCTGGATTAATGTTTGCGCAGCAGAGGAAATTTTTAGGCAGCTTTAGGAAAGGTCAGCAGTTTTGAGCAGTGTGGAATATAACCAGCTGTGAAGATGGAGAGATAAGATGGGACTTGCTTTATTGCATCAGGTTATAAATTGATTTCTGTGAGATGACAGCCATCCTCTTGCATGACTTTTTATGCATGCTTCTTACCTTTCTTTCAAAGATATACTGATACAAAGGGGTTTTATTTTAAAAAGTTAAATTTTCATTCATTAAAGTTCAGGGGGTTTTTTCCTCCATGATAGAAGGAAATGTGGATATGTCCAGATGCACGAAAATATTGGCTGTTAAAATAACCATTCAAATGTGCAAATGGTAAGAACCTGCCTTAACTTTTGATTTTTTTTTTTTTAACCTGTGGACTTATTTTCTTACAACGCTGGGTTAACAGCAGTGCTTTGGTTTGCATTTTAATGGCTCTGTGTTTGCAATAGAAACTCAGAGGGGTAATCTTAGAGACACTGAAATTTGCATCAAGAGTTTCAGAGTCGTTTAGGCTGCTGATCTCCAAAAAATGCATGCACAGCACCATTTTATCCCATCTCTGTTATTAAAGCAATTTCCAGGAGAATCATGTTACATGTTCCAGTACATTGTTTTATTTTCCATATTTCACTTTTTGTAGACTAACTGTGGCTGCACAGTGCTTACTAGCCACCAGGTGGCTGCAGGTGCAGGCAGAGTGGGAAGCTGGGTAAAATGGCTACAAAACGTGATGTGGTTGTGGATTTACTGCCCCACTGCTGGTTCAGCTACTATCCAAGGCTGAGAGTTGGGGTGTGTTAATGAGGGAAACCTCTTGTCCTTTCTCCCTTCTAGAATGAGGGAGATGAGTCATGGTCTGCTTTTCCTTTGTCCTACCTTGCTCATGCTTTTAGTACCACTGGGAAAAAGAGGGAGGCAGGATGTTACTAATTTGGGCTGGGAGTCCCATGTGTCAAGGCAGTAAGCTCCAGGAGCACTAAGGGGACTAGCTATGAGGTGTGGGAGAGATTCTCATGAGAAACTGCCTCCAAACACCCCCTCCAACACTACAGCAGGAGCAATGCAAGTTGTATGTCCTCTTATCCTTGGAAAACAGCAAAATTCAATTTTCCCTGCAGTTCTGTGGTGGTTTAAAGCAACCTCAGTTGGATGTAGGTCCTCTAGGAAGGACTAGATGGAACACAGTGAGCTCAGTGCCAAAGCTGTGATGTGGGTAGTATGGGTTCCTTATCTTTAGATGTTCAGAACAAGTATTCATTAACCTGAGGAGTACTTGGGCAGCTTTCTTAGTAAATCAGGTTGTTCTGTCACTCCCTCTACATCCTGACCCACCATCTTTCTCCCTTCTTCCCTTGGTCTTCACTCCAGCCATTCTTGCAATGTTCCTGCCTCCTCTGGTAGCCCTGCATTGGTCCCTGAGGCTGTTAGCCAGCACAGAGAGAGGCTGGGAAGATGCCTGGCACTAACTGCCTTCTCATCTTTTTGAGCTGCTGGAAAATTTGGCCTTGTGTATAATGGTGTCATTTCATTGTGGGACACATTAATGATGCCTTAGTTCTGCCTGAGCACTAGGATAGCATTTGTGAAAGCTATTAAAAAGTTTGTAGGTGTCAAGTAAACGTATATGATTAAATAAGTGGTTCAACTATTATAATTAACAGATGGCAGGAACAATTACGTATTCATATTTCAGTCCAACAACATTTGGTGGATATAATTACTTTACAGGTGTTAACTGCCCTTTATCGTGAAATGAGGTATCTCTGAACACTGAGGGTACTCTGCAAAGTGACTTGTGGTTATGAACTTACAAGGGGGTTAACAGCTTTCCTTCTGCATGTGATGTTCAGCTCCTCAGTCTGATACCAAACCTAAGAAGGTGGAGGGAAAGAGATGAGCAGGTGTTACATAATCTGATTTCTGAAAAAAGACACTAAATGATACAACGGGTTTAAAATTCACTTTGATGTTTGAGAGATGCAAAGTCCAAACAGGCATTCAGGGAGGAAGAGGCATCTGTTAGGAAGAACTCCTTGGTTTAGTTTTTTTCCCTCCAAAACATTACTTTTTTTTCTCCCATATGTAGAAGAGTAAATTGCAGCAAATCTCACTTGCATGAGATTCTAGTACAGATTGCTATGCCCTGTGGCCAGAAGAGCAAAAATGTATAAGTAGGTGGTAAGTTTATGCTCATTTTGTAACTGCTTTTTTAATACAACCAAAAAGTGATTATTCACTGTAAGTTTTACATAGTAATGTTTGCCAAAGATGATAACTTACATATACAAAACACAGATGCAATAAATTGTAATTTTTGAAGTTTCTATGGCTTATGTCTTACACTTAACCCTTGATTTAAACAAAAAGATGTGAAAGAATCCATAGAAAATTAAATACATTTCATTGGCAGATAAACACGGCACTGATAAAATTTTACCATTTCCATAGATGGAGGGGATAAGGTATACAGTCAAGAGGACAGGCTGATCTTAAGTTTTTACCTTTCTTGATAATTGGTATCCAGAACTATCAAAACCTTAGACCCATTTCAATATTATCATTTTGGCATTGCATTATTTTGATTAAGGCAATCTGCTTTGTACCCTGGTTTATTTCTGTTTGGCATCAAAGGTTGCTACTTATTAAAGTCATATTTATACACAGTTCCTGCATTGACGCTGGTCATGGTTTTCATCTATTTTGTCAAGGAACGCGACCGTCGTCCTCTTCAGGGTTCCAGAAGATGCATGTTAGGGGAGAGGGAGCAGAACTGGTGGTGAAGGGGGGAAGGAAATGAGTGTGGGACCTTCTGTCAGAGCTAAACTTAAACAGGAAACCTTGATACTTGTAAGCACTACCAGCTGAGTGCTGAAGCACAGGTGACATAACTTTGTGCTGTGTAAAAGCCTACTATGATGCTTTTAAGAGCTGGGAGGGCGTGGGTGGCGTGCAGTGTTCCCAGCAATGAGCTCTGCTGCCTGCACTGATCATGGCATGAGCTGCATGACCATAGTCTTGTCTGTCTTGGTGGGTGCTCAAATCTTTAGACCTGGACCATAAAGAAATATTCCTCATCATTAGAATGTTTGTCTTTTTCGTAAGTTTTCCTGTAGTAAAAATGTCATATGCATTATTCTTGTTATGCAAAATCACAGCAAATGGCAAAAGGTCAACAGTAGCTGTCAAGATTAGCAGAGAATAATTGTAGCAGTTTCATGGCATATCAGATGTGAAGGCTTTTATTTAATAAAAGTTCACATGGACTAGCTGGGAAGTAAATATCAAATGTGAAACAATGCTATGCAAAAGGAATGCAAGGGGTTTATTTTTTTCCACTTTGTGGGTTTTTTGCCCGTCCTCAATCATTTTGAGTCCCTCTATTGCCACAGCAGATGTTTAATCTTTTCCATCTCTGATTTTGTACTTTTGACAGTTTTGAAGTTTCTGAAAGTGTGACTTGATTATGTAATAATTTATTTCTTTTATAACGTTCAAAAATTTTTCCCCACTTTTTATTTTGACTGAAGAGCATGGAAATGTATCCTTTCCAGAAAAAAAAAGATGTCATAGACTGATATGGTTTGATAACGTGACATACTTCAAAATGGAATGTCTGTCCTGAGAATATAGAATTCAATCTTAGAACAGTTTTGGCAAATGCTACTTAACTTAGGAGTTGTGTATTAGAGGCAAGCAGGATTCTTCAGCGTTTTCTATTTTCTTACAGAAGTGTCATGTATGTGACAATAACACAGTGGTGTGGTCATGTTCCCATATGTTTGAGGGAAGGGAGAGAATTGTGTGTTATGTATTACAAAACCTGAAAGTACAGGGCAATGTGAAATAAAATGAAAAATTGAAGAAATTAATTTAAAATACACTAGGTGCATTTCAAAGTCCAGAAAAAAAACCTATATCTCTACAACTTTTTCCTTCTTTTTTTTTCTGTCTTCTGTTAGGACAATATGAAAATAAATATTTGGATTGCTTTTTTAATTTATTCATTTATTATCACAAGCAATAATAAACTGAGAGGGCAGCTGGTTCTTTATGCAGTGGGTACATAGCAGACCTAACTACTTAAATCTTGGTTTAAACTTGGGAGTGCTGTGTATTTCAGTACTAAATACAGTTGTTTCCTCTAGCTTTAGAATTGAGTCAGTGTGCTGGACCCATTTTCAGAGCTAGGAAGCTAATTTTGTGTTCTGTTTATCCTGAGCTGCAGTATTTTTCACATATGGATTGTAGTTTTCAATTATTTAAAAATAAAACAGCTTAGGTAGAGATTCCTTGCAATAGAAAATAAGATTCAGCTTTTTACTTGTTTGGGCTTATTTGGCTGGTATTCAGAGACTAGCTAGCAAAACATAACTAGTTTAGAAATACTATATCAGGGTTTTAACAGTGCTTTATTAATTCTGGCACTATTACAAGGAAGTAATTAATTTTCTGTAACAATTATTCAGTATGGATTGCTAGGTCTATGCTGTGCATTGTTGCCATTAGAAAACTTCTAACCTTGCTTGCATTTTTAAAAAAAATCTTTAATTCTTTTCACGCTATTTTGCAATGTACTATTTTGTTCTGTGTGTTTGAGGGGGGGAAAGTAATTCTGATATTTTCTTTATTTGCTGAGTTACCGTGTGCATGGTACAACTGAGAAGGAAGCAAACTGTCATATTTGTACACAAAACTGGGAGTTGATATTGCCAGTGACATACAAAAGAGGCTTTCGAGGATATTTGATAATTGTGACAGGAGACACATCTGTTAAATAGCTAAAAGATACAGATGGAAATATATACCTCACCTAAATCTGTGTTAATTAATAAATGTGATAATAATTGTTCAATAATGTGATAATAATTGTTCAATATACTGATTATCTACACAAGAATTTTAAAAGTTGCTTAAAGGTTGGTTTTTTATCACTACATCAGCTAATTAAGTTCTAAGGTGGGGGGAAATAAAGTACAAGGAATCATGTAAAATAGGGTTTTTGTGTTATTAATATCCATAACCATAATTTATAGGATTTTCCCTGAGGTGCTTGGGAAGTTTATAGTGTGCTGCTATTACAGGTTTTGTCTTGATTTTTCTGGACTCCAGCTCCTACTGTAAAGTGGAAAATTCAGGGAGCTTTTCGACTGTGTTAATTCAATTCAGACGGTGAAATTTCCTCTACTGGAATTCTGTTTTATTTAAGGCTTAGTTAATTCAGCATCTAATGTCTTGGCCAGGAAAAAGAAATCAATTTAACAGCTTGTTTATTGATTTATAGTATTCAATTGCAAGACTGGAGAAAAATGGATGAGGAGGCAATCCACTCATTCACACAGCATAGGCCCAAGACTGTCTGAACCGCTCTGTTAGTGTGACTTCTGTTGCTGTCGAAGAGGCGTGGGCAGAGGAGAGTGGGAGGGTGGCATCCCAGTTGTATTTTGCAGTGTTGTGTCCCACCTGTTTTTGCCCATACAAAACCTGAGCTCTTCAGAGATGCTCCACTCTGCAAAGCCCAGAAAAAGAGCAGGTAGAAGAGGTCCTGTCACTGGTGAGAAGGTTAATCAGGTTAATCCTGATTTTAAAAATGCTTTTCTGGTTATTGTGAAAACTATAAACACATTTTGTGGCATTTTTATGTTCACAGTGAGTGTTTCAGTTTTGTATCTCTTGTTTGCAAACAATAAAATGCAAAATACTTTGCATTTTTGCCGGGGTGTGGGAATGAAATACCTGGAGTTGCTGTATCTGTATTTGGAGTTGCTGATGACATTGTTGGATTAAATAAAAAAGCAGGAAAATGCTTTTTTTCAGCTGTGGCAGGAGAATCCAATATACCTGAGCCTTTAAAATAGAGCATTTGGGAGTTTAAGGGTCTAAGGGAGCCATGTGGGACAGGGGGAGGAGGAGTGTTTGTAGAGAAAGCAAAGAGACATCAAGTGCATGGAGTCTGCTGGAAACCATGGCAAGCTGTCAGACATGTCAAGAGAGACCCTGAGGAGTTCTTGTTCTGTGACAGACAAAGATTCTGTTTAAATGTTTTCCTGAATGAAGACTTTTTTAGTTTTATTCAAATGACATATAAGTGCTTGCTTTGCTCTTATTACTGCTTAAATTTTTCTTTAGAGCTAATTTATGAATATATTTGACTGATTCTTAAGGGGTACTGTGCTATGCTGTCAGGCTCAGTCTAAGTCTGAAAAGACATAAAGCTCATTATTGTACCTAAATCCATGTCTGTACAGGAGCATCTTGAAAGAACAGTGGAAGAGCAACCAGGTTCTGTATAAACACATAGAAATAACACACAAATTTCTAATGCCTTTTTGTCTTTTAAACAGTTAAGCTGACAATGCCAGAAGATAGTATTTTGGAAGGGGAAAAAAATATGACACTGACGAAAAGGAGACGGTTATCTGATTTTATTTTAGTTGTTTTGATACTGGTTCAGATATTTGAGTTATTTGGTGTTGAAAACACCAAAGGAAAACAAGTAAAACTGAGTGCAACGCCAGTGGTGTATTTGTCTGACCAGGAGCATTTTAAATGGACAAGAGGATTAGGTTTCAGAGACGTGTCTTTGTGTTTGGCCTCTGACTCTAATTCAAGTTCTCCTTGGGGAATCTTCAGTGACTTTCAGCAAGACACTGGTCTTTAAGAAAAAATTGTATCATTGTTTTTTGCAGTCAAGCATGACTATTTTTTTTTTTGTGGTGTTTTCATAGGGAGAAGACGTAACCCTCTTTCCCGCTGCATTGCCATTCTTTTCTGGTTTTGTTGTCCTTTCCTTTGCAGTTGGTAATATGACATAATTGTCATATTTTAATTCAGAAAAATGTGTGTATACATAGTCTTCATTTTGGTTGACACGCAAAGTGAAGTAGTGAATATGTTTGCAGATAAATTTTGCTGCCCTTTAACCTTTTGTATTTACCTTTAATTTTTTTGCATACTTTTATTACAAAATGCAATCAAAATTTTGAGCTGTGAAGTGAGAATCTGCACAGGCAAGATAGTTCACTATATAAGTTTATAATGTTATAATTGTTAACATTTTGTACTTGCTTTGTGGTTTAAATGTGAATTTTGATTTCTATTGTTTTTCCTCCTCTGATGGTTTAGAGATAGTATAGATAATATGGCTTACTGTCTACACACAAATGTAAATAAATACATTCATTCAGTCGTAGTACAGAAGCACAAAAAGAATTTTGGGGAACGTAGATCAGCAGTTCTTTGTGTAGCACTATGACAACACAAGGTCAGAGCTAGGAGGAAAAATGAGATTTTGTTAGTATGACCAGTACTGATAACTGCATATGCATCTGGTGTCCGCACTTTCAACACAGAGATGCAGATTTGGGAGAAATGGAGAAAAGTGTCACAAAGAGAGGCATAGCTTTAGATGTACTCTTACAAAAAGTGGCTTAGAGATTTCAATTTATCAGAGAGAAGGAGGTGAATATACAGTATGTATGTAGGGGAATGATACTACCAGGTACAAAGCACCTCTTTCCTCTAGAGGAGGAAAAGTATAAGAACCTCAAATGGCTGCGTGCTGAGGTCAGGCTCATTTAAATTAGAAGTAAGGCACAATTATTTATCTTTAACGGTGGGACTATTAATCATTGGAACAAATTACTGAGAAAAGTCGCGGGAACAGACAATTGCCATAAATTATAACACTCTGAGGAATTACCACTGGATTCAGTTATTGGTTTCACCAAAGAGGCATATTATGGACCCAAATATATTATCAGAAGGAAATTGAACTCAAGCAGTAGCAGAAGCCACATAAGGCCAGGATATTATCAGCTGTGCAATACCAAAGCACAGTCATAATTGTAATCATACCTACAGCTCCATCATTTGTTTTTCACTTCATAACAGTATCATTAAAGTGATTTCTCATCCTCTTGTCTTTTTTCAAGAAATGTTAAGGAAATGAAAGTTGCTGGATTTTCATGCTCAAACGGAAATGAGGATTAACACAAATTTTACAGCTTCACTTTTTCAAGGAGTCAGTGTCACTTTCCTGAATAATCTGGTATTTTTTGGCTTTATTAAATGTCCTTCACAAATGCCAAATGCTGATTGTTATAATCAGGCTTTTAAACCACCGCGTAAACAGTAGGTTGCATAAGGCTCTGTTTCCAACCAGTTCTATTAAAGAAAAAGCTGTTTTGTTGTGGGCTATTTAAATTAATTTCCGACAAAGCTGTGTATATCTTCCTCTTCTGCTATTTTATGTTTTGGTAAATTTGAATTTAGGTAAGATCTATTAATCATGTTAAAAAGAATTAAAACCAACTCAGAGTATTTTGGATTCTTTCTAAGACAGATAGCAGTTTTCCTAACATGCTACTCAGTTGTGCCCTGATCAAGTTAGCTAGGCAGGAATGGGGATTCGGAGCCAGCAACAACAAAGAAACCAACCAGACATTTCAAATAAATTTCCTTGAGGATTTCTGTGTCCACAGAAACAAAACATCTGAATTTAAATGGAGAGCAGCTTAAAAAAAACTTGCCAAACTCCCTAGCAACTGTAGGAAACTTCATTTCATACACCCTGTTTTAATTAGTCAGTACTCTTTGTGTCCAAAAGAAGACAAGCAGGCTGTTGTCCTTTGGGTTGAATGCCTACTGGACATGTTGCTTGAGGGACACATTCCTCAGGAGCCAAGCTGCAAGTAGAGCATTCTTTGCTTAGAAGTTTCTATAGCTGTGGTGACTTTTTCTCTGAAACCATTCAGGAGTTATGCTTGAAATACAACCTGTGTTCTCTTTTTTTAGAGTGCATGTTCCCCTTTCCTATAGGCTATGTGTCACTTAGTCAGTCCTGCAGCCCTGGCAGAAATACATAATGGTAGATAGACCTCATTATTAAATAGACTAGTTTACCTTTCAGTAAATTACTTGATTTAAATGCTTAGGTGCAAAAATCATATATTCTTTAGTCTCTACATAAAACCTTTGCTCAAAACCAATTAATACAGATTATTCATTTTGTCATAATGCTGGAAAAATACTGCATTGCCATGGTACTACAGCAGTTAGAAGAGAGACTGAAAGTATAAATTTCATTAATCATACTGGTGGTTGCAGTGACCGCACATATCAAAAAAGGATGTTAACCAGTTTCTTACAAGACTCCAACATGCCGGATTTTGTCTGAATGTCAAAACATTGGCTTCTATGCCATGTGCAGTCATATAACTGTTGGCCTTTTCTGTCTTTCTTTTAATTTCATTAAGTAAAGGCAGTGTACTTAGGTGCATCACTACACGGTTATGATGATTGACTTCTGTTCTTAGGTTCTATTGTAATGTTCAGTCGAAGTAAAATCTGACCCAAACCCTCTAAACAAACAAAAAACCCCCACCCATCAACAAATTTCTGTAGTAACCTAAGAGTTATTAAACAGGACAACCCCAACCCATGTTGCTTAAATGTCTGCCTCTTGCTCAATATATCTAAATAATGGTGAAAAATATGCAGATTAGAGTACAGTAAATGGATCACTTCTGTTCTCTAGCATAGAATCACAGAACCATTTAGGTTGGAAAAGTCCTTTAAGATCATCGAGTCCAACCATAAACCCAATGCTGCCAAGTCCACTAAACCGTGGCCTACCCAGTGACAGGTGGTTTGCAAAGGAGAGACCAGAATACTTCTGTTGACCTTTTTTTCTTTTTTTTTTTTGCACATTTATCTTAAATACTGCAGTTAAAAATAATATTTTCAGTAAGAATCAATGATTCTGATATTCTGCAAACTGCAAAGTTGTATGTCAAGCAAGATGAAGCATGGTGAAATTGAAGTGCCTGCAGCCTTGTCATCTAACAGAGGTCAATGCCAGATGCTGTGAAGGAAGATAAAAGAAAAGAAAACTCTGACTTTTTCTGGGGAATTGTGGAATATTCTGCTTTTCTGTCTTGTTCCAAACACCAAATAATTGCAAGTCAGCTTAAGCCTTGAAGTCATATTTATATCTCCTATATATCTTCCATGCCTGCTGTCCTGGGAGGATGTAGAATTTCCCTCCTTGGAGATATCCAGAAATAGACTGGACAAGTTCCTGAGTAATCTAATACAATTGCTTTGAGCAGGAGATCAGGTAAAATGACCTTCAGAGGTCCCCTCCAAGTTGAATTGTTCTATGGTACTGTGATTTAATCTGTCTTCCTGATATCCAAGTCAAAAGCAACAAGTGAAGGGTTGCTGAGAAAGACAAATGTGCTTGCGTGTTCTTGGCAGTTGTTTTTTTCTGACTATTAGCACATGCCCTTGTTACAGCTCAAATTAAGAGTAATATTATCATTTTTTTCTAAATATTAAAATAACAAGTGAATTTTGGAAGGCAAGAACTGCCATAACTTCAAGGTTCAAATCAAGGAGAAAAGGGAGAAAAGGGTTATGGAGAACATGGCCAGTGGGAGAATAGGGCTGGCGTCTCCAGCTGGTATGAATAGATATGGTTATGAGTAGAATTAGCTCAAAAGGCAATGCAAAAACTTTCAAGAATCAGGTATATTTGAAATATAAGTTAAAAACCCAAACTTCATTGCCAGTCATAAAAGTCCTCAAACCACTTCTGCAGAATTTTATATTTTTAGGCATCTTAGAGTAGATACTTAACCCTGCAAATTATTGTGGCTGTTGGTAAAGGTTGTGAGCTGGTGGGTTGATTGTGGTGACAAGAGGGGATGGTAGTAGATTGAATGTGTACTCATTATGCTGTTCTCCAAAAGGTTATCAGTAAGGATGGGGTGCCAATAAAAACCACCTAACATACACTCAGAGGAATTTTCAAGTCTTTCACTAATAAGGTGAGAGGAAGGGACTGTTGGTCTTTTCATTCTTAAGCATTTGCTAGACTCAGTAATAAATCTGTTTTAAGTGACATAATGGTGATGTCCAGCAATTAGCTTGCACTTTCAAATTAATACTGTGTTTGCCTGTGCAGCCTTGACTTGACTAATTAGCTGCCTTTCCTTTTTTGTATTCTGTTGTGATTGTATGTTGACAGTGATTCAGCATGTACAACACGGGCATAAAAAAATAATTTAATGCTCCACTTACTCAGCAGGCGTGATTGACACTCTCTTGGGTGACTGTTGCAGCAGAGCTGCTCGGGGTAGCACGTTGGCAGTTGCTTCACCGTAACAGTGAAGCCAAGACAACTGTTCTAGTACAATATCTTTTGGAAGTCAGAATCTGGTAGAATTATTGAATATGAGTGACAGCTTGAACTAGCTAGATCTCTAAATGGGTATCTAGAAAAAGGATACACATAGTAAAGGGTGATGACTCCTGCAAGGGACGAGCTAATCCTTTAGATTTTCACGTGAGTGAAAAGTAGGTTTGTTTGGTTTGCATTTAACAGCACCATCTGTTCTTTATAAAGAAAGATCATTTGCTCATTAATTACTCACTTTTTATAAAAACACCTAATTTAGATGGAGGAGGATAAGTTATTATCCAATCTAGAATTGTTTTTCTTTTGCTGGGTTGGCCACATTTTTCTGTTATCATTCATCCAGCTTTACTGTCAACTGAAACCTTCTGGACAAAATGTTCAGTCCACAACTGGATAAACACATGATGTGGGGGGTGAGCAATTGGCTCATGGATCAAGCACAGAGGGTAATAGTAAATGGGGTAACATCAGATTGGCGACTTGTCACCAGTGGAGTTCCACAGAGCTCATCCTGGGCCCTGTGCTCTTCAACGTCTTCATAAATTACTTGGATGCAGGACTGGGAGGGATACTAAGCAAGTTTGCAGACAACACAACTAGGAGGAGCTTGTGACTTCCTGGAAGGCAGTGAGGCCCTGCACAGAGACCCTGATGAATTAGAGCACTGGGCAATTACGAACCATGGGAAGTTCAACAAGGGAAAGTGCTGCATTCTGCACCTGGGATGGGGCAAATGCCAGGTGTACATACAGACTGGGGAATGAGATGCTGAAAAACAGTGCCACAGAAAGGAACCTGGGGGTGCTGGTCCATGACAAGTTGAATATGAGTCAGCAGTGCCCTGGCAGCCAGGAGGGCCAACCCTGTCCTGGGGGGCATCAGGCAAAGCATCACCAGCTGATCAAGGGAGGGGATTGTCCTGCTCTGCTCTGGGGCGGCCTCACCTTGAATATTGTGTGCAGTTTTGAGCACCACAATATAAGAAAGATATTAAGCTGTTAGAGAGCATCCAAAGGAGGGCAGTGAAGATGGTGATGGGTCTTGAGGGGAAGCCATATGAGGAGTGGCTGAGGTCACTTGGTCTATTCATCCTGGAGAAGAGGAGACTTCATTGCAGTCTACAGTTTCCTCATGAGGGGAAGAAGAAGGACAGGCACTGATCTCTTCTCTATGTGACCAGTGACAGGACCCAAGGGAATGTCCTGAAGTTGTGTCAGGGGAAGTTTAGGTTGGATATTAGAAAGAGGTTCTTCACCTGAGGGTGGTTGGGCACTGGAACAGGTTCCTTAGGGAAGTGGTCACAACACCAAGTCTCACAGAGTTCAAGAGTGTTTGGATGATTCTCTCAGGCACACGATGTGACTCTTGGGGCTGTCCTGTGCAGGACTAAGAGCTGGACTCAGTGATCCTTGTGGGTTCCTTCTAATGCAGCATATGCTGTGATTCTGTGAAAATACTCTTAAGATATTTTTCAGGAGCATTTTTTTGTCTTGGGATCATGGAATAAACCAGAAATGTTGGTCAGAGGAAGTTTGCAAAGAGAAAATAGTTTCTAAAATAGATTACCTCTTTTACTGTGAGGTGAATTATTTTATGTTTTCCAAGTTTCTGTGTAGATGGGAAACAATAGCTTGGTGGAATACTAGCTGGCTAAAAGTTAAGCAGCAAGGCAATTTCTTGAGAGTATTTTATTCAGCTAAGTGGAAAAGTATTATTTGAATTTCAAGGACTTTTTTAGAGAGCACTTCCCCAGCTTGCTAGTGCCTCTGTAACCAAGGCCTTTTTGTTGTCCTTGTGGTCTTTGTCACAGGGACTCTGTTTCACAGTGGCTAAGAGGCGCTTGTGAGCTCACTTCTCCAGAGCCCTGCTCCTGAACAAAGGCAGCTTCAGGAACAAAAGGTTTGCAGGATTAGGTCCCATTTCCCAAAATGGCCTTGCAAACCTTCATAGCCAGATGGTGGTAGGAATGAGAGTTGATACCATATCAATGTTGCCCAGACAAAGCAAGGCAATATGAAAAGCAAATATTCCTTACATGTGTTTTTTTTTTCCTTTTTGAAAGCACACAAAGTTTTAAAGAGCTTTTCAGGGAAAAAAAAAAAAGGTCCTCTCTGAAAATGATTGACTTTGGACTGAATTTTCTAATGAAAATATCATGACTGTTCCATTAAAAAATTATAAACAATGGTTTGCCTGTTTACTCAAGAATGGTGTTTTTTTCCTCATAGGTACATCAAGGAACAGTTGAATTGAAATTGGAATGTTTAAAATGCACAGAAAGTCATTTATTATGTAAAATATCTGTAAAGAAGTACCAGATTAAGGTATTAAGAAGGTTATTCATACTGGTCCAAGTATTGGATTGTGGTAGTCACTTGGCGGTGGTGATTGACTAATAGATTGAAAAGATTATTTACTCGTATTTTGCAGGTGACTCTGTAACCTAAGTAACAAATTTACATCGAAACTCAAATATAGTAAAATTTTATGGTAATGAGGTATCTACCTTGAAAAAAAGAATTTGTCTCTTGACTCCTTACCAGCATTTTTAGAATATGTAGCAGTTTTCTTCATAACTTTGAAAATGGTTTCTGATTTTATCCAAGATTTTAATGTCAGAGAAATTCTTCTTTGCTCACCTATGTTATTTTTGTCTGAAGAAAGCAAGCTTGCTTATAGTATGAACTTGTGTTCTTAACTTTGTATGAACCAATTGAAGAAAATGAAAACAATTTGTTAAACAAATTTCCAGCTACTTAAGGAAAACTTTTATATACAGTAGAAACTACAGGTTTGGCTATTTGACATTTAAAAATAAATAAATACCCGGAATGTTTCACTAACAGAAGAAGATATATAAAGCACATGCATTGTATGATACAGTGTAATTTCTGGTTTAAGGCCATTTATTGGATTTGTGTTTCAGCCAAGGTTTATCATATGCATTACATAAAGAGATCTATTGCTATACAATATATACATTGTGTGGTCTATACTGGTTTTGTGAAAGAGGCCAGACTAAGATTAAACATACAGTTATTACTTGGTTTTGCCATATGCACAACATTGGTAGGGCAGATTCACAGACTGTGACCCAAATAGAAATTCAAGGCTTTGTGGGTTATAGGGAGTGGATTGAAGGGTGGGTGGTTTCAGCCAAGGTCACAGGGTTTACAAGAACCAGATGGGGCAAAATGGGAACAGGGGAAAACAGAGACCATTTCTGTAGGTGTGTAGAGACAAAGAAGATGAATTTTGATAGTTGTTTTTTCTGCATGTGGGAAAATGGACATATGTGCACAAGTCTCTATGAGCGTACATGCAGATACATATATATGTACAAGTTTTAAGTGTTTATTGTAATTACTGCCTGCAGTTTTCAATTCTTAGTCATCAGAGGTGGCTGTGCTTACTGTTTATTTATTATAAACTGTATTCCACATTTTTTTATTTATTTCATGCAATGATGTTTATGTTTTCTAACTTGGAGGACTGAAATTTTTATGTACAGGAGAAAGGAACTGAAACTTTAGCAATATCCATAGAAAATTCTTGTTTAGCTTATTCTCACTACTCCAACTTAGTCATTTTGCTTAGTACTCATAACATCCTAAGCTCCCAAATATATTGTTTGTAAACAAAGCCATAAAAACATGTTTATGAATGTGCATTGGAGAGAAATGAAAAATATATCACCTAAGTAAACAGGTGATTTATATTCAAATAAATGTTTGTAAATGCTTTTTCATGGAGTGGATTACTTAGGTTCACTGTTGAGATGGTTAAAAAGTGTATACATGTGTGTGTAAATACACATTATATATAATTTTGTAATATATTCTTTATAATTGTTATTGGTTTAGATTATGTCTTCCGTTCTGATTTAATATACCCATGACATTAACATTTAAAGTCAAAAGTTCATTTCCCCCCCGTCATTATTAGTTTTGTAAATGACTTTACACAATTAAACTTTACAATTGTAGTCCTGGACAAGTTTCCTAGGAATTTTTTTAAGTCAGACATTCCCCTGTATTTACTCTTGCAGTCTGATGCTTGTTGATATGGTGATTTGTGTTTTACGCTACTAAATAGGCTTTGTTTATTTGGAAGAATGAGCTTAAAGATGTCATGCCAGCTTTTCTTCTCCCTTCCTAGACCATATATCCTCTTTTTAATTTAAACTCAGACTTTTTTTTTTTTTTTTTTAAAAAAAAGAAAGAAATTGGATTTCTGCAGCTAAGCTGAACTGGAGAAATCAATGGAATTTATTATCAAGGGATGTCTAATCTCTCAAGCTAATACAAGACTTTGCAGCTATTGATTACAGTCTAAGGATGCATAAACTGTTAGTCATGCATGGAAACAGTAGAATAAACATACTATCAAGAGGAAATGGGCAAATAATTGTCAGTATTGCAGTTATATTTATCTCTTTACTGTGTATCTGATGTAAGGACAGCTGTATTTTGCATCCAAAAAGATACATCCTAAAATATCTTGAATATCCCCTCACTGGTACTGAAATTAGTGTAGTAGAGCTGATCACCTATGTAATAATTCAGATGTTTTCTTCAACTTGATGAGGTATGTGGTCAATAAGAAATTTGTAAGCTGGTTTAGTAAGTCAGTCGCTAGATGAAGTGAAAAGAGAAAAAGCTCATAGATTTTCATGCAATTGCATTATAACCTTTGTTTGCTCCAAAATAATTGTTATGCTAGTACAGTATAAACACAATCGTTTCATTTTTTCTTGGTTCATATTTCACATGATAAATAGATGGACATGCTAGTGCACACAAAGTGGATTCTTTCTGTGTTTGTATCCATATTTGTTTTGTATTCTGTATTTGAGAAGAGAGATGCCCAGTAATCCCTTTGATTTTTATTGAGGGAGTATATATCTGTTAATTTTTCCTTTCCTGTCAGACTGCTGAAAAGACTTCAAATTGTACTACTTCTGTCAACTTCATTTAACTTCTCTTTCTTTGATGTTCACTATTTCTTAATACCTCCAAGTTTAAAAGAATTGTAGGCTTGAGTTTCCATATGTGACTGCCCAAAATCAGGCTTCTAAACTGCTGACATGGAAAAAGATTTGAAAAAATCATATCCCCCTCGCTCCCCCATCACTCCAAACCCCTAAAACAAACAAACCAAACCAAACAAAAACCCCACCACCAAGTACCTCAGTTAGGCTTTCCAACCTGTATTTACATACATGACAGGTGTCCTGGTTTTTCTAGGTTCTGAGGATGAGGGAGTGCTGGTACTCCAACAATGGAATATCTGGAAAAGTAACTTATTCTAATAGCATATGAGAAGGCTATATTGATCCAGTGGGTAATATGATGTTGCATGATTTTGGCTTGGAATACGCGTGAGTAAGTAGAAAAGAGTCCTTGACTGAAAATAAGTAGTTCATGGACTATCATTAAGTAGTTATTAAAGAATTGAGGCTGATAATTAATTTAAGCCTTTACTTCAAAGCTGTCCTTTAACTCTACTTGGAAATGGTCAAAAATCTGCCAGAGTTATAGGCTAGAAATTTGCAAGAATTATTCTATCATAAAGACAGACTGGTGCATGAAAATCTGAAGATCTGACAGACTGAAATGCATGGCACTTTTGGGATGTCTGAAGGATCTTCCTGTATTTATCATCATACTGTTAAATAATGGAGTTATTGGGAGTTGATCTGAACTAAATTCTTTTGAATTTGTGGATTAATAATCCTTGAAATTTAGGGGCTTCATCATGGATATTTTAGAACAGCTCACCTTATCTAGGGGTTTTTTCTAGCTCTGTTCATAGCATAATTTAATTATAGCATGCTCCTTTGGCAACAGCAGATCACCCACAGAAGTGCAGAAGTGATCACAGCTGATGCGCGTAGTTCTTGCTCAGACTGTAGTTGTCTATTAAAATGTGTAACTCTGTAGTTTAATCTGTAATTCTGTGTAACTATAGTTTGATCCTTTCTAATGAGTCATACACTTCTACATTCAGCAGTCCAAACCAAGTTTATTACGTGAGGAACTCAGTATCTGTATAAAAAACTGTTCTGCTTGATTCATCATTCATTAATAACAAAAGTAATAACTGAGAGTAATGAAGCTGAAATGAGCAAGCCAGAAACCTTTGTTTATTGTTTTCTTACCACACATCCGACAGTTATTCTGATTTTCTACTTCCTTCATAATTATTCACTCATACCTTTCTTCCAGGTTCTTATCAGGGGTCTTCTAAAAGAATTCTTTATTGAATAGGACTGCAACTTTCTTTTTTTTTTTTTAAGTTTTGGGAACATTTTGGGTTTTAGGACCTTGAATGAACGGAGAAAGCAGCAGGAGTCACAGTGACATCTTAGAATAATCCTCTTTTATTTCCCACGTGCCAAGGAGTTACTCTGGAAAGGTCAGGAGAAGCCACAGGACAAGGAGGCTCATGTTCTTGTAGAATAAAAGCCAGGGGAATTCCAGTGGCTGTTTAGACTGAGAATATTAGCAGAAATATGAGGTCTTTTTTTGCCTATGTATTTGCTGCTTCGAAATGTAAGGGCAAGACAATTAAAGGAGCCTCTGTGAGAAACACTGTCCTTTAAATTATGCCATTACTATCTTAAACTAAATTTACTGTACTTCTTTAATAATGCTCACACATTTGCTTTTGTATGTCAGAGTTTTTATTTAATATAAGCCCCACACCTTTCTGCAGTTCCCTCAAACACACAAATTCGCACGTTATCACACCATCCAAGTCCAGTCCGTTTTCACATCCGGTGTCACCAGTGAAGGCAACCTGAGTCACTCTTAAACTGATACAAATTTCAGTCAATGTAGTTAAAAGAGTTACTTGAAGTTAGTTTCTCAGTGTAATGCTACACTAGAAAGATCTCAAAGGGGAGAAAGGACTCAAAAGCCAACCCCAGTTTAAGAATTATATGCAAAGACAGTATGTAGATAGGATATGCTGGTTTTCAAGAAGCACCATCTTTATCTGAAACGTTAGTGCTAAACAAACAGTCTGATTCTTTTCCATTTCACGTGAACAAATGTGTATCCTGTCTGCCAGTCAGAAGATCTAATTCCTCTTTCCTTGTCAGGTAAATCTAAATGAAACTGTCTTGCAATCAATATTTAGGATTTCTGGAGAAAGGCAGCAAAAGCACAGGACTTGTCATACTTTACTAGCCTCATTGTATAGGATTTTCGTCTCAACTTTTGGGACTTCTGTTTGTCTCAAATTGACAGCAGGCTAATATTTATTACCACTAAAAATAGGTTCTGAGGAAATGCATGCTCTCACCTAGCTGCTTCTGCAGCTGTGAAGGTTTTTGTTTTCACTCCCATCCTTATGTAACTGAAGATAATCTCTGCAAAGGGGCTCAATATTGACCTGTCGTATCATGTGTTGCTTATCAAGCACTAAAGAAATTGGATTTCATTTTATCCGGAGCATCGTATTAAATCATTCTGCAGTTGAGAGATGGTATGGGGTCAGCAGGTTCTGTCTCTTTTGCCATCTATCCCTGGATTATTAACCTTTGGAAAATTACTAAGCTGTTCTTTATTTTATCCCATGAAGGTTGAGTTAAATCTTCTTGATCCATAACTTGTTGCGATTGAGTGCCACATATATCTAATTTATATGGTTTCTGGATTGAGTATTTACTATTCTACACAAATGTAGAGATCTCTTATCATCCTGTTTTTTTTCCTGTTCTTGTGGTATTCTCTCAATGCCTGTTCTTAATTGGTTCAATGAGAGTGAAAACAGTCAGATGGGATGATGGATCTGAGTCATTGAGCACTTGGTAGTATTTGTTTGCCAAGAGATAAAGCAGGCCTGAGGAGGAAAGAGATAACAGATGTGGGTGTTGCCAAGTATTAAAAGCAAAGAGCAGAGAGAGAAGCTGGCTCTAAGGAGAGGTGGAAATGGGGTGGAGGTCATAGCAGAAGCCCATGGGCAGGCAGGGTCTGGCAGAAGGGAGCCTGTCATCATTAGAGGGGCTCAGGAACATCTAAAGATGAACATTTTCAGAGCCACCACCAAATCCTCCATATGCCTTCTTGGTGTATTTCTGTTTAAAGAACTAACTTTGCAAGTCAGGATGTTCATGTTTAAGAGCTTGATACAGTCACAGGATATTGAATTTCCTGCAACAACAGGAGTAATGCCTACTTTTTGCTATCACCACAAAGAACTTCCTCCAATCTTAAATACTGTTAGAAAAAAAGGCTTGAAAACAGTAAATTACAAATATCTTCTCTCCAAAGTTTTAAATTTAAATACAAGATTTAATGCAGGAACAAAGATGCTGTTTCATTCAATTCCAAAGCTCTCAAACAAGAAATCTTTATTTCATGTCCTTATGCTCAAATATTCACTTGGCATCTGAGCACTGTTATTCTTTTTCTAACTTGTTTTAAGAAAAACTTAAAAAAAATTCTCAAAAAAAAGGACTAGAGTTGAGAATTGGTATTATCATTTTGGTGAAAACATTAATTGTAAATGAGGTCTCTGAATTTTTGTTGCTGGCTACTGCTGATGATCAGCAGCACTGGTGACCTGGAGGTTGGTTGCCATTCAGTTTTCTTGTGGCCCTATCAGTAAATTGCTTTCTAGCTTTGAACAAACTATTAACTGTTTTTGTGCCTATTCTTCCTCACAGAAAAGGATTAACTCTCAAAAGGATAATTGGTATATTACTGTTTGAAAATTATTAATGCCTTCTGCCAATGTTATTGAAACTCCAGGTTAAGGAATGAAGAGGTATTTTGAAAGCATCTTTTTTCCTCTTTGGCATAGGGCACCGATTTGATATAGGTAGTTGAGCTAAGAAGTAGCAAGTCATGGGCTTAAAAAGTTCATGTATTTTGGATAAAAGTTCTAGATGTGACTGAAAGAGGAAAGATAGGAAAACAACTGAGAAGACAAGATGTGAATTGAATTACTAGGATTAGCAGTACTGAAAGAATATCCAGAGATCAGAAGAGAATGCATAAATTGAAATTATATCCCAGTAGGATTAAGGAAATGTTTCAGTAAAATGCAAACCCTAAACTGTGATGGGGTAATGGAAAAAAAAGTAGAAGGATACTTCTTTTTGCCCCCATCAAGATCAAAGTTATTCTTAATGAGATGGCTGAGATTTTTGGGAAGCCTACTCAAAAATTCAGTAGTGTTTTATCTGAGAAAAGTAATTATTTGAAGATTGCTTTCTACTGAGGTGTTACAGATGGAGGCTTTGTGGTGTGGTAATTTAAAACAATTGGTCTTTACCTCTAGAGATTCCCAAGATGAACATTGCCCAGAAGCAAGAGTAAAATTGTGTTTTTAAAGCATCATTTTAGGAGCAGTGGGACAGTTGGCAGAGTTTGCCAAAGCTGTTGAGAGACTCTGCAGACTTTAATTACCATCTCAATATTACAGAAGTTGTTTAATTTCTGCCAAAGAAGGGAATCGTTGTGAGAAAGCGAGATCACACTTTGTCTTTCATTCTTTTCTTTTTGACAGGTGAATAAAGGATGCTTTTCAGTATCTCCTTTGATACTGTGACACATTTGTAAAATTTGCATAGAATTGTAAAATAATTTTTCTTTACGATTAACACAGCTTTTATTTTTTTCTTCTCTTTTGAAAGTGCCGTACACAATAGTGTAAATGCAGTTTAAGTTGGGTCATGAAAGACACAAAATGTAAATGGAGTACATTTTCTATTAATGGTTAGTTGGATTCAAACATTAATAGTTTTAGCCTTTGTGGTCAGACAACATGTATTATGCTGTGTTAATTCCAATAAATTTTGAATTCAGGTTTGAATTCCATCTCTGGTGGGAGTGGTTAGAGGCGCAATCTGGACTGGCAAAATAAAGAGGAAATTATTAAAATGTGAAGAATCATTTCACTTTAGAAGGAAAAATTAGCCTGTAACAGATTTCCTTGGTGAAGGATATGTTTACTCTTTTAGGCCTCAGAATGTATAACCAGGTTTTTCACTGTCATTCATATGAGAAAAAGACTGATTATAGATATGCGTGTGTGTGTGCGTATATACATTTATCTGTTTGTTTCTTTGTCTTAACACTTCCTCTATGAGGCTTGGGTGTGTTCACTTTTTTCAGAAGTGCTTGCAGTAGCCAAGTGAATAGTGATTCTTTGAAAACTCTTACCTGCTTCTTCAGTAGATCTACTAGGTTGCTACATTTTTTTTATTTGACTGCCTCACACCTCTCTGTTCTTGCTAAAGCACCAGCCATTGTTTGCTCTATAAAACCCCTTTTTTCCCCATCTCTTCAAGTCTCTTCTCTCTCAAAGACCTTTTCAATGCTGTCTTTCAGTTTCAAATCTCTACTGTTACAGTACTGTAAAGCAAAATACGCGCAGGTATTCCCCAAAAGCACAACAAAGCAGTGGAAAAGATTCAAAAGGTTTATTTCAGAGGTGAGGATGCTGAAAACTTACAGATCCTAAGGGTGCTGTACAGCAGCACCGGCCTCGGCGCAAAGGCCAGGCTTTAGTTTATTGCTCAGGCTTTATCGTCACTTCCCCTCGGCTTCCCCATTGGCTGCTAAGGTCCTGCAGCACATCTGGGAGGGTGTGGTGGTTTAGTTTTCTTGGTTTTGGTCTGGGCCTTCCTTGGTAGCAAGGTCGTAACTAAGGAAGTATTCCACACCGTTCCTTCACATAATCTGGGGTATATAAAGAATAGGATGCTTTTCAGTATCTCCTTTGATACTGTGACACATTTGTAAAATTTGCATGGAATTGTAAAATAATTTCTCTTGTACTTGGGGGAGTTGGAGTCTGCAGAATTCATTCAGAGAAATGCCCAAAACTGTGTATGGGAAACATGCCTTGTTCCAGGCAGGAAAGCTTCCTTAGTGAAAAATACCTGCCTCCTTGGTAGCAATACCTTCCAGAAAAGAGCTTTTTACCCCTACAGTACCTAATATGTTCGGAAAGTTATGGCCCAGGAAGTCTACTTATTCATTGGTATTTTTCACCATATATATGATAAATCAGTACTTAAGGTCAAAGGTAACATGCTTGTTCAAAATCCAGGAGAAGGATGGATCATGGAAACAAAAAGGAGTAATTTTTAATCCTTAACACTCATCGTGTTACTAGGAATACCTTTATGTTATATTTAGAATTTGGTTGTTTTGATGTTTGAAACTAAATGTTTGCAGTTTGTCTGGCAAACTGCATGCTGAATAGATTACACTGATTCACATTTCCTTATTTCAGTATACCATCTGTGCTTTTGGCTGGTTTTTGCCTAGTTGGAATTTATAAATGCAAGTTACAAAGAACTGTTATGCTCAGAAAGAGAAATGCTCGATTTCACTTCCTTGAATAATCTCAACTGTTTTGACCTTAAACCAGCAAGGTCAGCAAGGACACAAGGCTAAAGCTGCATACCTACAACAGGCTTTATTTTTTCTGGTGAGGAAGCATGTATTAGGAGGGTATATTTTCAGTGAAACTCTAGTATATGCAGTCATGGTCATGATTTTCATTGTATAATCATTTTAATTAAGTTCAACGATAAAAGTTAGTCTTGCATGAGGAATGAATGCACTGGAGAGACAGTGAAAGATTGATGATAGCTTGGGGAGCATCACATACTCTGCCAGTGGAAACACAAGTGTGGAAGCAGCTGAGCTTGGGGAGCAGGTCAGAGATTACCCACTCACAGTAATGTCCAAGCACAATTTTGGGGATTCGAAAGAATCAGGATACAATGTGAATATCCAAAAGCATTTTTTGTACTATTTCTGAGGGGTTTTGCTTGGATGAATTATCTTCATTACTAGAATAATAAACGCTAATTAATATCTGCATCATTTTTGTAACTGCTAGCTTAGTAAAGTAATTAGTATAATTAGTATACAGTATTGCTTGGTGGCATGATAAATCATAATGTAGTGAATGTTCACTCTCTACCATTATGATGTATTATCTAATTTACGCAGGTAAAAAAAAAAATGGGTAAGGGAGAAATCAAGAAGGGAAGCCGGCAGTGACAGCTGTGTGGCCTCTTGGTCACTCTTCTTGCATCTGCCGCCTCTATTCTCAATGGCTTTGAATCGCTCCACTGATAATTAACAATTCTTTTTCTCACTGTTACTAAATCTCAATCACTGATTAAAGCTTGCAAAGAGAGGACAGAGAAGAAAGAAGTAGCAAAATATAAGACTGACAGCTTTTTTCCCTTCAAGATGTCAGGGCAATGGATGATACTTGTCTATTTGTTGGGTGCGTCCTTTACTTTCACATTGCTGGAGGTATCATCTACAAGCTACAGTTCAAGGATGACAAGGGTGACAAATGTTAACAGTGTTTTTCTTCATTATACTGTTTTCTAGAACCTATGAGAACACCAAAAACATTGAAGATTGCTGAGATCCAGGCCAGACACATCGCAGTGGATTGGGAATCTCTGGGTTACAACATCACTCGTTGCCATACTTTCAATGTCACTATATGCTACCACTACTTCTGTGGACACAATGAGAGCAAAGCAGACTGCTTGGACATGGACCCCAAAGCACCCCAGCATGTCGTGGATCACTTGCCTCCATACACGAACGTCAGCCTCAAAATGATCTTAACCAACCCAGAAGGGAGGAAGGAGAGCGAGGAGACCATTATCCAGACAGATGAAGATGGTATGTGTAAACGCTCTTAGGGAAATTACATCCAAGTCCAGTCTAGACAGGTAGAAGGAAAAAATGACTTTGTGTGTTACGTTATGTGTCCCGAAGGATGGAAGTTCTCTTCTATTAATGTAATAATTAGCCCCCAGATGGGTAGCTATAAAAATATTATAGCTGTCACCTTGTATATGTAGATAAAATTGTCCATGCAGCACAAGTCAAACTGGATCTTTCAGTTAACTATTTGAAAACCACCCATCAATTTAAGGTATTATTTTGACAGCTTGGGCATCCTTATGGGTCCCTCCCAACTCCAGATATTCTATGATTCCTCTTTGATACGCTTTTGAAGAAGTTTCATTGACAAGACAGTTGAACTTATCTTAGTTGGGAAGAAATAAACAATAGATGTGTATATATGCTAATGGTGATACATTTAGTTGTTAGGCTATGAATCTTGGTATCAAAGATACTAAAATAAAAATTGATATTTTTCCCTGATAATATTTAAAATGTGGTAGCAAAGACCAGTGTTAGTTTCCTTATTTTATACTTAGATTTCATGAAAGTATGGACAACAGCAAAAAGAAAATAGATACTTCCATAGGTAAAAAAAATAGAATACTTGGATACTTGGACTAATGTAAGACTGTAGATACGTAAAAAGGTAAAATTGAAAAAGGTAGTGTGTTTGCTTGCCTGTAAAATAAAGGAGTGGGAAATATAGCTTTGAATCAATGTCAATGTTAGAATCTGGTAGCAATTCCATGTATTTTCAATTTTATAAGAAATAGAAGAGGAATATATTTACTGTTTCAATAAAGAAGAGAGAACAATTTATTAAACAGAATATGAGGAAGTGTAGAAAACTATAGATACATAGCTGCATTAAATGAAGATATATTGACAAGTACAGATTTAGAATATTTCATGGAATTTAAATTCTTTTTGTAAGGTAATTATAATCCATGATGAATTATTTCTGTGCCCATGTTTGCATTTTAGATATGTATGGTTGCTATTTTCCTTGAGGTTAAATAAAAAGTCATAGTAATATTGTTAAGTCCATGGAAAATGGAGTTTTCAAGAAAGGTTATGGTTTCCGATAGCCTTTATCTAGTTAAAGGTGCAGAGATGGTGGATGGTCACTGTAGCGGTACTTGTTGGGAACAGAGTCAAGCACATATGTTTATTTTGTCTTCTGGTTTTGTTGTGGGTTATTCTTGGAAGATGATGCACACAAGGCAGGTTTTGGTCTCAAGCTAACACACCCGTGTGCTGTCAGTGAACTTGTTTTGAATCATCTTTGGTGTCACAAGCACTGTAGTGTAGAAGAAACCCCACCTAGTGAACAGAAGTTGCTAAGGTAAACTATTTCAAGCAGATGTTGTTTTCAGGGAGTGACTAATACATTTTAAAAGTTACCTATATTTAGATGCACTGGGGTAATAGCGCTTGTGACCTGAAAATAGCCTCTTGTGAAACTGTTGGGAATAGAATACAGATTTTAATCTGATGTTACTGACTGACTTGAACATGTATGTCCGTTTTGCCATTTATTTCAAAGTAGAGGGCATGCAGAGAATGTGCAATATTGCGGGATTCACACCTGTGTTCTTTCATTGAGCTCTCATAGCAATAGTAAAGTAAATTCTGTAGTTGACTGCTTATGTGTATGATGCTAGTTGAGTACAGTTGAGAGGTACAGTTATATACATGATTCTGTGCCCCACATTTCAGATGTGGTGAGATGTAGCTTCATTGTCTTCATGATTTTTGCAGGTTCTGTAGAATAAGCATTATAATTGTATCATGGAGGCATTATCACTGATTCGTTTAGGAGAAGGAAAACAGAGGAAATAGAGTGTCGTCCTTCATTTTTGCAGATAGCATTAATTAGAAATAGCCCCTGATTACATGATTGTCTGGAACTGTGCACTTAACATTGTATGCTTTTCATAAATAGAGACTTTGAAAACGCCAGATGAGAACAACCGATAATTAAATTTTTGTTAGCTTTTCTGTAGTGTGGTATTTTTTCCAGTGATATTCTTTTTCACAAGGTACTGCTGAACAAGTAAAAACTTTGGAGGCTTTTGGAGGTAGAGGTGCCTACACCATGTTTTCTTGTCTCTGTCTACCATTTTGCCCTCATCTTCTGTTGCTTTATCATAGTTCCCCATGCTTCCAAGCTGTCCCTTTCTTCTCTTTAGTTATTGTTTTGTTTTAATGTTTCCCTTCATCTCTCTACATCTATTGTGTCATCTTCTGCCAAGAGCTTTACACATTTCTGAGATTCCCTAAAAGCAGAGGAATTTGGACTTCTGTGAGGCTCTGCTGTGCGACATGGCGAATCTCTCGCTGGCTTTCACAAAGGTTCACATTTGTGGAAGGCTGTGCAGCTGGTTTGGGAGTCTTTCAGAAATGATCAGTCCTGCCAGAGTGCTGAGTAGTAACTCAGTTGCATATGGTACTAAAAGCAGAATTAACTCAATAAACAATCTGTAGAAGAAAGGGGTAAGATTCAGAAGCCGTGCTTTAGACCTTTGGAGCCATGACTGACAAATGAGGACAGTTTTAATAGCTTTTAATTCAGTATCTGCAAGAAAGCAAAGCCCAGGAACATCTGACAGTCTGAAAATAGTCTTTCTTTTGACCAGAGCTAGATCTGAATATTTGGTAGTTTAAGTATTTCTATTTTAACATGGGAAGATGGAATTACTCTTTAAAGTATGTTACAGTAATTTCAGACAGCTGTATTACATGTAAAAATAAAGCCCTGAGCGAGACACTGTTAAACAAGTTGTGCAAATAGAGGATGAAAACAAGGAAATTTGTGAGTGTTTTAAGAGTAAAATATCTTTCACTCTGGGGAGAGACCACACCAGAGACATGGCATTATCTGTGCTACAACAGGCACTCACTACTTCTAGTTGTAGAGAAGATGGACAATGTTTGAAAAATTTGATGAAGGAAGTAGAGGAAGATTAACACAACCTGGACTGCATACATGCTAGGCAAAGATGATTTTTGGCATTTAAAAACAAAGTACAAAAACCAGCGCTGAGCATGAATCAGCAGCATGCACACGTTCTTGGAGCTGCCTATTTGCCAGAGCCCTGCTAGTTCAGAAGGACCCTTTATCAAAGCAGTGGATGACTGAGATTAAATCAGATAAATGCTTCCTTAATTTTTAATTGTGAACAGATGCAAAAGCAGTGAATTAACAGTAGTGACATTAGCTCTGAGAGAGCAGCTATGGAGAAAGCAAATTGTGAAGTTCAAAGTGTTTGATGGTGTTTTTATAACCAGTAAGGGAGTGTGTGGTCTAACAGTAGGCAAGCAAATAATTGAAAAGGATCACTTGGAATTGGATAACTATCCATTTTGGGACTTAAAGTATGCCAAAGCTTTGGTCTGGGCCAAAGGACATGCTCATTGGACACAAATGAGGTCCCCTGATCTTTCAAAGACTGTGGCTCATTCAGCTCCATGCAAAAATATCTAGAGCTATGATGCACAGTTAAGACAGCTGTGCAACCCTTACTCGTACTCCCAGGAAAACTCCAATATCCCTGCCACTCTGGGAAACAGCAAGGAAGGGGGAAATATTGTAATTTGGGAGGGGGGGAACCCAGTAACAGTGAAATACTTCGTATACTGTCTCAATGTGTGTCCGGGTTTCAGCTGGGATAGAGTTAATTTTCTTCCTAGTAGCTGGTATAGTACCATGATTTGGATTTAGGATGAGAATAATGTTGATAACACACTGACATTTTAGTTGTTCCTAAGTAGTGTTTATACTAGTCAAGGACTTTTCAGCTTCTCATGCCCTGCCAGCGAGAAGACTGGAGGGGCACAAGAAGCTGGGAGAGGATGCAGCCAGGACAGCTGACCCAAAATGGTCAAAGGAATATCCCATACCATAGAATGTCATGCTCAGAATATAAGCTGGGGAGAAAGCTGGCTAGGAGCCACTGCTTAGAAACTGTCTGGGCATGTCTATGAGACTGTGAGCAATTGCAATGTGCGTCATTTGTTTCATATAGTCTAATTCTTTTATCATTTCTGTTATTATTGTTTTCTTTTTTTTCTGCTCCATCCAGCTGCTGAGGGAGAATTGAGCAAGCAGCTAGGTGGTACTTAGTTGCTAACTGGGGTTAAACCCTGGCAACATGTGAAGAGGAAATATCTTTCACCAACTTCAGGAAGGGAGGATTTTTTGGAAATGGTTGACATTTAGTATTTTTCTGTGATTGATACTAGTAAGTTTTGTAAGTTGCCTTTACAAAAAGACAAATCAAACAAAAAAAACCCCATCCTGATTTGCTATGAGAAGCATTTTTTGTTCCTGCTGTTCCAGTTGTTCTGGCAATGGAGGAAAATGGTGGGGAGGAAAAAGAGGTAGTAAATATGCCTTGATCACAGTAAACAAGTAATGCTCCAAGGAGTTTTGAAAAAATGTAGACATAAAGCCCTGCTAGTGCCCCTTTAAAAGTTGCAAAAATAGCCCACCTGGGAGAAAAAGTTAACATGGGGACATGAACTATGTCCATTGCAGCAAAGGGCTGCAAAGATTGTTTGAAATGACTGACTGTCTCAAAAAATGTGCAACTGGCATAGCTGAGTGACACATTCATAGATGTCAAGTGAACCAGGTATGCTAATCCTGACGGGGGAAAAACTGGAAAATGGTTGCAGTTAACAAAGAGAATGCCCTGACTAAGAGATGAAAGCTTCGACCTGAAATTGTCCATAAATGTCACTGCTAAACATATTGACCTCAGTCCTTCCTCTAAAAGAGAGACTAGTGACTTATGTGGCATAAACAGTGACAAAATTTAGTGTCATGATAGTCAAGTAAGGGAGGAATTTTTATGTCTTTAGCAATAGTAAACTGAAACCAGGTATAATCAACCTACTATTCCTGATAGAAGGAGCCTTGGATAACTTGTTTGTCCTTCATCTTGTGAAAATTATCCCTGTTCTTTTTTTCAGATGGTAGCTAAGTTTTGCTATTGGCATATCATTGAGAGAAAAAAAGCAGTTGCAGGAGGATACGTGAGCATTTTTTGTGAAAGACATCAGAAAAGTTAATCTGTGAGAAAGTAAAAAAAAATACTTAAATCACTAGCACAGACTTATTTTAAGCTTATGCTGAACAAACAATATTTGCAGAGACTAGAAATACTAGCTAAGTTTTATATTAATAGCTGAGGAAAAAATGGCCCTTAAACACAGAATTATTTACCCTGGCTCAACCTACTTCCTACTTTAATTTCCTTTAGATACCTATATTAGAAGCTTTTATAGCTGAAAAAGTGATATTGCGTATGAAGTTCTATGTTGAAATTGTGTGTTTGCCATTATGATGTTTGCAAATAGGCCAGAGTTAGTGGCTATTTCAGCAGTTTTTGCAGTGGAACGAGGGCTTGCACCTGTCCCCACAAATTTCTGTATTCCTAAGCCATGTGGTAGCTGAAAGCACGCTCCAAATCTTGAATTGCTTACTTTCAGAAAGTTGTAACATATGTGAGTGTGTGAGGTCATTTCACCCTGAAATGCAGAAACACTTCCCGTTCTCAGAAATGAGGAGTCCCAAAGTCAGCACTTAGTGTAAAAAGGCTTTAAATTAAATACTGCGTTAGGTGCCTGAACCTTCACATTCAGCAAATCCAGAACTCGTGGGTTTGGATATTGGAACAAGATGGCCAGGAAAGTGGTGGAATCACCATCCCTGGAAGTGCCTCAGCACCAATCTTCCATTACAGTTCTGGTTAGGGTTCAGAAAGCCACAAAGCCTACAGTTCCAGGGGCACGGGGTCCAGAAAAGTAATGCCAACGGGATCATGGTAAGGCACCAACATTGCTGCCTCCACACCCTTGCAATCTGGGCCACCCATGGGGTTGAGGACCTCAGCCTCTGCACCAAGTTCCAATAGGGTTAGAGTTCAGAGAGCCACAGAACATACAGCTTCAGGGACACTGGGTCTGGAAAATGAATGCCAAGTGGAGCACGTGCACCAAAGGGCACTGTCAATATAAAGTCAGGCTTTTTTTCTCAATATCAGTCTTGTAACATTTTGTTCTTTGCTGCAAATAGTCCAACTTGAGCAATTTCCAAAGAACTAATTTTTTTCACCACCTTTGGTGTAAATGCTGGCATGATAAAGAATAGTAATATCAATTCTGGCTTTGTATTTCCTTTTTAATATATAAAATTTGATTCTGTTTAAACCTTAGTTTCAAGTTGCAATTAATGGTAAAGTAAAAATGGCAAATCCCTCAGAAAAAGCCAATGGAAAAGTGGATGGTTTTAGTTTTGTGTAACACTTAAACAGTAGGAGAGATTGACTGTAACCATCTTATATAAATGAGCATCTAACTTCAGAGGAAGCTGTAAGTTTGCTGCTGATATGCTGTCCTTTTTGAGTACAATAAAGGAATTTTTCCCAATATAACCACACATATATCTTCACATAACTTTTACCACAGAGCATTGTAATACTCTGCAGGGTTTCCATGGAGTGTAATAATAATAAAAATACTCTGTTTACACACACTTTCATTATTTTGTAGGAGGAAAACTGAAGCAATATAAATTCATTTTTATAGTGGTTGGTGTCAGTTAATACATTGTTCTTCCAGAAGTAATGTATTGTAATATAAATTTCCTGTTAAGTCAGTGTAGAACAACGATTAAGTGACACTATTTGTGAATAAGAATTTATTTGTGACTGTGACATAATTTAGTGCAAATATATTGCTCTAAAATTAATTGGTCTGATGTCAGATTGATGGTTTGCAATTTTATTATGCATAGTATTTATAAAAGTCCACCATCCCCCATGCATATAGAAGAAAAGATTATTAGCTATTTACTCTATGAACATATAGCTTCATTAAAAGGCTCTGGAGATGCATGTAAATCATGAAAGAAGAGCTTGTGTTGTTTGCACTATAAAACCATGCTGAGATTCCATTTGAATTTATTTTCCTTTTATATATATATATATGCATTTTGTCTTTGTATACTTTTTCATAGGAATTTTTATTTTTGCTTAAGTTCCAAATCTCTTCTGAAACCCATATAGTTAAATCCACCTAAATTATTTCACTTCTTCAGAGAAGTGTAAAATCTGACTTGCTGGAAGTTTAGCTTAGAATACTGATGGGAATGAAAGCGGGTTTACTGTTGTCACTAAGAGATGGTGGGTTCACACTTCACGAGGTTAGTAGATGGAAAGAAAATCAATGGGACCAGACTCTTTTTAAAGAGTGGGTGCAGAGGTCAAGGAGTCTGAGTCCAATTCCTCTAGCAGCTACTTATACTTTTTGAATTACTCAGATATTTAGCCAATGATAGAAAATGTTAAGTAACATACTTCACCTTAATATAAACTTGTAGTCTTGAGTGTTTTAAGTGTAAACTGTCTGTAAGTCCAATGGGAAGAGCGAGAGCTCCTATCGAAAGAAGAGTAGAATCTGAGAAGGCAGCAAAGAGGTCCTCTGATGAGCAATGGGGTTTCTGGAGATGCTCACACAAGCCTGAAGAAAGCCTTTTGGGCTCTTTGTGAGGAGGTTTCTGAAAGCTACTATCAACACAATGATGACATAAACCTGGCTGTTTTTTCACCTGAGCCCTTGCTAAACATCATATAAAGGGAAAGCTCTTAACACTGTTTTGGAAAGATAAAGTTTAAGGTATTTCTGAAATCCTCAGTCTTGCTGTAAGTCGCAGAGAATAGACAGCAATTGCTGCCTACAAAGAGAAATGCAGTTTGAGTCTTCAGGTAGTGTTACCAACAGGTTTCCTTGTTCTTTTATTGCTATCTTTTTATTTGTTTGGGGAATTTTTTTACTTATTTTAGTGTTTTTCAAAATTCTGTTTGTAACTAATATTAGCCTGAGAACAAAGACATAAAAACACAAATGAGGATATGTAAGACCCCAGGACTGGAGTGACAACTTGAACCAGGAGTTCTACTTTTAAAAATATACAAGGCTCCAAAAATTGGCCCACCGAATATTTTGAAGAGCCTTTAAAGAGTTCTTTAATGCCTTGAGGTAGCGTAAAGAGACAATGCAGCACATGTTTTCTCAGGACATACTTTTACTGATAACTTTAGAAAATAAGGGAGAAAACAGGGGAACTTAGTAAAAGTTTAGAAGGGTAACATACAACCCAAGTAGAGCATTCCACAAAGCAGTGACTGAGCACATGCTAACTTATACAACTTAGCAAAATCCTACTCAAAGTATCCTTTGGTCCAAAGTTACCCAAAATATTAAGAAAGGAGATTAAGAGAAGGAGGAGGAAACAAAGAGAGAGAAAAGAGATTAAGAAAAGATTATAGCTACCACTGGAGAGTCTTGTGCAAGTCCAGCTTCCGTGAGGACTCAAGCAAATGGTGACCATGTGCTGCTGTTTTTATGTGCTTTGGCCCCCTGTGGCCACCTCTCCCAGCTGGGACTTCCAACCCACTGGCCACTCTGGGGTTGGGTGAAGAGTGGTGCTCCCACTGTGTGAGCCAACCTAAGTTTGGGTCAGGGGCTCCAGGAGGCGGGCTGTGGTCTGCACTCCTGGGCTGCCTTTGACTGAGAGCTGCTCTGGGGTCAGCCTAGGAGTCTCCCAGGGGCTGCCATGTGGGACATGCATTACAATGCATACAGCATTACCTCACCTCTTTGAGATTTGACCTATCCCTTCTCGCCTTCCACACACTCTTGAGTTGGTTCCGACACAATAATACAGTAATCCAGTGTCTCACAGGATGTTAAGGCATTATTTTGACTGACCTGAAGATACTGTGCTCTTTAAGCAAGTTCGCTTCACCTGCTTTTTTCTTTCCTCGTTTCTCTTTACCTCTTTGGTAAAGCGGTGCAAGTTAAAGACTTTTTTACTGTGGTTGAATTGAAAAATGAAAAAAGAACTTCAGACTATCAAAATGTATCCTTCAAACTATATTCCTTTTTCTAAGCACTTGAACTTTTATTTGTTTCTTTAATTCCAGTTGACCTCTCAAATAATTTAAGCTGATCCCAAGCTTCATTTTTATGAATTTGTGGGGAAGGATGAGGTTTGTGGAAATTACTGTTCTCTTTTTCTAGGTCCATACTCTTTTACTTTCTGACCTTATTTTAACTGGGATTCCCAGCAAGCTGCTCATTGCTGTGCTAGCTTCTATTCTTGTACCCTTCCCATGCCAGTGTGAAGACAGGCATGAAACTAACTGGAATCATGTAGTTCCAGTCACTTTAACATTGATACTGCTGCCTCGAGCATCAAACTTTACATTGGAGGAGAAGAAAACAGTCATGGGATGTGATGTGCCTAGAGGCTTCTCCCACTGCCGTGTTTAAACTGAAGGTGTAGGAGGCCTTATGCAACGCTCAAATGTAAAAGGCTGCACCCAGTTTCAACTGAATATGAAACTTTATTTTTTAAAGTATTTTGCATTTTTTAAAGCAATCTCTTTTCCTCGCATGTGCTTTAATGTCAAATTTTGTATTCTGTGTAGGCCCCAGTGTGTTTCTGTGCTCTTTCGCACACACAGATATAGATGTGCACGCACAGACATGTGCATGTATCTTCCAGGGAAAATGTTGTGTGCATCAGGGTATATTCATACCTCTTTTGAAATGTAAGGAAAAACAGTCGAGCATTCTCGTGAAAAATGAAATGTTACCTACTGCAAGTCTCTCAATGACACAAAGGGCACAGAGGGGCTGTCACAGCATGTCAGCCTTCATCCACTGCCTAGTCTGAATTGAGACAGTGAAGCAAAGCACCAGCCTGTGATTTTATTTAACTTCTTCTAAGTCTTCATTTGACAGGTAGATTAACAGATTCTGTGAAGCTCTCATCTGTTTACTTCTGGGCTTTTTTGACTCCATGAATTTATTATTAATGTGCCAAATTGTGTTGTTCGTACCAAGGGTCAGAACATCAGTTATGGCTTGCATGTAGACTGAAATAAATCCCACTCTTGGGACAGACCACTCATCCCTTCCTGCTGCTAGCACAGTGCCTGACACGTTCTTTGATCTAGTAGGTTTTATTTTATTTTTTACTCTTTGCAAAACTTCAGTCTGCTTTGGTAATGAATACCCAAGAAGGGGAGAGAAAAATACATAAATATATTAAATAGAAGTAACATTTTCGATTGAAAGACTGCATATTTGGGCAACTTTTTGAGGGGGAGTGGTGTTTGTTTAGGGTTGGAGTTTCTTCAGGCACTCTTATTCTCATCCCCTTTTTTCAGCATGTTTATGTTCAAATCTAGGTGAGTTGCTGTGTTAAAAAGGAATCATATGTGTAGGCAAAAATATCTTGTAAGCTGTAATGGGAGATAACTAAGCGCTTCTGCCTGGTGTTGATGGGATTACCAGGTGCTGTGAATCACTTGGGCAAAGAGGCCTGAGGCGACATATCAGACTTGTTATTACACCAAGGATATTGGTTCTGTCTAAAATAAGAAAGTAGGGTCATCTTAGTGCGGTTCAGTTTAAAGCTTTGAAAACATCTCTTACTGGAAAGATTTGAAGTAAGCAGTCTTGATCCTTCTGCAGAATGAAGAGGTCAGTGGCTGAAAGAAGTGGCAGCTCAGCTGGTGTGTTTGCCCTGTGTCCAGCCCTCTCTTTCAATAAGGATTTATTTTGAAACAACAAATCATAAGGAGGGACTGAGAACTATTTTGTAAGAATTTATCTCCTGTGGAAAAAGCTGTATAACAGAAGCTCTTCCTTGCCTTTGATTTTTATTTTTAAAAGAAATTCAAAACCATGTAGTCCTTGTCCTAAGATACGCTTATTACAGAGTTCACTGATGTTTCCTGAAGTGGTAATCTAGCTTGAACTGTTTCCCCTGGCTATACTATGAGACAATTTGACTTTGCATGAAGTTCTGAAAACTGTATGTGGGGAAAACGTTAACGTTTCAACTTCATGCTCTCTCTGCACTGCAAATGACAAAATACCCTTTGAAGTGCTTTTTCATACTCTCTACCACTGCCTTTTGCATGCAAATGAATATTAATAAAAATAGACCTGCGCTCACTTTTGGTTTTAATAGGATGTTCTGTCATCTCTTTAGTTTTTCTGTCTCTTGAATTTCTATTTTTAAAAGTTTCGTTTTGTTTGTAGTGCCAGGCCCTATACCTGCCAAATCAGTGAAAGGAACTCCTTTTGAAGATAAGATCTTCCTCAACTGGAAGGAACCTGTGGATCCAAACGGCATCATTACTCAGTATGAGGTAATCATTAAATACCTAATAAGCACAGGATGGGTCTAGGGACATGCATCAAGAAAGCTGGCTGATGATGGGTGTTTATGTTCTGTAGGCAGCTATTTCATTATATGCTCCTTTCCTTTACAGAATACATGATTTTGTGTAGGGATTAGATATTCAAAATTTGTAATTATGGTGCATATGTTATTGGCTGTCCAGCTCTGTCAAGTGGCTTTGACACGTGAGTATAAGTGCCTTGAAAATCTTATATCATTAATATACACTATTCCAAAGCCGTGACAGCTACGATCTGTTAAATCTTCTTTGTTGGAAGTTTACGTGAAAAGTAAGATGATTATTAAATTTGGAGCAATGTTTTTTTTAGCTTTTTTAGATCTTTAGATATCACCCTTCAAGGAAACCTCTGTGTATATTCTGTTTAAAGTGTATGTAATATATGAGCCTTCTGGGGACCTCCACAGGAGGTTAGCAGGTAACACAAGCTGATTTGAACAACAAACACCACATTCTCCAACACTCCTTTTTTTAAAGGAACAGAAGGGATAATTTTGTTTACTAGTGAATTATAGGAAAGCAAATCAACTAAACAGAAAAAAACTTTAAAATTTTATTTATTTAATGCTAAGAAAGTTCTTTAAGTAGTGTGGGTTAACCCAGGTGGGCAGCTCAACCCCACTCAGGTGTTCGCTCACTTCCCCGCATGGGAATGGCAATAGAATCAAAAAGAGCAAAAGTGCCAGTTTTTGTATTTTAATTACAAATCCAAAGCACAACACCACATGAGCTGCTAGTGGTGGATTTGTCAGTGTAGGGTTAATGGTTAATCTTAAAGATCTTTTCCAACCTAAATGATTCCATGGTTCTGTGATATCCCCAAGATAGGTGTGTAGCTAGATGAGCGTGTCTTTTGTTTCCATTCCAGCAAAGCTAACTAATCCCTATGTGCCTAAACCTTTAACAGTTGTTACAAAAATAATTGTTTTCACAGGTCAGCTATAGCAGTATCCAGTCATTTGATCCTGCAGTTCCAGTTGCAGGACCTCCACAAACCGTGTCAAAACTGTGGAACAGCACGCACCACGTCTTCTCACATTTGCACCCTGGTACTACTTACCAGTTTTTTATACGTGCAAGCACTGTCAAAGGGTTTGGACCAGCAACTACAATCAATGTAACAACCAACATCTCAGGTAAAAACAAGCAACAACATAAAGAAAAACATGAAAGGGGAAGAGAGAAAATGTGTTTTGAATATATAGACTGGGAAAATTGTGAAATGCTAGAGAAACCTCCCTAGAAAATCCTACTGTATTGTTAAATTATATTACTAAAAACATTTTAGACATAATACAGTAGTGTAAATTCAGGGCTGAATCCTTCCATGAGGTGNTCCATCTAAAGATTTTGAACTGCTGTATAAACCTTAACTAATTAAGCCTTTCAGCACTCCATAGGTCACTAAGAACTGTATTTGTTTTGCAGATTAGTAACGTCAGATGCAGAAAATTAACTGACTTTCTGAAGGTGACACCACTTAGCAGCACAGGGCTATAACAGAATCAGGGCAGTTGGGACAAAGTGGAAATTTCTTTTGCCAGATTCATATACATATGCTTCCTTGGGCCTTTTTTCATTTACTGTCTTAATAATGCACTGCAAACTCCAGAAGACAGTGATGTCAAATGGAATGCTTTAGGATTTTTATTTTCTTAAATATCAGTGTTATTCTCAAAAAATTAGGTAGTGTCTTGTGCAGTTGGTAGCAGAAGGTAAGGCAATGCTATATTTAGAGAGACTGTTGATTTTGTGACATGGTGACTTCAGAGCATGGCAGAGATCAAAGAAGTCAGTCATTTAGAAATTTAAACAGCACAAAGTGGGCTATTTTCCTTATTATCTGCCATAATGAAATTTAGATTGTCCTGAAAAGGGAAGTTAATAATGTATCAGAATGCACCTATGATTTTTATGGGAAACTACTCATGTAGTCTCCTCACCCAGTTCCTGAAAACACACACAAAAATCAAAATGTGACAAAATTCAAGGCAGAGCTCCTTGAATTATGTACCAAGTGAAATGCTGTAGTTGTCAACTGGAACAGCTTGTTGAATTCCACCCCAGCACATCAGCACTAGCACTCCTGATACCCCAATCTCTTCAAAACAACCTTGAAGTCTGATATTTTACTCAGGTTATTTTAAGGTCCTTGTGTTTCTTTACAACAAATTCTAGTTCATAAATTTTCAGGTACAATGGTGGTGCAGTATTCACATATTTATCTTCTATCCTCTTTGTAGAAAGAAAAAAGTTGTGTATCTAGCTAGCATGTCTGTCCCCCAGATATTTCAGTATTTTGAGAAATAAGTGTCTCAATGTATTTAGATTATTTAGGACTACAATGTGTTCAGGCTTCTTCAGATATACCTTCTTTTTCCACACACAAATTCAGGGGGTTTTGTCCATAATCCAATATAACACACTTTCTGGTCCGAGTATGGATCTGTTAGTTCACAAGACATGGTTAATACTATGAAAGCTTAAAGGCAGGCTGTGACACCCCTTGTAACTGAATTTCAGCCTGGATTCTTTTCCGTCTTGCTTTATGCTGAACTGTTTTCTAGTTTCACTCTGCATAGCTGATACTTTATACGAAGCAGTGCGTGTTTCAGAAAATGCTAGCTTTAGTTTAATGAGGAGTGAAATTATTCCTTTTAGCCAAGCTTACAAGTAGTTGCCATGATTCTAGTGAACATGGTGTAAACAGTAATTTTAGAATTAGCATTAATTGAGCATTAATTCTATAAAAAAAGTATTTCCTGAAATAAGAGCAGTTTTTGTGTTCATTTAGGATCTGGACCTAATGAAGCAAGGATTTTAATCTTTCAGTGCTCTTTTATCTATTGATATATTATTGCAAAATTATTATGACTTAAATGATTGACATCCTGCTAGGAAACATCTTTTTGTGAAAATTCATTTTGAAATATACAGGCATCATTTATGATTTTATAATGATACAGCCACATATCAAAAACCCCCATATAGATAGTTTTCAAACTTGTGAAAAATTAGTAATTAATAGAACCTATTGTTTTCTGATTCCCAAAGAATCCTGTTTCTTTCCTTGCACCAGGGCTGAAGTCAGCAACACTATTTGGACTGTAACAGGCAGCAGATTAAAGTTGAATGGTTGAAGTAATCACCAACACCAGCCATCCAACCCACAGCAAATATTGCTGCCATGGGGCCTGACAGTCCACTCCTGAACTGCCTCTAGTATGGACTTTGATTTTGAGTTTTTGTAGGGTTCAGAAGCTGATTAATGAGCAGCCTGGCCATACACGGTTAGGGATGGGTATGGGGATAGATTCCTCCATCCAGTTCTAGTCCACTGACACATAACTATGCAAGCCCAATTTTCTGCACTCTGATTGGTATTGATATTGTCTCCCATGACATTCAAGAGGAAATGTGAAAGGTTCTCAAGGAGGAAAAAAAGGAAAAAACACGGTGACTGTGAGGCCAAAATGGTTTTTTGTTCTTTTAGGGTTTCTTGGCAGTCACCTCCTCTGTCCTTCTTGAATAAACCTTTGTAAGTTCATAGGTGTCATGCTTTGGGGGAAGCACTTAGGGCTCAGGTTAGCAATTGGTCATGAAGTCCCATTTGTGCTGTAGTAATCCAATCATGCCTGACTGGAAAAATCATTTAAAAATACCCACATGGCTGATAAAGACTGTGGCTTTGTACTGTATGGCACAGCCACAGTCTCATGGAAATTCAAAATTTTTTCACTGATTTGTTTCTTGTTCTTTTCATTCCTACTCAACGTTAATTAGCTCCCACTTTACCGGACTATGAAGGAGTCGATGCCTCTCTCAATGAAACTGCTACTACAATAACTGTACTCTTGAGACCAGCACAAGCCAAAGGGGCACCTATCAGGTAAAAAAAATAAAATTTAAAAAAAAAATGAAGAGTTTGGTTTTTAGTTGAATATATGCTGTCTTGCATTATGTAGACCTGCATATTTCTGATATATATTATATTCATTAAACATTACTATTGTTTTTATTGCCTATACTGAGCTTGCCAACAGATGTGTAATTAAAAACCCTCTTGGTTTGGCAGCGTTTTTTAAAGGTAGTCATGACCTGAATCATTCAGCTATCTGTCCTGTTTGATTTAGGTTCCCCAGGACCACCTTCTAGCCATTATAATTTCATTTTCCTTTCTCACAGTGTCTCTGAAATATGAGGTTGAAAGGTGTTTGTCAGAAAATAGATTTGAAAATAACGCTTCTTCTCCAGTGCTTCAAATCGGCTAGTCTATAGCATATATGTATGATTGGAAAATTGGAAGCTCAGGGGAAATGGGAGAATAATAGTGATGAATACAAACTGTTTGACGTTTTTCTTCTGAGAGTGCTTTTTACTAGGAATCATGTAGCAAGCTATTAAATGTTATTTGGTGTGTCCCATAATCGTATTAAAACATTTCACTTTTGTTAACTTTGAGGGGTCTTTTCCTTTCTGCTCTCTGTTGAGACATAGTTTAATTCTGTTTGCAAAGATTAGTCCACATCTTGCTCTTTGCTTCTACTTGTCAGTGTAAAAATTTTGTGATATTATTTTAATCCATTTGTGTTTTACTGATATGGCTGCATCAGTAATATTCAGGGCCAGGGTTGACTAATTGGAGGTTAATTAGCTGCTGAGCATCAGAAGGTTTTCATGCTATTACCCTTGTGACATTTTAGAGAAATGCAGGCTAATGCATTTCATTCTGTGTTACATTAAGTCAGTTACTATGGCTCAGCTGATTTCGAGTCATGTGCCCCAGCCCTAAAAGCAGAGGAAAATTAACTGTTTCTTAAGTCTCTTTCCATTAAGAAGAGCGTATGTTTTATGTGGATGTTGTGGGGATGAGTCAGGTAGCTATAAGCATTTTTATGTGCTTATCATACAGTCACCCTTATGATCAAGTTATTTATTTATATTGACATGGAGGATAATCCGGGTTCGTCCCCTTAGTAGGAGATTTTGATGTGTTATATTTAAAATTGTAATCCTATGTGTCATTAGTTTCTGAAAGATTGCCTTGGGGCAAACCTAGGATGTTTGGGGTACAGGACTACTTTTAGTATAGGACTTGGATTTGTAAAATAGATATTTTTAGGGTTTTTTTTAATTAGTACAGTAGAAACCAGACTTGTGACCTGAAAATGGTCACAAGTTATGCAGGCACTTAAACAATATACACATTGGTAGGTGCTTTTAAAGACTTCCAGGTGCCTTGCTGCTGGCCCTAATCAAAGCTGTCCATTTTGGGGTAATATGATATCTATCTCTCATGTAATCCATGTCACATCCTGTAAGTCTTGCGTCTGGTCACCCAAGGGAGCTGATGCATATTCTTGCCCAGAGCATGCCGGCTGGACTCCAAAGGGATCTGCTGACGGTGGTGGTGCGCATCTTCTTTACGGCAACTGCTCTGGGGCAGTATGTGCCAGCAGCAGTGGGCTTCCACCTTCAGTCCCACCACTCCCCCTGAGAGGGTCAGTCTTGAATCTTGGGTTTCTCTCCTGGGGGTGGTTTCTTCTGTGAACTGGTAGCATGATGGGATGTGGCTAGAGAGTTACTCTTCCTAACTCAAGGAGTTCTGGTTTCTCTGCACCATACTGGCAGACAAGTAACTTGCTGCAGAATAAATCTGCAGCACACCACCTCACGTTTATTCTCCCAATTTTCCTTACAGCATCCTCAGTTATATAGCATGAGCTTATCTCTTTGGCCTATGAAGGTGGCAGAAAGGATCTATGTACTAAATGTTAATAGATAGTTTGATAGGGATAATTTCATAGAGTAATAGTAACTCTTGCTTGACTGTGTTCTCAGAGAAGCATACATCTTTCTTCCTGTCTCCCATTTTCCCTCTCCGCTTCATTTAATCTCTAAAATCTAAGATATTACATCATATTTCTAGCACCAAGAGGTCAAGGAAGTATACCGTAACCAAGGAAGTATACCATAACTAGAGAGCTGGGCTTTATTCTTAAAACAAATCAGGTGTTTTTTTCCTTACTTGGAATATAAAGCATTCTCCAGGGAAATGCAGAAGACATGGTCCTATTCCCTTTTCTGAAGTTATGCATATTGCAATCAGGTATTTTTCAGCAGCTTCCTAATAGAGAGATGAATGTAGCACACTGAAATTCTGAATTCATTCAATGCAATTTGCTAAACTTTATGATGTGTTTTAGTGAAGCTTTACTCCATCCACACTGCAGTTGTGTTGCCTCTACAAGCTGGCATGCTGCCATAATGAGTGTTACTAGGTAGGTGGGGAAAAAATGCATCACCGTGCCAGCAGCTGTGATTGAGTAAAAGGGACTCAAATGCTGTTCTTAAGACTGACACTGAAGAGGAGGTTGGCTTTTTGAAAAGGTTTGTTTGTACCCAGTCCTGTAATCTCTGGAGCTGCAAATGGTCATTTTATTTAATAGCAGTAGATTCATGTTTAAAAAATAAAAATTAAGAAAAAACAAAAAATAGGGAAAAGAAAAAAAGCTTAGTCTGGTACTGTTTTGCTTTTACAAGAAGAGTTATGCTATGATCAGATTTCCATCACAGCCTCTCCATCAGCGCGGCCCCCCAGGAAATAAATGTTCCTTAACTTAAGTATAATCTATGTGTGGCTGTCGATCATTTCTTTAAGACACTAGCTGCTGTAGTCATCACAGTTTAAACATGACTCTAATCATATCTTCCCTGTCAAGTGTTATTGTGTAATCCCTATCATTCTTTATGGCTTCCTTAAATTTTAAACCAAATTACAAACTAGAAATGCAAAGGGAGACAGAGCTCAATGCTCAGGCTCACTGTGAAGCACATATTGTTTCGCCATCAATCTCGTCGATGAGATTCCAGTCAGTAGAATCAATGGTGCTTCAGTGATTCATTTGAAGAAGTGATTTGTCGCTGTATTTTTTCTGAAGGTTCCTAACTGAGTACCAGGAAAAAAATGTTTTGTTTTCAAATCCTACTGCAGATGAGGATTGTGAACATGGTATATCAGAATCAGAGTAAACAACTTTTAAATTATAAAATTTATTTTATTTGATTGATAAAGTGTTGTTCTTATACCTTATGAAAGATCACATTGTTTTCATTTTGCAGCAAGACTAATAAAGTGGATCATAGTAGGGAGCTGTTAAAATTTTGTTGTCAATTAGAATTCCAAGAGCTGGGGTTGAAGCTTGGGCTGTCGGTGAGTCTGGCACTTGTCAAAGGAGAGGAAGCTGTGTCTCCACTAGACATGTAGAAGGAAATGTCTAGGTGGTATTTAAAGTCTAGTCAGAACAAGGCTGAAGGATGAACACCATGTTCACCACCACCATACCTCTTTGGGAGCCTGAACTTTTAGGGAGAGATGAAAAGGAAAATCAGTTGTCAGGGGCCTCCTTCAGCTATTTGTAATCATATTGGTCAATAGGGAGGTACTGTACATGTTTTCTTAAGTTAACAAAAAAAATAAAAAGTTTTTTTGATGTGAAAAATACTTTCCTCATGGAAAACCTCAGTTGAGGAGCTCTTGAGCTGCTGTATCTTTGACATTTTCTCTACTTACCTGGCTGTCTCAGACAAGTTTGGCCTTTATGATCCTGATGACTTATGTAGCAGGTTCTGAAATTTTTATTACTCACAATTTATTTAAGTCATCAAGGAGAAGGAATATTGCCATCTAAGTTTTCCTCTTCTCACTCTCTATTTCCCTTTTTTTATTCCTTTGCTGTATGGAAAGACTAGGAAAACTGTTATTGTATTCCCTCAACTCCAGTCACAAGAATGCTCCCTCAGTAATTGAATTCTCAACAGTACACAAAAAATAATTGAAGCTAGGATTAGTAATATGTTAAGATACAAAGATAAGCAGAGTACACAGGCTTTAATTTTTCACTAAAAGCCTGATACCAGACCACCTTTGCAGCCACTGAACACTCCATTTTTCAAGTTGCAAATTTAGCCTTGAATTCTTTCTTTACATGTTACAGCAGGATGTCCTTTCCAAATATTATTATGTGTACATAGGGTAGCAATGCTGCTTTGGAGCCACTATAGTGTTTAGTAAATGGGTTTAAGCAGATGGTATCGCAAAGGGCCCAGAGGTAAATGACTGTGTTCTTCCATGCCTTGTTAGCCTATAATATTGCATGAAAAGTACTGCCAGATCCTCTTTTCAAAGAGGATAGGCAAATCTTTTATTTGAAAAATACTTTGTGAAAACAAATTAGAAAAAAATAAAAGTAAAAATAAAAATAAAACCTTGTTGAAGACTTCAAAGAATTTCTCTCATTTCTTTAACTGAAGTAATTTTGTAAATGCAGGTGATTACAATTTGTGTATCTATTTATTTTTCACATTTTGTTGCATTTCAGATGAAGAAGTTCAAAAAGCAGTATTTTTGGAAGTGTATTTTATATAAATTTATTTGGAAATTTTTCGGAACCTTCACATTTTATTGTGGTCTTATGCTTAAAATTATCCCATCTTCTTCATATCATATTCAAAAACTACTGGATGTTTTTAAAGAATGCTATTAAAAGATACTTTTTTAATATTTAACTCTCATGCCCTTCATCTTTGATTTTTAGCTTGTTTTGGTCTCCAAAGAGACTTGACCCTTAAAAAGGAGATGTGCCTTAAGAGGAAGATACCTCATTTATCCCTTATTCTATAAAACTGAGGGGGGAAAGCGGATCGAGGTGCATCTCAACTTCGGAGCTCTGTGACAAACCAGGCTGTTTCAGGGGACAGTTGTCTCTGCCACATGCAGGCAACGCACTGTCCTTCCTCTCCCCATGCTGCCTTTCTTCTCTGAAGCTGGCAGGGTGTCACAGACAAGTTTTCTGCTCTCCTGGCACTTCTGAGAGCAGAATTTGTGTTGGTCCCAGTCCGTTGGCAGGTGATGAGAGAAGATGAATGGAGGAGTAGAGACGTGGTGTCTGTGTCCCAGTGCTCTCCAGCTGGTTGTCTGCCTAGTTCCAGAATGGTGGTTTTAACCCTGCCTGGGTCCAGGGTCAGGCCAGGGATGGAATGAACACCAGCAGTAATTTCTTACCTTGAGACATTATAAATAAAAACTTTTAAAATATTTTACATCCTGTCAAGTTTGTAAAATATCGATGCTTTTAGGGTTTTTTGCTAATACGTTGATATTGAACCGTTAAGAAATATTCTGGGTGTGCAGGAGTATTTTGCAAATGATTTGTTGGTGCGGTCCCCATTAACTGGAAATGGTTAATACATAGAGTTTACCACAGAAGGTGATGTAGAACCAAGCTCAGTTCACAGACAGTTTGTGAGAAATAGATATTCCCAGAACTATCTTTTTGGGGGGGGTTGTGGTGGGGTTTTTTGCATTTTTCCTTCTCCTGGAGTTTCAAAACTGGCATGACTATATTTTCCTCTTGGATACTTTGAAAGGGAAGAAAGAGGCATTCCTCTTTAATATTTTATGTGGAATGAAAATGGGATGCTAACTTTTTCCTTCAGCTCAAAAAAGATGTGAAACTAATTTCCTACTCTTTTTCTTTTCTCCTTTCTTCCATTCCCCAGTATCATACTTTATCTCTGCCACTGTAGTTATTGGGTTTTCTGGGCAGTAGTAGCAGAGAAAATTGACAAAATAATTTAATGCTGCACCATAAGTTCTGAAAGAAGGAGGATTGTCTTTGCCTTTGCCTTTCAGAGTCCTTGCAGCAATGCAGTGACACTTGGAGAACTTGGTTCAATTTTACTATTTCTCTTTATCAAGCTTTAAAACAAACCCAAGACAGACAATTTTGCCAGTTTCACTGAAAAGCTTCAGTCCTGTCTACACGTGCCTAGGCATACTTTTTTACTGGTTTTTGTAAGGTCCTCAAATGTATCTGCATGAAAATGAGAAACTGTGTGCGTGTATACACATGTATATATGTGTGTACATATAGTTCTTGAAATCCCCAAGTTTCTTTTTTTCTTGTAAAATGAAGAATTGCCTACTGCTTTCTGTTAGCTTCTGTACTTCTGAAGAGCAGAGGAAGCCGATAATGAGTTGGTAACATCCTACAGTTAGGTAGTTCCACTAAAGGAGAAAGAGTTATAATTACCTGTTCTGTTTTGAACAGATGATTTTGAAAAGTGACCAAGCCATGTTCCATTGCAAGAGAGGTATTGGGAGCTTGGGATGGTGTTTTGATAGGCCGAATGCTGTCCGCTTCAGCAATTTGTAACGTTTTATCATTGACAAGTGTAGAGGAATGAGGCGGTCTATTTTGGTGGAATGGACAGATTTCTGTCCATCTGTGCTTGTATTATAGCATGTCACTTGTACTTTAGATCTGCATAGCTCTGAGCCAAGATAGAAGGCACAGCAAGGTCAAGAGGTGGAGAAGCCTGTCAGCACATTCTGTCTCTAATGATATGACAACTGCAAATTGGTGCCTCAAGCACAGCCTGGAGGCAGTCATTATGTTGGGTCTTGAAACATTGCTTTCTCTAATACTGTTTCAAGAGAAAATGATAACGAGATATTTCTGATCAGCCAGGAGTTTAACACAGTTATTCTGGTGTTTCTTCAAAAGAAAAAGATCCAAAAAAAGAAATAAATAGGAGGTCATGTATAGAATTGTATTGTTTTTCCATGAAAAAAATGGGTACTGCTTCTTTCTAACAGCTGTAATGGATGGCTTTGCTTTATTTCAAGCCTTTTTTTCTTCCCTGCATCCACATACCTCCTATCTTTTCCTTTTTTCTTTTCTTTGCTTTCTTTTTAAGTTTACACAGATCAATTGGGTTAATATTTTTATAATATTAGAGATTTGACTCTAACAGATGACCTTAATGTTATCCTGATTTTCCTCTGTCTCACCAGTGCCTACCAGATTGTTGTTGAGGAGCTGCATCCGCACCGAACAAAGCGAGAAACAGGTGCCATGGAGTGCTACCAAATCCCTGTCACCTATCAGACTGCTCTTAGCGGAGGGTCACCATATTACTTTGCTGCTCAGCTACCCCCAGGAAACCTGCCAGAGCCAGCCCCCTTTACCGTGGGTGACAACAGGACTTACCAAGGTTTCTGGAACCCGCCGCTGGCTCCTCGGAAAGGCTACAACATCTATTTCCAGGCCATGAGCAGTGTTGAGAAGGCAAGTGCCAACAACACCTTACTCCTAGAAGGAGCCCGTGATGACAATTAGGGCTGTTGGAGTTAGACAAAGGAAGTGTCAGCAGTGACATGGCTGTAATCCCCTCCATGCTGTGACAGCATGGCAGTGCGCCATTCACATTTCACATCACCATCTTGTCATAGTAATTGCTACTAGATGAGAGTTTAATACATCTCGTAGTAATTGTCTGAGCAAAGTAATTTCAGTGCTGTGGCTGCCTCCTCAGTAAATAACATCCACAGTGCTTTCCCCAAGTCTTAGTACTTACACACTTCAGAAGATTAGATTGTTGCAGGATAAACAGAGTGTGGGCTGTACAGTTGGCTAGCAAAACATTCCAAACTTTTTGAGACTCTTGCACTCTTTGAATGTCAAACTTTGCTTGAGCAAAAGTAACTCCAGGCCCACTGTGTGTTTGTGAGAGTCTTTCTGAGAAGGTGTATGTCAGGCTCACATCACTGCTCTGCAGTATTAGAAGTGTGGCTGTCACTCACCTTCATTGCCTTCTTGGTGTTTCTTTTTAACTCTGTTACTGAGTACTGTTGCTGGCTGTGTATGCATATGGAAGGAGGAAAAGTGCCAGGAAGAGAGGTTCCAGGTGGGAAGAACAACTGTGGCTCTACAAGCCCTGTGCTATTGCTCTTGGGTTTTTTTCTCTTGTAAATGAAAAATGAGGGAGGGGAAAATGATTAGTGAGGAGGGAAAATGTGGCAGACACAGAATATTTATAATATTTAAAAATTTAAAATTTGGATTTGTAGTTTAGAAAACTGAAGTGTCCAGGCATGTCAGAAAAGAACTAAAAAGGACAACTAGATAGTCACTGATATGCACCAGAATCATTGGAAAGGAGCAGAAGCAGTGTTTACCCTTCCTTACATTTAGGTTTATGTGGTGACTAAACAAACCCTTGCTAAGAAGCAGCCTTGTCATGGGGTCTTTTGAAGAAAATTTCACCTTTTACTTATGGTTATGAAAAATTGGATGTGCACAAAGTCAGAATAGGGACAAAGCTGGTCGAGAATTGGATGTTTTCTTCTGATTCAAGAGACTATTCCCTCTTTTTAGTTCTTATCTATAGACCTGTATGAAGTAAATAAAGTAAAATAAAAGGTGACTGCTAGGCACTCACCTGTGTTTCCCTCACCTGCTAAAAATAATTTTGTGGACTTCCAGCAGACTGCATTGTAAGGAAATTTATTTCATTACAGAATAAATAAGGGTGAGGAGAAAATAAAATAAAAATACTAAATAGATCTCTATTTTGGCTTTTACATTTTGACAGGTAAGTAGAAGATGAGAGAAGAACGGAGTATTCTTTACTTACACTTGATTTAAGTCTGTGAGAGAGTTTAATCCTAAAATGGGTTTCTCTGTTATGAGTTAAAACTTTGGATCAAATTTCTGTTTTTAGAGGGATTTAGGGGGAGGTTTTGCCAGGACAAAGATCTAGTGGTTGTAAGATAACCTCTTAGCTGCAGAATATTTAAACAGATGCTTTCCTATAAACTAGGAGGATCACCAAAATAGGCAGAGTGAAGTAAAGTATGCTCTGAAATACACTATAGGATTGGGAGGAGGATTTCTCTCTGATTGTTGCAGACATATTGAACAAAAGGGGACAAATAAATCCAGTAACTGAGGAGAATAAGACTATATTGGTAAACTTTGCGGGGCTTTAATTTAGAATGAAAAATTGTCCTTATGAAACACTTAACAGTGTCTTAACTTGGAGCTTTGCTCACTGTTTACAGGCTGTGTTTGAAAACCAACATCAACATATTTTACGTGTTGCTTTGGAATCTTCAAGAGGGGAGAGATCCCAGGGAATGTGGAGTGCTGAGGGGTGCAGGACTAGAGAGAGGATATTTTATAGAGTGAAACTCATATTTTCAAATTACCTGCTAATACTGTTTAGAGTGATCTAACACAACAGCTGCATCCTCTCATGCAACATTATGCTATTTCAGTATGTTTGCCTGTAAAATGACTGCACATTGTACAAAAAAGGTCAAAAAACCCATTCATGGCTGACCCTCATCTCTTCAAGTTGTCCAAACTGGGCATAACCAAGCAATTTCTCTGTTCCTTTGGTTTAATTGCTTACCAAACATCTGAAGAGAAGGAAGGGAGAAGTAAAGTTATATACAAATGGTCTTTGTGTGTGCAACTTCTGGAGCCCAATGCTGTTGTCACTGTATCTCCCGGGCAGATTGTATAGGTTTTAGATTAACTGTGGCATCTGTGAAGGGATGCCTGGGTGGCTTCTGTGCTCTTTCCACACTCAGAACCATGAGGGAGTATGTTGCTTGTGTGCTTGAAGTGACTGTTTAGAAATATGAGGATGTAGCAAGATGTAAGTTTGGAGACAATGCTGAGCAAACGTTTTCTTTGTTGTATGGACTGGAGGTCAACACTGGCTCAGGATTTCTATGCTATGATATAAATAGGAGCACTAGTACTCCCCTTTTCTTCCGCTGCACTCTCTCTTTATATTCTTATGGCATGATTTCCATTTGATTTGAATAATCTGAAATTTTGCTGTGTTTGGGTTTTCCTGCACCTTTTCTCCTCTTCATTTTTCCTGGACAGGACAGTCCAATGTCTAGGTTTCATCCAGCTTTTGTAAAGGCAAAATCCCCCAGCCTTCTCTGCTAAGCCCCGAGTCACCTCAGTGGGTTGTCCCAGCTGATCAGTAGATCTAGGATGGATTTATGGAGTGGAGAGGACAAGAAAAAGCAACGTGATCTTACTGTTTTCTTTACATTTCTCTCCTCAACAGGAAACCAAAACTCAGTGTGTTCGAATAGCTACAAAAGGTAAGAGATTTGTCCCTGCATGCACAGTAGCTTTTTTAATGATATGTGGTGTTTCTATCAAATATTTGAAACACGGCCAGTACTATCCCTCTATTTTGAACCTTTTGATTGTCTTAAAATGTAATGGTCTACTGCTTTTTATTCTTTGGTATTGGGCCAAGAGAGTACTATTCTAACAATACTCAGAATTTAGACAAAATAAGGACTCCTCTTTTCTTCCCTCCCCCTGTCTGTGGTTTTCAAGATCTGCTTTTAGAGCACTGAAGCGTTGCAGGCAGCAGATAGATGGACTGGAGTCTGGAAAGTGCACATGGTTAAACTGTCTGTTATGCCAGCAATTACTTCCAAGCAGGGGTGGAAGTAATTTAAATGAAGGACATGGCAGTTAATTTGCCTAAGTAAGAGCTCCAAGTGTTAGCTAGACATTGGGGAGGGTTGATTTGAGGAAAGCTTGTCTTTTTGATAGCAAGTGAGTTCCAGGGCTAAGGCTGGCTGCATTGCTGTGAGAATGAATCATGTTGACCCCTATACAGTGGGTTAATCACATACTACTCACTCAAAAACACTGTTTCATCTTCAAATGAGGACTTAGTTGTTCTGCTTATTGTTATCTCTCGCTTTGACTGTATTTATAGCCATTCATTTTGGTGGCTTGATTGTGTCAATGTGAGAGTTGTTTGATAGACTCTGGCAGCATAAACAAGACAGGAGCTTACAAATACCCAAAGAGTACTCTGCAGAGGGCCAGCACTTACATTCTCTTTCTTATTGCATATTGATATTCAGCAGAAAACCAACTTTAGATATGAGCAAGCGGGCATTTGAAGTTCTGCAGAAGCACATCAGCCCCATTTTTCAGTAACTTCTTTCAATTTAAATCTTCTTCCAATTAGAAACTGATGCCTCTAATGAGGTGGTAGCAATCAAATGTTTTCTTGAGAAACTAGAAAATAAAATGTACTTCTCAAGATGTGTTAGTATTTTCATCAAGTGAGGTAAGCTAATAAAAACAGGAAATTAAAACCATGTGCTAAGTCTTCTGTGAAAAGTATATCAGCATTATTTTTCTTATGTTTACCTGGCAAGATTACATGTTTGAATTAAAATATATTTGCATAAACAAATATTTATGTACCACAAGTTGCAGGGATTTGAGTCTAGGGAAAGTCTTGAAAGGCTCAGAAATAACCTAAAATATTGCAGGATTGAGGAAGGGGAAAGCAACGATCTCTCTTGTCATCATAAATTTTCTATATAGTAATAACAAAATAAGGTGGGAAGTGACTTTTAGTATGAGGAAATTATTTTTTACATAACCATACACAGTCCACAGATCTCAAAGCAACGTTCATCGTACTAATAGACCTCTTAGTGGTTGCTTGTACACTTTCCTCTGCTGCAATAGTCACATTCACCCCAATGGCTTTAGTCTGAAGGAAAGGGGAAATGAGTTGTACCATGTATCTTGCCTTTACCACTCTGATTGAAGACAAGTTTTCCTGAAGTAACTGCATGGCCTGATATATCAGTGCTAAACTCCTTGAAAGTGGAACTAAAAACCAAAATATTTTCTCTGACTTATTTTCCTTGGTAGATGTGAATTGCAGGGGGAGGCGACATTAGGAGCAAATGCTTTCTCTTCCTCTGATGGAATGCATTTAATAGGGCATCATCACTTCAAAGTCATGTACATTCATACTTCTCAAATGGTATTCTGTGGTATATTGGTATTCTAAAATACTTTTTATAAGCTCATACTAATTTTTTCCCCATGTTTTCATCATCATAATAATAATACCATGATTTGTTGTCTTTGAAGAAAAGTATACTTAATTGGTTTATACATATATTCATCTGGTTATGCTGGTTTGTTTGGTTTAGGGATTTTTTTGTTGTGTGTAAGATTTTGAATCACTGACCTAGGAGATGTCTGGTTACATTTTTAATATTTTCATATGGTATTTCATAGGGTGTTTTCATAGGGTAAAAGAGGATTGTCTCACCGTACTTGAGGCACTTCAGTAAAGCTAACATACCCATTTAAAATAAAAAAACTGTCTAAACTATGTATTCCATTATAGAAGTAGTGTGTAGTTCTGTGTTTTATCCTGTGACTCAAAGCAGCCTACAGTTTGCCAAACTGAACTTTGTCTTGAACGTGTTAAAAGGCATTAAAAATGATAAAATGCTGAGGTGGAAGGTAACAAGGAGGAACAATACTAAAGATGCACATTAAGACAGGACAAAATTTCCCTGGTTTCTCATTTCTGTCTTGCTCAAGGATCTGGTTTTATCTACTGTATATATTCATAGCAATAAGATGTAAAGATGGAAAAAAATATGATAGCAACGCTGTGGTTTGGTGTTGGAGAAGTTCATATCCCTGCAATTATAATCTTGATAGTTTACCTACATTAGATATGTTGTTTCTCTGACTAATTTTTTGTTTGCTTGGACGGTTCCCTATTAACATAATTTACATTTATTTTAATGCATAAAGGATTTCACACGTATCGTTCCCATGGGTTGCTTTCTGCTTTTGGGAATTGATGGAATAGTTTGTTAATTGGTGTCAAACTAATGAAAGTCAGCAAATTTAAATTGAAGTGCTCATACATTTTTTTAGTCTGTATATTCCTGGTGCAGTGTTCTCATGCACTTCTGAAAACAAAATGCACTGAAATGTCAAATCATCTTAAAGACTGTGCCGAATCATGACTGAAGTATGTTGCTGTTTTTGATCTCTCTTGAAAGAATGTTTCTACAGTAAACGGAGAGGCTTAATAGTACCTGGTGTATTAAAATACACTGAGTTATATTTTCATGATAGGAAATATTGCAACAGCACCAGTTTAAAAAGTAGTCCCCTGAACAGTTCCTGTGTACCCACAGCTGAAAGATGAATGCAAGAGTGATTCTTTGATGACCCTGATTTAGGCTAATAATAGGATTCTCCCTTTTTCTGGGCACCTACTTCCACAGTGCTTGTAAGAGTTTAATGACTGTGACTTTTGCCCTTCTGTAGATTGGAGTGAATTGGTCAGGACAGTCCCAAGTTATTAGATCTGGTGAGAGAGTATGAAAGGTATACATACATGTACACAGTCTGCTCACATGAGCTTTGATTCTTGAGAAAACCAGATTAAAAATAACTCCTTGTATCACAGGTGATGAGTAGAACATACCTAAAGCACCATTCCCGTTACAGGTATAGCACAGAAAATGTATTAAGTGTGAACCATTTTAATTCCTTGAACACTTTTAGCCAATACTGCCTTATTCTCTCAACCTGAATCCCTTTGTCATTCAGAAGCTCGTAGCAACTGATGATCAGTATAATTTTTACTTTTTTTCAACAGCATTTAATTGTTCTCTACCTTGTTATTTTTGAATCTAGGAAGTAGGATTACCCAGTAGTAGGATTACCCAGTCATTCATAATGTGGTTCCCACACATAGTAACTAAAGAAGGAGAAAAAAAAAATCTTGTTTTCTGAAGAGTACAGAAGAGTACAGAGACTGAGATAATAGGTCAGATATTCATTAGGAATTAGTCTAGGACACACGTGTTATTTGATAAAAAAGAAGTGTAACATATTTTCTGAAGAAAGTTCTTGAACTTCCTAATACTAATTTGGTATGGAATCACTGAATTGTTAAGGTTGGAAAAGACCTCTAAATCAGCAAGTCCAGTGGTCAACCTAACACCACCACCATGTTTACTACTAAACTATGTTCACAGATGCCATATCCACATGTTTTTTGAATGCTTCTGGGGATGGTGACTCTGCCAGTTCCATTGGCAGTCTGTTCCGGTGCTTTATAACTCTTTTCATGAAGAAATTCTTCCTAATGTCTAATCTAAACTGCTCCTGGAGCAACTTGAGACCACTGACCAGTTCATAATATGCACACATCAGAATGAATATGTGATAACCAAACCTGCCTAACAAAAGTATTGATACACTGAAGTAAATGAAAGGTGCACGCACTTCAGAGTAACGCAGATTTGGTGACTGATCAGTCACATCCTGGAGTTGAGTTTGACTGCGTAAAATTTCGAATGGGTTTCCACCCACACTTGGGCATTGGCATTTCATTTTACAGTCTAAAAATGCTATCGACTGCTAAGGGAATGAAACTAGATTAACGAAGTCAGAGAAGAGTGATGCTTCAAATTATTTAGCATGTAAATAGGCATTTAAGAGGACAGAAGGGACAGCAGAGCTATTATTAAGCAGAGTATATGAAGTTGACATTTGCAACAGTTTTCAGGCTGCCAAGTTTGAGGCTAACACTGATTTATGTGTATTCTTTTGTTTTGTTCAGTGGACTAGAGAAATATTTTGAAAATTTAATTAGAAGAAATCTACTGTGGCAGTAAATAAAGAAGTGGTGGGCCTGGCACCTCCATCACAGACTAGTTAGAGGGAATAAAAGTCCAAGGTTTCTCATTCCACATTTAAAACAAGAACTTCATCAACTCCAACATTATTTTCCCTTGTGGTTTTCATTTGTGTTATTAGTTCAGGCAGCATAGAACCTCTCTATCTCTATGCACGTTTGTTTCATACAGATGGATGAAAATGCCATTTGAGATGATGCGCATCTGGAAGTAATTGTGAAATAGCAGAAAATTACTTTTTAATCTGATTTGAGGAATAAAAAGGTCTGGGTGGTAACATTTCTACTGCAAGTGTATATTTAGTCCACCATCATTTTTGCTCTGAATTCATTCCCATGGCAGCTGGGGATTGATCCAGAGGCCTTTGATGTCAATGGGAGTCCTTCCACTGACATTAATGTGCTTTGGATTAGGTCTTTAGAAGTCATAAATCTGTCTAGACTGCAATTGTTTTCTTGAAATTGTTCCTGATGATGTTTCTGTTCTTAGGGAAATTTGTGAAAGTCAAATCACCTCCTGTTGCAGGATGCTCAAAAATGTCTGTTACCGATTAATGCACAAATTAAGGGAAGATGACAAATGCTAAATGTATCTGAAACAAAGCTTCTCTCACTGTTGTTTTTATGTTTGGATCAATGCTTCTACAATGACTTTTAGCTGTACCATCAGAATAGGCACTGGAGACCCAAGTGGCAGTATAAATTTAGAGAAGAATGCAGGTGTTTCCTAAGTACCATCTTTTTTTTCTTCAGTCATTCGTAGGAAAAAGCTATTAATATGTTTAAACTTCAGTGGTCTTTTGTGTAATGTCTTTTATCACACAAATAGGAGAATTTAACTGGATTGCTGAGCTTTCCAAAGATGGAAACAGAATATTAGCATGGCATATTTTTAGCCTGTGCGTGTGAAATTGCAGTAATTTTCCAAGCAACCACATCTGCTAGTTCTGATAAGTGATACCTTTGGTTGTAAATAAAAAATTGCATGATGCTTTGATGGAATATTTGATGATAGTTATTAAAAAAGCAGTTGTGGGACACCTCCAGATTTTCAGACACAAAAACCTGTAATGTGGATATTTTCATATATGTAGAAGGAGTAAGAAAATCATGGAATTCAATATAACAACAACATTTATTAGGCAAAATTACTTGACTGATATGCACGAGGCAGCAATTTTCGGATAATGTGTTTCCCACTCATTAGGATAAGGCACCAAAGAGAAGTACACTTTTCTCCTTCTTACTTCACATCTCTAAGAAATAAGGGGTATCTGAGGTTAAGAGCAGAAACCCATTAATTACCTAATGTTTTTATGGTTTTGACATTGCATGAGCTAGAACATTTATTTTAGCTGTTTTTGAAACTAATTATAATTAGAAGTATTTTGCCATTTCTGGCCCATTTCATAAGTCTTCAGATATGGGTTTATTACTGTGTTTTGAAACAGTAGTTGACTGATTTTGGTTAGAAAAATTTTATAGATCACTAATTCTAGTAAATGCAATTAATAAATCTAATTTCTTTACTAGACAACTTTATTTTTACATACATTAGTGAATAAGTTTATTACATTCAAACATTCTTTTATTAAATTTAGTATAGTTTTGAAAGTAAGCTTTTTTAAAATTGGTACGTTTGTAAGAGAAAACAGTAGTGATACATTTCAGTGTTTGGGTTTTTTTAAATCAACCTTTAGAATGAAGAAATTTTGAGTCCAAAGATATAATACATATTAGCTTTCCTTGATTTTGAAATGAGTCAGTATATCTTTTAACCTAAATACTTAACATATTACTTTGTGTAGATGCTAGATGCAGATCAAAATGTTAGGAACCTTAAAGATTTCCTGAAGAATAAGGATTTTATAAGTATGAATTCTAATAGAGGATTCTAGTTTATATTTAAATATAAGAGAAGGAATATTGATGCACTACCTGCTCAAAATGAAGGAACAGTATCTTAGCACATACGCTCTTTTAGTAGGTGCCTGGTTTATTAGGTCACTTCAGCTATTATGAATATTATTTCATGAATCAATCTGTGAGTATTGAGTGTTTTGCATCTATTGTTAGATAATATGGAGACATAAAGGTAGGAATCTAGTGGTTTTATAAAACCCCTTAGACTTTTAACTGCAATTGAAAATCCTTCATCCTGCTTATAATAGATATGCATTTAAAATTATCATTTGCTGATAATCCTGGGTGTGGGGGGCATTTTAACTCCCCTTTATTTTACTGTTCTTTCATCATTTCTCATTTGTCTTTTCTTATGTCTTTACCCTTTTTGTGTTGTTGTAAAATTCCAAGTATTTAGAGAGGGTAAACTCTATCATCACTTGATAGGACTGGTCTCATTAACCCCTTTCCCACAAGCAGCCCATGTACACTTTCATTTTATACTGTGACTAACTGTACCATTGGATAAAATGGCCCCTTGCAATGCCTGGGGTTGAAGAGTGTGTGAGGTAGATCAGGCAGAGATTGCTGCCTCCAACAGTCTTCACAGGCATCTCACGTGCATGTTCAGCCTAGGAGTGACAAGAATTTGGCTAATCTTTGCTGCACTGAAGCTTTAGAGCAGCAGCATGAAGAGACAGCACTGTTTCACCTTTTCAAACAATGGAGAAAGGGCTGTCTACAGATTATAAATTGTGTTTATATCCATTCAGTATTCTTCAGCCAGAATGACACTTTCTCCACATTAGCAAGCATGTCAACACTGATAGCCTGGAGTAGGTTTTGCCATACGCATAATTTACACAGAAGTTGAATACTATACCAAAGAAAGCAATGAATTACTGATTCTAGAAATATCCCTACATACAGATATCTTACCACCCTTGTTAGTGCCAGGAGAGAAACTACGGTTCAAACTGATAAGGTCAAAATCAGTCATATTTAAAGGTAATTCCATTAAATGGTTCATTAGTTAGGGAGATTTTAATATACAATATTAGTTTGGTTTGAAAGTTTGTAGGAAAGCCCCAGATTGTTTTGGAAGTGGTAATGGAAAGGGCACTTCAGTAGTGATGATATGCTCTGAGCCCTAGCTGGTCATTGCTGTCCCTTAGTTGTGATTCGCTGTTATTGCAGAAGATGTTATGACTGCATTCAGTGTTGGACGAGTAATAACTTCCTTTCTATGCTACAAGTTAGCACTGATGCAGTAAAAACCATTTAAGTGGCAGAATGATGATATGATCATTAATAACGAGGAGTTGATGTTGATAGATCACACGTAAACCAACACAGACAGAAAATCAAATTCTTAAGGAGCAAGTATGGCTGGTGGTCACAAAGATGATGGAAAAAAAAAATGCCTGTCAGCAGCTCATTGCTATCCCTGTTACAAATGACTGCCCTCACTCAGACTTGCCAAAATAAACTAACTTAACACAGTCAAAATAACTTGAAATCTTTTCTAGATTAGAACAATTGCACAAACAGTTCTGAAAGCAGAATAGAAATGACAGTATATGCTGGAATAGTGGTGAAAGGAGGAGGTAGTCTTCACCCATCTTCAGGTGCAGCCAAAAGGTCTTAAGGTCAATTTCTAGAAGAAATTGAACCTCAAGATCAAAACAAAGCTGCTTCAGTCTAACAACACAACAACAACAAAAACACTCAAACATAAAATGCTGCATCAGTGTGCAGCACCTTACCACAGAGAAGGTAATCCTTGCAATTATCCATCCTTGTATTAACAACTGCCTAACAGTGAGGTATTTTGAACAGAAGACAAAATATATTTGAGCAGTAAGGCTTCTCACTGTCCACCCAGATAGGAAGTACAAGGAGTACTTTGCATCAGAAAAGAATGTTGCCCAAAGAATGCAGAAATTCAGCAACATCTAAATCAGAAATATGCTTATTGATTTTTATGAAAACAGTTTATGGTCCTAAAATCGACATCACTGTGTTTCTCTGTATCTAATCAAACTCTTAACTAAATGAAAATAATTTCCACCTCATTGTCTTGAACATTTCAAGGGTTTATTAAACTATTTGCATATCATCTCTGACAGAATGCTAAGTGAAGTTCTACAGCTAGTCATCTAGAAACAAGAAGCAGCATTTCCAAGTGTAGTAGCACTTCCTAGATGCTGTCAGATGTGTTGCTGTGCAAGTCACTGTGGTTGATTGGCACTGCTGCCAAATTACTTGAATGCAGAGACTGGTGCTTTGTCAGCTGCATAAGGGGATGATGGCACTGAAGTTCAGGAGCACATGGTGCTTTCTGCTCTGATGGGAAGTTGCGTACTAACCACGCTGTTTTTGGAAGATCCCAACAGAAAGGGCTTGCAGATGGACCTTGTCGGAAACATGATTTTTTAAAAAGTCACGTGGTTGTCACATATCTGTCTGTCACAGCAGGAGGCAGTTACAGGCCCTGTTAAAACGATTTTTGTGGCCAGGTAAATTCAAAGCACAGGGAACAGAATCACGAGCCTGTGTGTGCTTTTCAATGTTTACAACTTAGGCTGGAGGCTTTTGTGTGAATTCAGTAGTTTGGAAAGGTCTGTGAATATTCTCCGTGCTGCACAGTGATAAAGGTTCTTGATCAGGATGGGCTTCCAGAACCCCTCACTGTTTTTAAGGTCATGAAATATATTGCATGCTTTGACACTTCTGACTTCTTGCTTTGCTGAGTCAACAGGAAATGTAACCACATTCGATATCATATAGATGCCAGAATATTTAACCTGAACAAAGGTCCCATACCTGCTGACTTGTGTTACTTGCTCTTTGCTGATGTCTGAGTATTGGTTATTCAAACGTATGTAGACAGACTACATATTGTTGATTGTTTCAGCCCTCTGCCAAGTGGTTTGGCCAGGCCATTAGTATAGAGGAAAAAGAGATCCCGCTGTAACCTTGCTGTGGTGGAAAATATCCTGAGGCAGTAGTATGTGCTAATGATAAACTACTGAACAGGAATGCTACTTCACCAGCATTCTTTTTTCAAAACATTAGAGTTAATAGCAGAGTCATGCAGGGAATAGCAAAAGTCAATATAGTATTTAGGATGTTAAAGCAGTGTGTCTGAAATAAGAGACATCTGGCTTGAAATAGAAGGAAACATCTATTGTGCCTTAGTTCTTGTCATTCTGTGTATGCCTACAAAAATTGGACATTTTATAGTCTCCACATCTAGCACCCAAGCTGTTTCCAGTGCACTGCTTTCATGTCCTTGCTGCCATAAACTGCAGGATATTGCCCTGAATGCTGCGCTCCTACATTGCTGTCACATCGCCAGCACTGAAGGAATGTTGCAGGACATCCAGTTATGCCAGACCTAGTTCTCATGCTGGACAGCAAATTGCCCCAAACTGGTTTCTATGAGCAGTTGAAACACACAATAAAGCTTAGAGAAAGCATAATGAGATGGTTAACGAGCAAGTTTGAGGCAAATCCTCAGCTATGTGTCATCAGTTTCACAGTGTGGGAAATTACATCTGAAGATTTCCTGCCCTGGCAAAGAATGGTACTTATGCCATCATAAGATGCAAATAAAATCAGAACAAAACTGTCTGGTAAATGTGAATATGGTAGTGAAACAGATTATATATGTACATTTCACATCATCATGAAAATGTGCATCTTTCTTGGACAATACAACCAAGTCCTTATGTACTGATGGAAAACAGGCATCACATCACTCTCTTTCCATCCCTCCTGCTACTGTATTTCTGACTGCCATTTCTCCAGGCTCAAGAACAATGCATCCCAATGAGCAAGAAATTGGGCAAAGGCGGCAAGAGACCTACATGGATGAATAGAGTACTCCTGTCATTACTCAAGCATAAGCAGAAAATACACAGGAGATGGAGGAAGGGTCAGGTCACTTGGAATGAATATAAAGGGGTTGTCAGAGTAAGTAGAAATGAGACAGGGAAGGCCAAGGAATTAAGTCTGGCCAAGGGTGTCACAGACAACAAGAAGGGCTAGGGTGCTCACAATCATCTCTGAAAGGTTGTAAAGATTAGGAGAGGTGCCTGAGTATTGCAAAAAAACAAATGTTACCTGTCTCCAAAAAAGGTGAGAAGGAAGACTCAGGGAACTACCATGCAGACAGCCTCACCTCAGTCCCTGTAAAGTGGAGTGCCTCATTCTGGAGGCCATTTCTATTCACACAGATGACAATATGATCAGGATCAAGAGTAGTCACCATGGATTCACTAAAATCATGCTTGACCCTACCAGATTTCCTTCTGTGATGAAGCAACTGCCTAGATGGATGAGAGGAGAGCAGTGGATATTGTCTACCTTGACTTCAATAAGGTTTTCAATGTGGTCTCTCATAACATCATCATAGGCAAACTCAGGAGGTGTGGGCTAGATGAATGGACAGTGAGGTGGACTGACAACTGGCTGAACAGCAGATCCTGGAGGGTTATAATCAGTGGCACAGGGTCTAGTTGGAGGCCCTCAGGGTTCAATTCTGGACCCAGTGTTGTTTGACTCATTAATCAATGCTTGGACAAAGGGACAGAGTGCCTCCTCAGCAAGTTCACTGATGACATAAAGGTGGGAGTGGCTGATTCCCCAGAAAGCTTTCAGAAGGACCTCTACAGGCTGGAGAGCTGGGCAAAGAAGAACTGTTTGAAATTCAGCATAGGTAAATGCAGGATCCTGAACCTGGCTGACCTGCAAGAAAGCAGCTTTGTAGAGTCCCGGTGTGCAACAACCTGTCCATGACCCAGCAATATGCCCTTGTGGCCAAGAAAGCCAATGGTATCCTGAGGTGCATTTGGAAGGGCATTCCCAGCAAGTTGAGGGAGGTGATCCTGCCCCTCTACCCAGCCCTGGCAGAACTTCACCTGTAATACTGTGTCTAGTTCTGGGGTCCTCAGTACAAAAGAGACATGGAGTTCCTGGAGTGGGCCCAGCGGAGGGTGACAAAGATGATTAAGGGACTCATCTTAAGGTATCTCTCTAATAAGGAAAGGCTGAGACAGTTGGGCCTGTTCAGCCCTGAGAAGAGATGACTGAAAGGGGACCTCATCAATGTCTATAAGTACCTGAAGGGAGGATATCAGGAGGAAGAAGCCAGGCTATTTTTGGTGGTGTCAAGAAACAGGACAAGAGGCAATGGGCACAAACTGATGCACAGGAAGTTCCACCTCAATAAGAGTTTGCCCAGAGAGGTTGTGGAGTCTCCGTCACTGGAGATACTCAAGAACCTTCTGGACGCAATTCTATGCCATGTGCTCTGGGATGACCTTGCTGGAGCAGGGAGGTTAGACCAGGGGACCCACTGTGATCCCTTCCAGCCTGACCCATTCTGTGACTGATTTCAAAGGACTACTTATGGAAGATGTAAATCACATTTTTTGTTAACAGGCACAGGTTGCTGAGAGAGTTGGTGAATACCCTATTCCTGGAAACATTCAAAGTCAGGTTGGATGGGGCTCTGAGCAAGTTGATCTAGTTAAATACATCCCTGCTCACTACACAGGGGGATTGCGCTACATGACTTTTAGAAGTCCCTTTTAACTCAAACTTTCTATGGTATGAAGTTACATATTCTGATCCTGCTTCTTATTCTTGGGATCATTAGGTAATGACTGAAAAATCAAACTGTTGACTATTTGCTAGAACTGTTGACAGAGGTTTTGCTATTGTATCCATGTTTTTAACAACATTGAAAGGATGACTTTTTCCATATGAGGGAGGGATAGAATTCTACTAGTGTAATTGGCATTCAAATTGCCTCAATGTATGGAAGGCAGTTGATATGCACAAGTACAGGTGTTTTTTAATATGAACCTTAATTTTTATGTACATTAACATGAATCAGATTGTGTGAATTTGCTTGTTTTGTTGGCCCATTACAATAGAAAATATTTAGTCAAGCAAATCTCAATCCTTGATCTGTCTCTAATTTCACAGATTATGCTGAATTGAGTCTGTCATTCCTGTTTTGAAATGATGGTGCTGTATACCCTAGAACATTGTAACAAATTTTATAAGGACTGGTAACTCAACATGCTGTCATTATTTTTCTGCAAATGTAAACAGATTTTCTCACAGTTCTTTAGTGTTTCTCATTTCTGGTAGTTCATAAAGATTTAATCCTGAAGGGCTTGTTAATTAATAATATTCCAAAATTTGGAAATTTAATTAGTTCCCAATGTTCTTGAAATCACTGAGCCATGTTTATACAGGGTTTTACAAACATGTGTTCATCTTTCATATCACTTCCTTTTGTACACCTTTAATGAAAAGGGTAACCATTCCTTTTCCTGACTTTAAGGCTTTCAGGGTACTGCACTGTGAAACCTGGGTACTGGGTGCTTCATCTGCACAGTGAAACATTTAGAAGAAGCCTCTGTACTCTGTCTCTCAAATGTGTCAAAGATGAAAATTGCTGTATGTAATAATCTACTTCCTTTTCTGCTTGGACGTTTACAGAAAATTCTGCTATAGATAATCAGAGAAGAAGGTTGATTTTTCAGATTACTCTGTCTATTGAGGAATATATGTCTCAAGTCCCCACGAACAGCAGTCAGCTATCAACCATCAGGGCTAGATAGGATTTTTGATCAGTGCCTTGAACTGTGGTATGCCGTTGCTGTTACCAACTACTTGCATATTTCAGCCTGTATCGTGCCACACACTGAGATGGGAAAGGCTGTTGGCTATTTGTAGCAGTCACTACTGCTGTAAATCTACCAAGTTCTTATTTTGCTTTTGAACATAATTTAGAAACCCTCCTTATATGGTAATTACTTGGAAGTTTAGGGACTGAGAGATCATAGAATCATAGAATTGTTACGGTGGAAAAGACCTCTAAGGTCATAACCCAGCACTGCCAAGTCCAGCTCTGAAGAGTGTCCTCAGGTGCCACACGTGCAAGTTTTTTGAACGCTTCCAGGGATGGAAGTTCCACTAGTTCTTCCTGGACAGCCTGACCAATGTCAGTGCCTGACCAGTGAATGATTTTTCCTAATGCCCGGTCTAAACCTCCCCTGGAACAACTTGGGGCCATTTCCTGACATCCAATCGCTTTTTACCTGCGAGAAGAGACCAACCCCCACCTTGCTACAACCTCCTTTCAGATAGTTGTAGAGAGTGATAAGGTCATCAGTGAGCCTTCTTTTCTCCGGGAACCCCAGCTCACTCAGCTGCTGTTCATGAAAAACTGAATCTCATTATGTGCTTGTAGAAATATGAAAGCTGTTAATTTCATTGCCTTTGTATTAAAAATATATTGCTTACTCAGCATAAACTCTGAGACATCATGTAACTTAGCCAAATCAAATAACTTTACTAATACAGATTGAATTCACACAGAACTCAAGTGTTTTCTCATACTCAAATGGTGAAATAATTTGTACATGCAGAGAATTAAGCAATAGAAATCACAATTTCCTGGACGTCCCTCAGTAGTGATGACATTTAAACTGTGAAATTTTATACCCATGGAACAGAACCATCTGGAATATCTTTCCCAATTTTTTTGGGAAGTGCAAATCTTTCATACTTTATTTTTGAATAACCCATTCAAGGAACTATTTTGAATTAATACAAACAGTTACTTAGGTAGAACAATTTGGTTTGCTGGCAGAGTGCTTGTATAGGTCATAGTGTAATATGATAGGTCGTAAGCACACAGTGCTGTTGTGTTTGGAGGACAGTGGGTTGACTTGCAAAAATTCAGCTGCGGGAAAGCATGTTCAATTGTTCTGCTCAGCAGGCCTCTGGAGTCATCCTGCATTTGTGATTAGAAAAGCTCAGCAGAGCCCTTGTTCTTCATAGACAGTATAGCTGCATTGCGTTTCAACTATAGTCTGAGGATGTGAGACATCTACATTTAAGGGTTGACTGCTGACCCAGCAGCTGGACCTGAACCAGATAGACTTTTGCATGAACTAATGCGTACAGCTTGGAGTAGAAGAGGAACAGCCATGCAGGTACTGCTGCTGCCTAAGTCTGCAGCAAATGTGTAGAGCCTCATCTGCGACCAGCCAGCCTGTGGAGGCGATAAGCTTTTTGGTCAGATAAGTAGCACATTGTGCCCAACCAGGAAACCTGTCAGGGACCTGACCACAGGACATAGCTCTTGTCACTGCTGAGGTGGGGTGTGCTGCCAGAACAAGAGAGCCCTGATTGCTATAACAACTCATTCTGAGATTTGGGAAAATGAGAATGTGTCCATATGCCAAACAAGACACTTGACTAGTTTTTCAAAACTGTAAGATCAAGTGACTGCTGCTTTTTATCTAATGGTAAAATTTCTTAAAATATGACTGCTTTCACATTTGAGCTGCTTGCTTAACTTCTCATCAAAGCAAAACACATCAGCTACTCCATTCAGCTATGGATGGAGGCTCCTTGAGCCCTACCCAATACACAAGGATTTCATCAAGCCAAGTTTTGTTATTGCCATTGCTGGTGATGACATAATAAGAAATTCAGTATTTGCAACAAATTTTCTTAGTATTTATTACGCTAAAGGAGAAATATAATCATGCAGAATAAGCTGACTGTAAGTCATTTATCTTTTTCTTTACCCTCTTCAAGATGTAGCTACTCCCTTCTTGAACATGGTTAAGGTAGTTAGAACCAATTTATACTGTGGTATAAATGTTTAAGATAGAAGCATAAATAAAACATCCCTAAACTGAAAGTTAAGTGAAGATATGATACACATTTCTTTTGTCAGCATTGAAACTGGCTACTGTGTTTTAAATGAATTTTTTATGAGAACAGATACTCTCAGGCATTTTCCTATTCTGCTGGTGTTTGTGTCACATTAATTTTGAGAACTATGTAGTCTTTGACTCCTGATTGAATGTCTAACTAGGTGTTTTACAGCACACTAAAAAAAAGATACCATCATAATGAACACTATCATATCTTCTATCTGTAAGCATGATGGCTAGCTTGTAATACTTACAGTCCCACAATGTATTTTTAACTTGGTTAAGCAATTTTTAAGCTTCTTTCTGGTTTGGGGTAGGGCATGTGTAGTTTGAATGTTTCTCTCATATTTCTGCTGAGGCCTTTTCACTTTCCCTTCTATTTTATTATTATTACTATACAGTCTAGTATAAGGTGTTTCAACTTTTCTAGTGGGAGTTCTCTGCTAAAGAGAAAGGTCTTGTTTCCATTGGAATATATAGCATTGCCTAGCCATGCCTGTTCTCTCTGCACAGTGTATCAGAGCTGTTTTTCTGCAAACAGGGTAACTCACGTCTTTAACAGCACACTCATATAAAACTTAATATTGTAACTTCATTTTCAGCAAATAAACCATGGCAAATCGGAAAATGTCAGGAGGAAAAGAGAATGTGTGTTCATGTACGTGAACAATTTGCTGCATTTCTTGAGGTATCTTAGATTCAAGGCTGGATGCTGGTTCTTGCCCCATCTCTGTGTAGCTGCAGATTTCTCTCTTGAAACTGAACATCTCATTATGATTAAAGCATGAGGTCTTGGTTGGAGGATTACTCTCCTCTGATTTTAAGTATAGAATAAAGGAACAGAATACATATACTGCACCTGTATAGAGTGAGCATAGTTACTGCAGTTTGTGTGTGTGTTGAACAGTAACTTGTACAATAACAATAACCAACTGGGTTTTTATGCTTTGAGGACTTTCTTTCACTTTAAAGTTTGGGTTTTATTTCACGTACTCAGTTTCTCCACTCACATCTAACAATGTAATTATTAGTAAATTCCCATGGGTAGTATTGAAGAAAGATGCTGTCCTGGGGATATTTTATGTTTTCTCAAGACAAAAATGGCTTGGTATCAGAATTATTATTGATTTTCAGTCACTGTAAAGTCCACACACTTCACAATAAAGGTTAACTGTCTAGAAGAATGTAAAAGAGCAGCAACTTTAAGTAAAAAGAAATTCCAGATTAAAAATAAATTAGACTAAAGTAAATGCAGTGAACTGCTTTCTTTTTTAATAAGTCTGGAATGTTTTCTTCATGTGGCTACTGTAAAAGGAATGTTTTATTTTTTTCTTTTTAATGCAGATGTGAATGCATCAATATTTAATTTGACCAAGGCTAATATATGTATTCCATTTAACTCCAAATATATTTCAGACTTTGTGTATTTTTATAATGATTATATGAATTTATAAATCCTTAATGTACTTAATGCTGCCCATATGTTGGGCTGAAATCCTTAGGAATCTGTAAAAATAAAAATCAAGAAGATAGTTATGGGCTCTGAAAGCTGAAAACCAACCTAAGCCAGTCTAACAGCTAAAGATTTGTCAGCTGGATCCTAATGCTCCTAAACCTTTGGCAAAACAAATGTTGCCTTTAAGAACTTGTTATATCTGGGCATCTTAAATCTCTCTACAGAAATAAAATAAAATAAAATAAAATAAAATAAAATAAAATAAAATAAAATAAAATAAAATAAAATGCTCTACTTCTAAATAGAAGGCATGATCCTGGCATCTGTGCTTCTGCCCCAAGTGCTGTCCTTCTGTGCCACAATCAGCATGAGCTTTTCTTAGATTTATGCTTGTGGGCATATGGACAACTGGAAGTCATTTGGAGATGCCAGTTGTCCTCATTATTCTTTTTTTTTTCTTTTGTCCTTACCCACTCTTGGTTGCTAAGGATGGTATTAGTTTTGCTTTGAATCAGCATGCAGTCAAGATTGCTTCATGTACATTTTTGAATTTCAGAAGCAAAGGACAAGAGAAGCCATTATAAGGACTAGTATGAGTGTATTTTCCACCAACAGAAGATGATGGTGATTCTTCAGCATGAGGAAAAGCTCTGTTTCAGGTTTTTTACACATGCTTGCCCAGTATAAAGGCTAGTCAGATTGAAGCAATCAGGTGCTCTCATCAATTTATAAATTTTCCATGCCTATTTGAAACCCAAGGCTTTTAAAAGCTAGAAGTCTTTGCTATTTTGGAGGCTACCCTTCCCCAGGGACTAAGAATTTCTGCTAGTCGTCCTACCTTTTGTTGATAGCCTTTTGTTAGTCAACAGTTGGTTTCTTCCTTTCACACCAGCTATTCATGTTGCTGTATTTTATCCCATCCACTCATAGTAAACTGATGCACCAGCACAGCATTATAATGAATTTTTATTTGGTTAGGCAAAAGTTGGATTGTCATGAGTAATCGAATTACTCCTCTGGAGACAGGATTTCTGAGTAAAGTGATGAGGTGAAACGATTACAGTTGTAACCCTTACAAGCATAAAAAGATGTGTTATGCTAATCCTTTGTGAATGGGTTGAATTGAAAGTGAGGGAAATAGAAAAGAATGCTCTTGAAAGAAGAAGGGGATATGAAAGGACTACTGTGTCGTTTATTCCCTTTTCATTCGTCCTCTCTTGTTATAGAGAAAAAAAAGGGTAAGTGGTAAACTGGAGAGCTTTACCTTTCAAGTCTGACATTCAAGTCATTTAGTCTTAAGCTGCCTTAAATACTATGTAAAAAATTGAGGGGGTAGGAGGATAGATATAGCAAAAAGAAATGTGTGGGAAACTGCCAGTTAGTGTAGGTTGCTTTTTTTTAAGGTTGCTAAACTGGTATGACTTTATCTTACCTTGGTGTAAAAGGAATACAGTAAGAAATGGGGAAAAAAGACATTGTGGAAAGTAAGACTTATGCCAAGCATTACCTTTATCTGAAAACACTTACAGCTCAAATGCAAAATCCTTGTTACCCTCAGGCTTGTTTATTTTCTGTTTCAACTTTTTCAGCAGTTAAATAAGAGTCCTCTGTCTCAAGGTAATACCTTTGAAAAGGCTGAAAGGTTCAACTAGAAGGAGAGATGACATGCTAATTACAGTGTTGTAATTAACTAAATACAGCATTATAAATATGTCTTGTTAATTGGATAAGAAGAAACAACCTATTTGTTTTCAGATGACCAATCTGAATATAAATGGTCAATAGTAAAGTAGCTTTTGGGTTTCTTCTGTGGATTGGTTTGGTTTTTTTCAAGTTTTCATTGTTGTTCTTTTTCCCCTTTCTGTATACTTTTTGGAGGGTGGTGGCAGGCAACTAAGCACCCACCCAGCTGCTCTTCTCACCAGTAGAAAGGGGAAGAGAATCAGAAGTGGAAAAGCAAGAAAATCTGTGGGCTGAGATAATAATAGTTCAGTAAGTGAAGGAAGGATTAATTTATCTTTTAAAAGGTGATACAAAGGCAGTCACTCACCACCTCTTGCAGACAGTCCCACGTCCAGAGAATCTCCAAGCTATGGTTGCTTTGGAAAAATAGAGTTCTTGGGTTTTATTTCTAAGCATGACATCATATCATATGAGACACCCCTTTGGTCAGTAGGGGCCAACTGTCCTGATCGTGCCCCCACCCAGCATCCTGCCCATCCCCACCCTACTGGCTGGTGGGGGCAGCATGAGGAATGAGAAAGCCTTGATGGTGTGCCAGCACTGCTCAGCAATGGCTGAAACATCCCTGTGTTATTAACACTTTTTTGGTCACAAATCAAAAACACAGCACCTTATTGATCTAGTGAGGGAATTTTACTTCATCTCAGCCAGACAGCATCCCTTAATAATCCTTAGATTTTATTTTTTTTCCTTTCAGCATACTATATTTCCAAGAAGAATGAGAAAAGTTTGGGTGAAATTTCTTCCTTATGTATGTTTACAGTGATGATTTGAATTTGATGTTCTGAAGTTTCATATCAATGAAATTCTCCATTAACTCTAAATTTTGGAAAAAAGTATCAGTGGGCACAGGGGAATGAGCTGCCTATTTTTCTCTGTCAAGTACCTGAAACTATCTGGAGTTTAAGAATAGAGCCTTTGAAGGAAAAGAGAAAAATTATAATTTCCAGAGCTATTAATTTACACTTGCATTTCGCCCAACTGCCTCGAGTTCAGGCTCCCTGAAAAGTCTCTGTTTACTACTCTCAAAACCCTGTTTTGCCCACATCCCTCTTGAAATTTTTAGTGAAAGACTCCTTTTAACCTTAGAAATTATTTTCAAGCTCTTTATGTTTATTTCACTGTGGCTGAAACAGACCCTTGGGCACAAGGAGCACTGTCTGAAAAGGGTGGGGTAACCCAGGTCTCAGCCTAATCTCAGCTGTAACCTTCCCTCAGCCAATGTTAAAGACAAGGAAGAAATGCAAGTTGAATTTACTAAACTATTCGATGGCCAAGCATGTGAGAAAAGTCTTTGTACAAACACCAGGCAGACACTCTTACCTGCAGCAACTGCAGCCGTGATGGGAGAAGGATATTTGGATTTAATGAGGGAGTACAAACTGGTATAGAAAACTTATTCTTGCATGGCTATGGGATGAGGAATACTTGCCTTTTTTTAAAAAAAAAGAAAGATTCAATTTGGCTGTTGCTGTGTCTGGATTTTCAGTTAGGATTTGTAAATAACATCTCTTAAATATTAAAGGTACTTTTTATCTTCACCAGCAGTCAAGACCAGAGTAAGATGGCTCAAGGTAATGAAACACGTTTTGAATTCACATTCACTAAGTGAACTGAGTGAATGTTGCTAAGTCATTGAACTGAGTAAGAATGAAATTTACTTATTGTATTGTTACTCAGTAAAATATTTAATGTTTCTTGAAAGAGGCTTTATAAACATTCAATAAATAGGCAGAAAATTGATATATAAAAAATATCTTCTGGTGATGAAACTGATATAATAAATACCTGTAATGTCTATGAATGTTTAATAAAGCTTTTTTTTTTTTAAGTGGGCATAAATACATTTTGCTGTAAATGACTGAAAATAAGAATTTTTTTGTGTATGATTCTGCTGGAAACTTAGAGCCAATGCATTTAACTAATTGCTGAAAAATTTTGCAGTAGGTACTGCTTTTATGTAAACCAATAGTCCTTAGATTGGCATCTTTATTCACTATATTGAATACGTAGTCTTGAAATAAGGCTTTTCTTTTAGTAGTTTCTATTAAGAATTATTAAACCCCTCCTTGTTTCTCCATCCTGGCAGAACCCCACTGATTTCAGTTGAAGGTCTACTCTCAGATACATGAGTTCAATTTGCCAGGTCTCAAGCGAGTAACTGGATGTAGAGAATATTTCAAATATTTGAAGCAAACTGAAACATTTTTTAGTTTAAAAACCTATTCACACTAGTTCACAATAATAATAACCAACATTTTTGAAAAAGTAAATAGACTCAAATTTGGACCTTTGTTTATCTTTAGGCTTAATCTTATTTTGACTCATTCATGTGGTCAGTAAAGATTACTTTGATAAATAATTTCTTTATGCTTAAGAAAAAAGTACACAGGCTTAAAAACCTTAAAAGAAATATGAAAGGTAAAGCAGTGCAACAGTTTGAGACAAGAGTTGTTTGATACAAGGTCTCCATTGATATTTTTCTGTTAAGTAGGTGGTAACACCACTCCCCTCATTTCAGTGATGCTGGTTGATTGGTTGGTTGTTTCTACCTGCACAGTAACAAAAAAAAA
>WBMV01004262.1:590732-723006 GCA_013396655.1 Campylorhamphus procurvoides | reverse complement strand
AAAAAAAAAAAGGAACAAAAAAACCCAACTAAAGACTTATTAGCAGTGACCCAAGGTAATATATATCACAAGGAGGTTGATCTGTAAATCACTCTGTGCAGATTTGGCAGTGCATTTCAGTCATGATTCATAATGCTATTTAAGATCTTGTTCTCCCTGTCTCACTAAAAGGCAGACGATTTATGCAGAGTTACGTGGTAGTTTCTGTGGTGGCAGCGTGTGGTGGCATCTGGAATTCCCATTGATAACCAGTGCAGGAGATGTTCGTCCTAGAATGTGCAAAGTAATGTTTGTAATAGGTCCGGATTGTGCCTCAGGAAAGAATGAAAGAAACAGATCACCTATCACTCACAGAGATCCATGTTTGGGTTTATGCATCTTTTTGTTGGCATATATTGCTTAGATTCATGTAGCTAGGGAACACAATTCTAGTCCATTTTAAATCAACATTTACAACCAAAAATAATTGATTTCATCAAAAATCTTTTATTTCTGTCACTAAGGAATATTAAACATTTTCCATATCAACCATTATCCTATCTCCCTTTCTTCTTCCTTTTTTCTTTTTTGTGTTACACTTCCTTTCTTTTGCTGTTTCCTTTTTTGCTGATATTTTTTTCCTTTTTCTGTTTCCCTAATAGTCCACTTATTTTTTTCCATTGTGTTGTGGTGGTTCTGCTTATCTTCTTTCTTAGCTTTTTGTTTCTCATTTCACTTGCCATATCTCTATATTTTCATTCTCCTGTCAGACCTGGGACAATTCCTTTTACCACAGGCTGTCTTTCTGCCACTAAACCCTGAATCCCGCTTCTTCTCTCTCCGCATTCTTAGATTGCCACTGCCTTTCTCCAATCCCAGGGGGGCCCTGGGCAGTGGTCCACATGCAAATGAGGAGAAAAGATTCCGGGGAGGAAAACAATCACATGCTATAGGCAGTAAGTTCTTTATCCAGGATGTAGCCATGCCAATAGCAGCTTTAAAGGGTGCTTTCTATTACCTTTCTCAGTTATTGAAACTTGAGCTGATCAAGATGTTTTCTGGTAAGGAAGGACTGTGTAGGACATTAATGTGTAATGTGTCTCTGCTGGGTTGAGAGGCAGGACCTGAAGTGAAGTCTTCATCCTTATAGGAAATCAGTGGCCACTGACAAGCTTTAGGCAAAGCAAAGCATGAACTTTTCTCATAAATGCTTAAAGCTACAGTCAACTTTAAAAAAGTGCCTAGGAGCCAGCTCTGATAGAATCCTAGAGGGCTGGTTTTGAAACTGCAACAGCCTTAGAAAAAATCCTGAAATGCGAATCTAAGTGAAATACTGAAACTGGGTGAAATATAAAGTTAAAACTGCATTCTTTGCATTCCAGAGAATATTGCTTCATGTTTTTATTTAATTATGAATACAAGGTAATAATGACTACTTAAAGCAGTGAGATAAACAGTGTCTCAGTTGGTGGCTTCATGAATGAAGTAGGAATCTTACAATAATTGAGGTTGGAAAGGACCTCTAAAGGTTGCCCTTGCTCAAAGCAGGTGCAACTTCATTGGATCTGCATTGGAAGTTGAGTTATGTTGCCCAGGGCTTTGTCAGCTGAGTTTTGAATGTCTCCAAGGATGGAGATTCCTCTCTGGGCAGCTATCCCAGTGTTTGACCACCCTCATTGTGACTTTTCATTGTTCCCCTCCCCCATGCTGACTGCTTAGGGATTTCCCTTATTGCAAGTCATATCTGTTGCCCCTAGTCCTTTTGCTGTGCATCTCTCTGAGCAAAGTCTGGCTATGTCTTTTACATCCATCCACCCACAACACAGCTGAAGATGGCAGCAAGATCAGTTCTTTCCTTCCTTGTTTTCTGCAATGCTGCTTTCTGTCCCCAGACAGGGGTGGGGTGGTGTTACCATTCCAACCACAGGGTGTTGCACTTGTCTTTGTAGATGAAAGAAGAGGGAATTATTTTCCATGAAAGCTATCACATGTGGCCGAGTGAAAATGCATCAAGATTGGTGTAAGATTGGGAGAACAGAATTGAACATTTATTTTTGACAGTTACATCAAGTAAAATCCTTGAGTCTACAAAACTGAAAGATTACTAGGTCTCTTCTCTGTTCTCAGTGGGGTAATGGTAGTTGTATTACTACCATATAAACAACCAGTGAGATAACAAAGACAGTAGATCGTTAATACTAGAGATTTTTTCTGATATTTTATTTATTGCACACTGAAAATAAATTGTTATATGTGACTATATAAAAATTCGTTTTTATTTCCTACTTTTCCTTTTCAGCATTTTGTCTAGCTGAAATGTCCTAGTGATCAAAAAAGGGGTTTTGTGGTGCAAAGGTGTTTAATATTTGCTTCAGAAATACATTATTATTCTCCACTCTCTATTTCTTAAATGCATGAAGTATGCAAAGAGCTTTCTATTTATTTTTACTTTTGCAGTATTCTGTAAGTAAGCAGGCATGATCATATCAGATTGCACTATGTTTTCACGTAGTACTTACTAGTCTTATTATTACCCCAGAATCAAGCAAGAGAAAGTCTTATCTGGAGATAATTGTCATTCCATTGATTTGCTCATATGATTCCCATGTATATGTTTCTTTTCAAACATTAGTTAAAATATAACAGTACATCTGATTTATGAGAGTTGTTCAAGCCATATGAAAGTCGTCTCCTGTGTTCATGCAGTCTGAATATATCAGGGTAAATCCATCTGTACAAGTTTGAAAATTTTGGCTAAAAATTTTGAAAATTTGGCTGTCTCTAAGAAAGCTGATAGGTAACATTGCTTGGGTTTTAAGGAATAAAAAGCTGAAGTGAGCCATTTGTTAGCTGTATCCAGTTAATCACTGTGTAATGGCATTTTTCGCTTCTTTAAAAAGATGAAACGTCATTTTTGCTCAGAATGGTCAGGAATACCTGCTTATACATGGGAACTCACAGTGTGGAATGGCCTGCGTGTTTCAAATTGCAATTCACATCTTGGCAAAGGGACAATGTATGTGAAATACATGCAAGTGTGTCTTAACCTTTCTCTGAACACTAGAGCACATTGTTTTCATGTCAATCCTTGTTTAATTCAATTTTTGTTCTCATTTTAAAACACAAATTTGGTTTTGGTCATTGTTAGATATAGCTCAGGGTGTCAGCATAGATATTTTGGCCACCTCATCTGCAAGAGTTCTTGGCACTCCATCAGTTTAAGGTGATTTTCTCCTCCAAATCAGTCACATTTTAATCAGATCACAACTGACTGAAAACCCTAAAACCAGATTTAAAGCATAAATACCAGTACAGTAATCTTCTTTGCCAGCAATCCATTACATAAATCATAATACAATATTTGCATGTTATAGTTGGCTTCATTTATTTTTACTTTTATGTGAATTTTAAGCTTTGTTGGATATATTCTTTTTTGCTTTACTATGGTTGTATTTTTCTGTAGAAGCTAGCTGAGAAAGCAGCAGCCCAAGGCATGTCCAATACAGAACAGCTAATTTCATCCTCTGGATAGAAACAACTAACTGCCCTACTACCTGTAAGATGCAACTGAGGGGGCAATAAAGCCATTTTCAGATTGGTACCTTTTAGTTCTGCATACTGTACAGCCCATTACTACTGTTCCTACAGCCTGCCTGTCTTCTGTCAGAGTTTATGCTTTGTGCAATTAAAAACAGGTTCATCTTTACTTTTCATGAAGCAGTATAATAACAGATATAAAAAGTTTATCTAACTTTAATCATGGCAGCTTTTCATTACATGCTGTTCCCTATCAGAGTCTGTGTGAATAGTCCTTGAGTAATGGAAGTAATAAAAAGTCTCATATTTCTTTCAGAAGAGAGAGAGTAATTAGTGTGTAAGGTTTGAAGATAAGAAAACTTCAGTATTAAAAAAATGTGAAAAAGTAGAGACAAAGGTTCAGAAAGTGGCAATACACTTTAAGAGTCTTTCTTGCAGGCATGTTTTGTCCTGTAGTCTGCAAGACTGCCTTCTCTTCTTAATGCTTTAAAGTTTCTTTGACATATTAATAGTGCAGAAATATGTAGAAAGAGAGGCAATGATACAATGTGAAAGGCTTTTAATGTCATTACAGGTCCTGATCTGAACTCGGTAGTCAATGGCAATCAACCCAGAGCTGTGAACATTGATGTGTTTTTCATACATTTTCAGTCATTGCATTAGCTGCATGTTGTTGCATGGTTGGGTTTCTAGTTGTCAACTGTGGTAAACAAGCCTATAGACAGGCTTGTGACTTCTTACATGGGGTTTAAGGCTTAGTTAACATATTTGCATTGGAAATGCAAAACAGATGATGGCAAAGCTCTTAACCAGCTAAAGGCTGTTGCCCTCACATTGCACCTGGTAGACTAGCATGGATAAGCACCACTGCTTTGATATTTCTGTGCAAAATCATGTGGCCTAGCTTAAAGTGCTGACATAAGACCTTTCATATGTATTTAGATAAGCAGATTTGGGAGCAACTGCGTAATTAGGGTAATGGCTGAGGTAGTACTTGCAGCTTGCTGTAGTGTGCAGCTGGGTGATGCCCCCCATTGGTTTGGAAGAGGATATTTACCTTTCCCTCATGATCCCAGACGTCCAGCTGTTTGTGGCATCTATTAGTGCAAAAAAGTTCAGGAGAACCTCTAGAGTTTTGTACTATGTAACCTTCTGATAGTGGGTGCTCTTCAAATGGGGAAATTTTAAAGGGAAAAAGAAGTTCTTTGTCATGGGTGTTGCACTCCAAAGCATCCTGTGTTATTTCCCTTTCAGACCAGTGGGCTCCTATAGACACTGCAACATATCATTAAGATATTGTATAATTGAAGAAGCTGAAAAACTTTATCTAAATGGAAAAAGAGAATTCATTAGAAAGAAAGCATCTTTGCTTCTTTCAGGGTATATATATTTAGTCTTTCACTCTATTTGAAAAAGTACCAAATTTTGCAGAGAACAAAGTACTGAAGGCTGGCAGTCATGAGAGGAATCATCTGGGGAATAGTAGATGAGTGCTATTGAAGACTATATATAAACTATGTATATGTGCTGTGTATAAACTTGAATCCATGCATGTTCGGAAAAACTGGGACCTAACTCCAAAGGAAGAATAAACCAGTTGTTTTCTTGAAGGTTGCTCTCTCTTTTTTCTCACCTTTTGCCACTCTGAATGGCAAATAATAACTAATGACTTCTATTTAAGACTAGATTTAGCACTATATAAATTTTAATTTGCATGGGTTTGGTTTTTTGGAAAGGATAAAGAAAACACTGTTTCTGTCCTTCCTCATTGCCTCTGTCTTTTGATTCCATCTACAATGTTATTACCACTGCATTTGATACAATTTTTCATCTTGGTAATTTCTGAATTTTGAGCTAGTATATCATTTGGCATGAGAGTTTGCAGTTTTCTGGTGGAGGAGGGTTAAGTTGTCCTTGCTGCCTTCAGTGTAATTACACAGCTCTGCAACAACTCTGCAACTCCTATGCTACCAGTAAATTCTCACTTGCAATTGTATAGTTGCTTGAATTAGCAGCAGTTATTCACAGAATGTTAGTTTCAATACATATAGCAAATATTAACTTCAGACATTTGAGAGTAATACTTTTGCCTATAAACCATATCATGTGCCTATATAAATGATAATGACCGTTATAATACACTTTCTCTGCTAAATTTCTTAAATGCTACCTGGTGGGAAGGCACATAAAGATGAGGCATTTTGTATATTTGTTACCAAACATTGCTTTTATAGTAATTTTCTTTTCAGATTTAATTATGACCTAACAAGCCATGTAGAAGTCATTGTCATAACCAGATAATTTTTTAATGCAGTGTTTTGCATAGTTGAAATTTTATAACTAACATCAAGTGAGACTTTATTTTTAAAAACACATATTTTTGAAATCAGACAGCTTGTTCAGACTAAAACTTGAAAGTTCATTGATTTCTAATATGCCCAAATGGTAACTTAGTACTTTCTTTGCTTAAAAAAACCCAACCAACCAAACAAAAAAATCCACTTAACAAATTATCTCATTAACAAGAGGTTGGCTGCTTTCATATGTCCTCAGGAAAAAATACTACAACAGATCTAACAACAGTCCATCCAACAAGTCATTGCTAAATGACTCATTGATCAGGTGGATCAGAATCTTAGGGGACCATTCTTAACCAATTCCCCTTTTTCAGGAAATCAGGAAGAATTAGTGGTTTAAATTTCATTGTTTTGGCCTGATATTTTACAAGCATGTGTGTTATGTATTTCTGCAACTGGTTTTTTATGTACCCTTTTCAAGGTCTGTTAGAATATATGCAGTCAAAAAATTTGGTTTGAATCTTTAGATCTCTGCTTCCATATTGGCTACTGAAGGAAGCACATCACATAGCTAAACCAAGTATTATTTTGAAAAGTATTTTTTCCTTGACACAGAAAATTAACCAGATTTCAAACTAAAAGTGAGATCATAGTAAGTGTTTCTCTGAATTTTTCCAACATTTCAAACATGCAGCTGTTTCAGGATGAGACCAGGTATTATAATACAAGCACTTAATGCTGTCCACAATTTGTATTTTAGAGGATACTATAGCTTCCTAAAACTTGAATTCTTACACATATTAGGATTTTTTCAGGGTCGATCTCCAGCCTTAACAGTGTTGATGAAAGTTTTGAAATTAGGACCTGAGAGGGAACTTCGAAGATTGAAAAAAACACAGTACCAGACCCCTGAAATCGGGTATCCTGATTCCTTTCAAGTATTTGTTCTCATTTGTTTTGAAGGCCAGAATGGGAGGGGAGAAAAAAAAGTTGTGTCATGGATTTTCAGGTATCAAGTTGACTAATAAATAGACTAATTTATTAATGTGTAAAATGCACCCACATAATATGTTCTGAATATTTTGGAATTGATGGTTCCAGAGGTGGGTGCAGCTCAGCCACCTGGGCTTTGTCATGAGCTGTGACCAGGAGTCTCCCCTCTCTAGGGCAGTGCTGCTGAAAGACAGGGATGGGCAGTGTTCCTCTGACCTTGATGTTTGCTCTTTGCTCTGAGAGGTGCTATTTCAGAAGCCTTAGCCCACATTTTTATCTTGTGTTCTGTCCCATTTCAGACAACTGAACTAGAAGCTGACAGCGTCCTAGTGACTGTGTAAAATACCTTGTCACAGTTGCCATCTGTATTTGCCCAGAGCTTTTTGTGTGCTGGGGACACAGCTGAGCCAGCTCCCTTAAACCTGACTTGGTTATCTCTGCATAAGCAGCATGAGGGTATCAGCTTGCAAATCAAAAGTTGTACAACCTGTAGATTATAACATTCACTGAACATCTTAATTCTCTACATCCAAACCCTATCCTTGCCATACTTTAAAAGATAGTAAAGTGCCTGCAAAGTACATACTCCAGAAATACATCTTCATGGTAGATGTAGTAGAAACGTGTTGACGACACTAGTCTTCTCCTTCAATGTGACCTGTGGAAGCAGGGCAGAGTGTTGCTGGAACATTGTCTTCTCAGCATTGTTCCTGCTCTGGCTGTCTTCATCTGCTCATGTCCAAAGTTTCTCAGCTAGTGAGGCAAACGGATTCAGCATTTTCTCCACTTGATACTTCTGAATCTATTAAAGTCAGCTCTTTGCTAATTGATTATAAATTCATGGACATTCCTTTTTTTCAGTGTAGCTGCTGTGAATTTAAATTGCTTCTCAGTGGAACATTACAAGAGTAAGTTCTCATTAATTTTTGTTTCAGACCCTAATAGCAGCAGACATGTGGTTGACTTGATTCTGTTTTTCTTATAGTTTCCTGCCAAAGTAGTACCAGTCAATGGACTGACCTGAAAGTCCTGGAGAGTAGTAGAAATGGGATTGAGGGGTTTTTAATTCTTTATGACTTATCAAAGCAACATATATCTGCACTTTGTGAGAGCTTAACAATACTAGTCATGAACTGGTCTTTTATATATAAACGTATATATTATACTGGAATTCCAGGTAGCATTATCATTATTGTATGTCAAGATATGCTGTGCTACTTTGTTCAATTAAAATGTGTATTAATATTTATAAACTGAATGTTTGTCATTTAAAATGCACCCAGTAGCATAAGATCAGGCTATTTTTCTGCGTTATCGGATAGCAGGATGTGTAAGCAGGTGGTCACCTGTTTGCTTGGTACCATGTTTGTATGTACAGCCACCTGTGGGACTCCCTGTGCTTAACTTCTACAGCTCCTTATACCATCCCAAATCTGACTGACTAGAGGTTAGCCTGAAGCTGCATTCATTCCATTTCTGAATGTAAGATAACAGAAGGAAGCATAGGGGGCCGTGAAACAGTGTCTCTATCCATTTCTGCAGCAATGACCTTTTATGTAGAGAACAGTTTTATATAATTTTGTCCATACAAAGGCTTAATTTACAGTATCACAAAGCTCTGGGGCCTTGAGGGCTCCTTACGTTGGGATCAGCTGATAGCATCTGTGACACCTCCCTTCTCTCCCAATGAGGGACACACATAAAGGTAAGTTGTTGGGATGTAAGCTGTAACACAAAGCAAGGCAGCAGATTTTGTCTAAGCACCACCTCACTAGCCTCCTCTTTCAGGACAGGTTCAGAGTAGAGGCTGGTGGGTGCCTGACATCCCCCTTTTCACCAACAGAGCCTGTTAAACTCTTACTTGGGACAGTCGTGGACCTGGTTACCATGGTGACAGATATGAACCTGACACTTCAGAGCACAGCTCAGGGAATCACACTTTCTGTTCACAAATACAATTTTTCTTTTTAATAATGCTACCCTGAAAATCTGTGATTTAGAATCCTGGAAGCCACAGCTTAGATGGATCCAAACCCCAGTGAATTGCTGGCATGCCTTCATCTCCCAGAGAGAAATTCTTTAGAAGCTGTAGGGAAGGCAAAATTGTAGACATTCCTTTCCCAGTAAATATGTCATCAGCTTTCACCCTGAGAAAGAAAAATCTTAAAGAAAGAGAGGTGGTGTGCCAAACTGACTCACATGAAGATATCTATAAGACCTCATGAATAGTGTGCATAGTTTGCTAGAAAAAATTGCATGTCCCATCTCCCAATCCCTGAAAAAGTACATCAAAATATTTTCAACAAATAGAATCATTGGAGACTTGTCTTTGAAATATAGTTAAGTTAAAAGTGGTTACAGATCTTCTCTGACTGAACTGTAATTCGTTAATTAAATTTCAGACTTCTAAGAAGTTCCTTAATGGCACAATGATTATCATTGTAGCAAAGAAGTAACAAAACAAAACTGGTGGATGTGGAATGATCTTTCTGGGCAGATGATTAAAACGCGGGGAAGACCAGTCTAAAAGAAAATATTTATCAGAGAGTCTCACTTAGTTTCTCAATGAGCCCTTTTCTCAGCGGTAGACTGACATATCTCCAGAGCTACCTCCAGTTTCATTTGATGATGTTATCGTGATGTTACCTTGTTGAACTCGTTCAGATGTCACTCCTGGTTTTAATTAAAAGTTTTTGAATGCCACATAACAAAAGTGCAGAACTGATTATCTTGAGCAGAGCTGTTTTGAATATCAAGCTATGCAGCAATAACACCAGTTTGTGAGAATTCACAGATCTGCCATAAACAGAAATTAACATTCAAGGAAAATGCAGTGTAATAAAATAGCAGCTTTAATCATGCATAAAACTGAGTTTCTTCCCTTGCTCACACAAAAGAAACCCAGCATAAAAAGCTGTGAATGCTAAGAAAGTCAAATGGTATGGTAAGAAGAATACACGTAAAAATCTTGTTCAAAACCTCTGATTTAAAAACTGTCTTTTAGAAGGCTGGCTGTTCTCTAAGTGGTACTATGCAAGCAGCCCTACCAGAATTTTCTGCTCAAATAATTGTGTTTGGATGAATGAGTAGAATATCATTATCTTGATTCCTACACTATGTCCTTAGGAAGGTATAGGTAAATAGATTTTGTGCTGAGTGTCATAAATTCTCTGAAAATTTTGCAAGGCTGTGTGTAAATTTTGAACTACAGAAGGAAGGGGAAGACAGGAAAGCAATACGTGCCTTGACTGGATTCCTTATGCAACAGTATACTTCAAGAACAAAATGTAAATACTATGCATATGCTCATTTTTTTGTGTGTGTTTGATTAAAAACATGGTAAAAAAAAATTCAGAGGAATGAAGTACATGAGGAAATTATGAGACAAACTCTACCTCATCAACTGTTTAGAAATTTACCTCCCCTGCGAGAGTTAGCAATGCTAGTCTAATTTAGTCCTGTTCACAATTGAACTTCATGCTATTGATCATGGAAGTCGACTGAATATTCTCCTTTAGTATCTATGAAAATAAGGAGAATGACTTCTTACATGGTGACTATTACTGACTTTGTGCAGAATCAGAATCACTGGATAGAGTTATTTTATGAACTTTGTGAATGGGACTGCAGAATGTGATTCCTGTTACTGTTCATTAGTTCAGAAGAAAGGCAAGTAGGTAAGTTACTAAAATCCGGTGTTCTCCTTCTAGTCTATCTCATAAATCTTCAGGGTAGGTAGCTTTCTTGTATGGGGGAAAAATCTAGTTAACAGTTTCACATCAGAAACTCTTGCAAATTTTGTGGAAGATGAGTTTGCACTGGTGGAAAACTGTCAGGTTATGTCTTTTTAGACTTACAGTATCAAATTGCAAAAAACATAGTAATGTGTGAGACAAGGATGTTGTAAATAGTTTAAGGTCTATTAGAGTAACGTTTGCCAAAATAATTAATAGCCAAATTCTGTTACCACACAAGGTTCTTTTTCAGATCAATAAATTACTTTTTAATATAGTCTGCTCGTCAATATGTAAGAGAGCATTACTAAAGTAATTCCATTTTTAACTACTGTATCTCTCCAGTGTGTTAGGGTGTTGTCATGGACCACGTCAAAGGCTTACAGATAGATGGCATCTGTAGCTCTTCCCTTGTTCACTGATGTACACACCATCACAGAAAGCCACTAGGTTGGTTAGGCAAGATTTGCCCTTGATGAAGCCTTGGTTAGTGGAATTACGCTGTTTGACAAAGCCAGCAGTTCAGCCTACAGAAAAACTAGAGAGAGAACTAAATCCTGGTAATCTTGTAGAGGGCAGAGAAAGCAAATTCTCAGAGTATGCAGAAGTTCTCCTGCTGCTGTAGTGCTTGTGCAATCAGCAGCCAGGAGACATCCATATGTGTAGGTTTAACACATAGGCACAATGTTTTTGTCCTTTGTCTCTGTATGTGTAAGTTTGCACATGCTTATTACAATACACTTTGAGCTATTAAAACACAAGTAATATGAAATACTTTCAAATTTTTAAGTTCAATTAAATTATTCTGTGTTACATTCAGTAGCGTTCTCAATATAATATACTTCATTGCATGCAATGCACATACAGATAAGGCATAGATTACAGCCTGATTTATACCTATGATTACTTTCATATAATTCCCAAATGTAACTTTTTTTTAGTCTAGAGAATGCATATATTATCTGTTCCTAGAAACATACATATAATAATCCTGTCTTCATTTAAGTCCAGAGCAGTTTTTCTGTTGATACTGGGGAGAGAAGGTATCATTTTGCCAATAGGTTTTAGCATTTTGGGTATAGGAGGCTTGTCCACTGGTTGTACACTTGCTTAGTCTATAACTATTCAATATAATTTTTCTCAATTAATTTAGGACTCTAAATGGTCTAAGTGGTACATTTCTAGTGGGCAGAAACTTTATCTCATAAGCAGCCTTAAAGTTCATGGAATGAGTTACTGTCTCTTACTTCAAACCCTTTAATGTAACAAAATGAGAACAAATGGACAAGTAGTTGATGTCCTCCTGGCTTTCCACTCTTGTTCTACAAACTTGACAGAGAGCTTCATTTTGAAGTTACTGATGATACAAACCCAATCATTTCTTACACACTGTATAATAAAACACCTGTGCCTAAGTAAACCAAATAAGTAAAGTCCCTCAGTAACCTTTCCTTCAGTTTTTCTATGTATTATTCCTTCTCTAAAGTAACTTTCCTGAATGAAGTAACATTGTGTGTGACCATGCAATAATTTTAAACATGATTCTGAGAAGCACCTATATTGAAGCTTGCTCTATCAAGTTATAAGGGTCCTGTCTTTCTCCTGAGAGGTGTGAAACGGTTCTGTCACTCTTTCCCCTCTACTCTCTCATCACTAGTCCACCTATGAAAATACCACTATGCTGATCAAGGCTCAAAACCTGTGCTATTGGATATATTTTTGAGCCTTCAACTTTTGAAGTGTATCTTCAGGTCACATCTAATCCTTGTGATTTGTAATTTGAAATCTCTCAAAAACCTGACCTTAAATCTCCATCCACACAGCTGAATCTCTTGCTCCAGCCTTAGTTCTTTTGCAGCTTGAGTAGTTCCCATTTTTGCTAGGTCAGAACTGCCCAGCTGCGCTTGCATTGCACAATTCCAGACACAGTGACTATCCCACTCCCACATGCTTCCTCTTTACCCATCCCACGTCCTTGCTGTTTCTCAGTAGCACATACTGCAAGCGTAATTTTTTTTCCCCATTGGCTTATAAAGCCATTCATCTGTAGCTTTGATTGGTCTTTCAACTTTCCTGATTGGCCTTTTGGCTCTACTGCTTATCAAGTGTTCACTGGCATTTGTCACATCCAGCCCAGCTAATATTAGACTGGGAGTTGATTCATTTCAAGCACTGAGAATGTTGAATACCTTCATCTTACAGCTCCACCTCAAAAGTCATGCCCCTCATTTCCTCTGTTAGGCAGCATCATATGTATATCTGACATTAATTCTAGCTTGTATGTGCTGTGTGTACACAGATACATATGCACACACCACTTAGCTGATCCTGACTCTTACCACTAGAAACATCAACAACACACATAATACAAGCAAAATATATAGAATTAAGTCCACACAGGTTATGTATGCAAGTGTGCATGCAGGCATATATTTACACAGAGGAGGAAGCATTTGGTATTTCTCAGCAGATAGAGTTCAAGCTGTAGGTGAGAGAGATGATTATAATGATGAAGTCTTATGATGATGATGATTAAGCTTTATGATTAAAGCACTGCCAGATCTCTCACTGTCTGTCTAACTCTTGCATGGGTACTGGAAGAGAGCACGTTCCTTACTCAGAAGGTTGTTCAGAGGGTAAGTTGTAAGTGGTTCAGATATTGCTGAGATGAAGGTTACAGAAGTAATGTTTTTAATTAAACAAGTAGTGATTTTAAATGACAGTGTGATCCTTCCCTCAAAAGATAATATGGCCTTCTGCGCATGGAACCTGAATAGAAACCATTGGAGTAACATGGTCAAAATCAGAAAGTATTAGATACCAATTATCCCTGGTACTGACTATGCTGGCTCCCTGAAAGGCCTATGGAGCAGAATTTCAGTGGAGCTTTTTCAGTAGTCTTTCTCTGGTATTTCACCTCGTTTTTCATTCTGCTTCTTTTGGTGATCTGTTGAGAAGCATCCCATTTTCAGAGTAAAGGACGTTTTCTGTGTAATGACATAGACATGATGATACCAACAGTTTGTACCTATTCCACATGCAGCTGCTGTGAGGGGAGAGGTTAAGTGGCATCTGCTGCGTGCCAGGTGGAGAGTGAGAGAAGGATCAGAGGGAGAGAAAGCACACATACCATTTCATGCCTGTGAGTAGAGGAAAGGCCACAGCCTTAGAAAGTAAGAACTAGAGAACAAGAGAGCCGTTTCCTATTCCACAAGTAAACATCTCATGGAATTTTATCCCTGGCTGAAACTGATTTATATTTTTATCAGGGTAGAAAAGCCCATGTTCCTGTTCTTTTGTACACCAGTCTGTGATGCAAAGAGGTGCAGACTGAATGGCTGTGCACTTTTATGTATATTCTGTTTTTCTCTCTGCTGTAACCTCAGCCCACTCAGGTGTGTTACAGAGTGGTTTCATCTCTCTATAGAACAGCTTGTGGGGTTTTTTTCCAGGCCCTATAAACAGAAATTAAACTACTGCTGACTTTTGGCTTGGCTTTGTGGATAACCTTATTTAGAGAATTAAGATTCCCAGTAGAATGCAGATCTCAGACCAGACGCTGTAAGGTGAATTAATGTACAAAGGTGGACTGAAACTGGGTGAAGGGGAGAAGTGCTAGAATTTAGAGTATAGGCTGTGGCTTGGAAAAGAGTGTTTAATAAACACTGTTTGTATACTTGGTGTTGCAAATGTATGGCATGTACATTGAAATTTATACTGTGCCTACATACATATATGTAGATGTTTAAATACATGATGCATGTGTCTATATTTTGGCTACTGTGTTAAGACACACACATATTTGAAAGTTATCACCACCAATTATTTCTTTGTCTCCAGTGCTTATACATTTAAGTAATTTCTTTTTTTCATTCATTTAGCAGCAGCAACAGAAGAACCTGAGGTGATTCCAGATCCAGCTAAACAAACAGATCGGGTGGTGAAAATAGCAGGAATAAGTGCTGGAATTCTGGTATTCATCCTACTTCTCCTTGTTGTCGTATTGATCGTCAAAAAAAGGTAAGAAAATGGTCTGTGCTGATCGGTCTTTTTTTTTCCTCCATATCAATCAATAACTAAATTGGTGGTTTTTATAGGTCTTTCAAAAAAAAGAAGGTTTTAGGACCAGTAGGTCACATCAGTTTTTGGATGGGTTCTTTGTATTTCCTTTTGGTTTTGCTGTGATTCTTAGGACATATTAAAAGAGAGGATTTTTCTATATTTGGGATCCAAGAGCTATAAATTTTCTTATGCTTATTTATTTCCAAGTAGTTTTAAGTTGAAGTTGGGGGAACGTAGAGAATATTAAAATGGGTGGAATTGAAATTCATGGAGCCTTTTTTATTTTTTAAAGCAAAGAAAAAATAATTTACTGCACTCTTCATGTTTTAGTCACTTAATGAATATGATTTTCTATATGCAGCTCTAATGAGTTATTTGTATCTGTATGTTACCCAACTTGCAAAATAATGTAATTTTATACCTCTTTTATGCTCTTGTAAACCTGGAGTTTTTTCTTAAAAGTCATACCACATCGCTGTAAAATTATCTAGTGAGTCCCTAGTGCATGAAATTGTTTAAAAGTGTATTAATTTGAGTGAATTTTAATGTTTTTCAGTGCTTTCTTAGACAGTAAGCAATATCGCCATCTTCTGGCGTTGTACAATGCTAACCCTGCATCCCAGTCCTCCTACCTGTAGTAACTTGTGCTATCCTATTGCTTGGTCAGTGTTTCAAAGTCTAGCCTTCCGACTAGTTGCAACTCTTTTAACCTAGCATAAAAGTCCATAATATGTCCCTATAAAACCGTAGTTATTGTATAGAAATTAGTTCCTCTCTCTCTGTGCATTCCCTCCCTGGTGGGTCTCCTTCGTGTGGCACAAGCTGATTTCTTTGGGATAGATCAAGCCCTTTGCCTTCTCATGGTGTGTGCGTTGCGTGCCCTTGCCTTTTGCAGAAATAGTAATGAAAAGTACTCTTGTAAATGTTGCATATATTCTTCTGAAATGCAGCTTGGTATTATTTTTAAAGATTAAGAAAAAAATTAAAATTGTACCTAAAATCATTCTATATGTTATAATTACTGGTTTGCATTAGATTTTTTTAATTTATTGCCTTTTTACAATTATCCCTGGAGATATATAACTTGGAGAAGAAACGTCTGCATTAGAAACATTAGGTATGCTTATAGTGTTCTGTGTTAGTTAGCTACATATGTGATTTTTCCCCCAAGTGCTTTTACTTTTCTCTGTTGTTTACCTCTGTGGTTGAGAATTAACACATATGCAAAAGGTCCAACTCATCATATGCAAAAAAGACATACAGTCAGCCAGTTTGCTTTCTTTACACGACTTTTGAAAAACAAAAAAGAAGTTGTTTTTCAGCTTTTAGAAGGCAATTTCTATTTTATAGTTTTATAGAAAAGTACATGTTGGGGAGTATCATCTTAGTGCGTGTTACAGTGGTCCCCTTATGTTTAATAGAAAACTCTGTGTGTGTGCACGTGTGTGTGTAAGAGAGACTGTCTAACATTATATAGTGTCAGTCACTTCCAGATGGGATTGACTAGTTTTGCAGGTAACAAATAAACAAACAAAAAATTCCATGTGTTCATTTTTCCTATCCTTTTTGCCTCTTTCATTCTGAGTCCTTTTAGGCTCATACTTTCTCTATTGAATTGTTTGATGAAAATAATTATGTCCTTGAAGTGATATTTTAAAGTTTTCCCCTTTTCCCCCCCTTTCCTCCTCTGAACCTTTGAAGACAGTATCCTCTTAGGAATGATCATCATTCTAAAGCACATAATATTTTTAAACTCCTGTACTATTTTGTATTCAAAATAGGTGAGAAATTAACCTGCTTAATGAATCTTTAATGATTGGCAATTTTTCACCATGATAGTTTAATTGGTTGTCTATTGTGTATGTTATAGGTATGCCATTCTTCTCCCCTTCTTCCCTCTGGGAAAATGGGCACTTTTTTTTTAATACCAGCTTTAGTCAAGGTTTCTTACAAAAAGCATAGAAAAACTTTTTGTTCCTGATTTAATTCAGTCCATCTAGTGAATCAGGGCAATTCATATCATGAAGTCAGGAACAGCTGTAAAAACTCTGACACATTCACAGAAACAAAAACACACTTCACTTAGCTGTGGTGGGACTGAAAACTGATCCGTCTGAATCACCCTCTGTAGTGTACCTATTCAGTGATCCATTATGTAGTATCCCTTTTGGTACCTGAATTGACCACAGCTTATTAGATGGAAAAGTCAATAAAACAATGGTTTCTCCATTTTCATTGGTTTATTAAGTCGTATGCACAGCCACCGCTATCTCAAACTGATTAAATGCAGCATTACATTTTATTGGAAAAAGGAGTACTAAGTAGTTTGTTCATGAGCTTGAGATGTTTTAGGCTTTGCCTGATCATTTTGTACAAATTGGTTTGAAGTTTTCCTGAATGAAGCTCTTAACAGCTTTTACAGACTTTTACTGGAGTAATCAAACCAGCTAAGAAAAGGGATACTGCATCTTTAACAAGCAATGCCATTTTTATTTTCAAAGTCATTGTTGGACCATTTCCAAATGTCCTTCATTTCCTTCCATTTGTTTACCTTCCATGTTTTTAATGCTTAGCATGACTACATCAGCATTTCCAATTTTAAGATTTTAAAATAGAAAGCATATGTTTGCATTCAGGAAATGTGTGGTATATATGTCAGTATACACATGTCTGTTGTAAATGTGCATTCTTTAAAATGTGTGTACTCATATACCTACACATAATATGCATACAAACATATATGTATATGCCTGTGTACTGAAAAAAGATGTTAAAATGAATGACATGAAATTGTTTCCTGATTAAATGTATTTATTAATAGAATCTTTATTTTTTGTGACTGAAACGTAAAAAGCATATCTGCTGCACAAGATTTGTACACAGCTGTTCATTTGTCATGACATCTAGGCGGTAATCATTATATTATGCTGAACTGCATGTTGAAATTACACAATCCATTTAATTTTCAAATTTTTGGCAATAAGTGAAATCTCAGCATGTAATTTTCTCAAGTGATCTTTCTAAAAAAACCAAATAATTTTTATATGCTAGTGGTTCTTTTCAGTTTTTTTTGGTTTTGTTTTGGTTTTTTTTTAATTGCATGGCAAAATAAGGCTAGTTTGTGCATGAGCTAGTTGAAATGCTAACCAAAGAAACATGAATTTTTCAACTTTTTTTTTTCAAACGCACATTTCTCTGCTTTATTGAATGTGACAGAGTCACGCTTTTCATTCACCATTGCTTCTCTTTTTCCACTGTCTGTGATTTGCTTGCCAGGAGGAGCTACTATTCTTACTCCTACTATCTGTAAGTAGAATACGGGTGACTTACTATTTTACATGTTTTAAAGATGCAGTATCCCTTTTTAAAAAATAAAAACAGTCTCTACAATTTTTTTAAAGTTTTTTGATAGTTCCATTTCCTTTTTCTCAGGCTTGAAAATTTGCTTGTATCATTGTTCCTGTTCTTCTTGCTCTGTTTTGTTTTTTTTTAAAGGGATATTGTATTTCTAACTGTATATTGGGACCATAGCTTTGTGCTACAGTTTTTCCCACAACTATCATTTTAGCTTATAGTAGTCGTAATTTAATTTTCATTATGATTCACAGCAACACATCGCCCTAAGGAAGAAACTGCTTTTCCCATTTCCTAGCTAGAGAACTGTGCTTGTAAATCACAAATTCTACCTTCTTGGCGTATCAGTTCAGGAGTAATCTTGCGCACCACTTTTCCTATGCAGGTTGTAGGCAGATGCCAAACCTGTATAAAATAGGGCATGGTCTGCATCTATCACTTTTGAGGTGTTTTGCATACACATTTTAAAGTGTGGATCTTATTTTTGACATTCGTTTGTAAAATGTTTTACTTCAATGAGGCAAAATTGACTTTTTTTATGTGTGTTGACCAAATGAGTTTTTATGAGGACTGCAACAGTTTTGTCTCTGTTTGAGCAAAGCAGTTACATACATTCTTCATTTTAAATAAATGCTTAAAGGTGTTGACCTCAAAGGGATTCTAAGAATGTATTCAAGTGCTTTGATGAACTAGTGGTGTTCAATAATGGTGCTCTTCCACAATTCTAAGCAGATTAGTTGACTTCTTTAAACAAACTTAAAAATAATAATAATTTTTTAAAAAACCCACCTGGTTTAGCTAGCTGCCATTCTCTGGTTCATTGTGAAAATTATAATTTCTTTGTTAAATAACAATTGCTTCAACTCAAGATAATGAACCACACAGTTTCATCCTATGACGGAGCACTTTTCCCCTCCAACCACTGTAGCACCCACCTGTGCAGATTTATCCTTTAGTAGATAATGAGAATCGTTTACACTTTCTGTCAGCCTCAAGTTCTTTAACCTAATGATTCACTTAACTATCATGAAGCATAGATTGCATGTGCCTTTAGCTGAGTGAGGGAGGGGAAAAAAAGGGAAAGGTAAGGCAAAAGAAGTTGTCAAACCCCAAGGGCACCAGGAGCAGTTGAACAATAAATCTGTCCTCCCATTTCCCAGCAGTTTTGGGTTTCAGTGCTACAACACAATAGGCCTTTTTAGGCATTGAAGCAGAGCATAAGAATTAGAAAGTAGCTACTGTAATAAGCTAATAACGTGAAAGCCTTAATAGCTGTTGATTTATTTATCATAGCTAGCAGGTTTTGTTGCAAAGTGATGCTTCACAGAAAAGCTTAATATCATCGAGAGATGAGATGTAATAGTGTTTTTGTTCTATTTCTGTGGTGACATTATAAAAAGTTGATCTTCAGTGTATAGAGACTATTTGTAAGGCTTTGAAACTTAAAAAAAAAAAGTTATAACTAGAAAAGGTAGTTTTGAGAAAGCTTTCATAGCGTTGTGAACCAGTTATAAAACTCAAGCATTTTCAGCCTTGGAAGTTCTTATGGTATTCGTTTGTTCAACCAGAGTATCATTTAAACCAGCTTTTCTTAAGTTATTAGGAAGGTGTGGAGTATAGGCATAAAATAAAGCATTATTGGGGGGACATCTAACACATTTTTTACTTTTCATTGGACAACTGATGTACACCACAAGAGTTTGATGAAGAAATGATAGGTTTAGAGGCCAACTTTGTGATTTTTTGTATCAAGAGCATTAATGAATAATAATTTTCCAACTACTCCATCTGTAAAGGGGAAGAAGAAGTGTGAGATGAGCCTGATTGGTGGAAGGATCTTTATTGTTTGCAGGAGGGCTTTGTCCATCCATATTCTACATTGTGTTCCCTCATCATGAACCAAGACTGTTTAACTTAAGTAACATTTTCTTAAATATGCACAAGCATGAATTGCTTCTTGCCCTAGAGAGCAGTGTAGGTCCTTTCTGGTGAGTATTCCCAGGACTTAACAAGTAAATGGATGGATAATTTACACTAATATTCTTCACGGAGTCATAGAATGGTTTGGGTTAGAAGTGGCCTTAAAGATCATCAAGTTCCAACCCCCCTGCCATGGGCAGGCAGCCCCATCCAGCCTGGCCTTGAAAACGTCCAGGGAGTTGAAGTTGACAACCTCTGTGAGCAAACAGTACCACTGTCTCACCACCCTTATAGTAAAGAATTTCTTCCTAATACCTAATCTTCTAATACGTAATAAATATTTAATAGCATTCTTGTCTGCTATTAGAATGTGCATGGAATATTAAAAGTTGGCGGAGAATAGAGGAAGAGTGGGCAATCCTTTTAGTCAAGAGAAATGTCTAAACAATTAACAGGGTATTTGATGATATTCTGTGCAGAAAAAGCTTATTAAGTTAAGCTGTGTATGAAACATACATTTTCAAGAATGCAGTATCTTAAGTGATGATTGTGTCTCTCCAATGTGGTGTGAGATTTATCCAAATAAGAAGGTTGATTATCTATTATATTGCAGTCACAGCTTCAGATGAAAACAGGGACTTTCAGAACAGTCTAATGTATGTTACGGGTTCTGCAGAACCAAGGCAGACTTCATGCTACTCTGCATACTTCCTGCTAGTTGAGATACATGCTTTAAGTGTAGTAGGCTTTAAGTTATAATTAAAATATATTATTTGCTTCCACTTGGCTTGTGGAGACAGTGAAGATCACTTCCAGTTCTTCATCAAAAGGGAAGAATAAAGAGATATTTCTGAAGTGTGCACTTTAAGGGCACTGGCTGTTAATTTGAGGGGTTTAGTTGCACAGATTAAGTTACTCTTTAACTGTGATACATTCAGAGTGTAAGACTGTTAATATAAAAATTGTGATGTTCTGAAACTGCATGAAAAAGTCGAATGATCAAGGTGATTTTGTTTTTCAAAGAACCAAAGTTCAGTATCAGCAACAGAGTGTGCTATCATATTGTATCTTGTATACTGAATGGGCAGAACAACCTTTAACATAAAACATAATATGAAACTATATTGAATAATTATATTTCTTTTGTTATTTCAGAGGGTTTTTACTAACAAAGTAATTTAGAAGGTTAAATGATTTTTTTTCGTAACAAGGCAAGCAAGGGGAGTGAATTATCCGTTTATAAAATCAAAACAGATATTTAAATGGAGGTGGTTGATAAAACTGCATGCACAGATGCTTCTTATTTGTCATTTCAGTTAAAATGTAATTATATTCTCTAATTTGTTTATATTACTGTAATTACTCCACAGGAAAAAAAAATACTACCAGGGTACAGAAGTAAGCACTTCCATTACAGCATTTGCGTGTGTACAGAAAACACACGATCATGACTGTTTCATAGCAGGGTACACAGTTTTATTAATTATATGCTGAAAAAATTGTACACAGGGAAATCAGCCCAACTTTTCAATCCCTCATGATTATAGATGATGATTACTGTAGACATCAGTGTTCATCAGTTTTAAGGTGGCATGTGGTTTTTTTCTTGGCTGGGCAGCAAACTTGCAAAGAAGCGCAAGGATGCCATGGGAACCACCCGCCAGGAGATGACCCACATGGTGAATGCGATGGATAGGAGTTACGCTGACCAGAGCACTCTGCATGCAGAGGATCCCCTTTCAATCACATTTATGGACTCGCATAACTTCAGCCCCAGATGTAAGTAGACATTGATACGTTCTCTGGAGTGCAGGTGACTATAGAAACAGAGAAAGCAATTCTACTGTTTCAGGAAGATTGTTTTAAGCTCCAAGTTTTCCAGGAACACTGGTAAAGCCAAAGGCTGAGTAGCGATGTTCGTATGTTGTTGTTATGTGGCCAAATATTTAATAAAATATTTGCATGTACATTCACTATGCAATGATTTTTATTTCAGGGAAAATATTATACTTCTAGAATATCTCAGTTAAAATATGAAAATGAGTTTTTCCTCATGAGGGTATTTAACGCCAATGTGTTAAACATTACTGCGTAACATCGTGTCTAGAATGAATATGAAGTCCAAATTAATTTATTTCCTTTTTTTGGCAGTAAGGACATAACAGAAGGAAACATTGACAATTTTTATTGCTGCTTGTGAAGTTTAGGAACAAGCTTGTTAATATATCTACAAATTTGTTCTATACTTGTATTCATTTTTTGTAAACATGCCAACTGTCTGGTTTTGAAAAAGTTTGGCAGTTTGGGTTTCTGATTGTTACGTGTCTGTCCAGCACTCTTGCCTCCCAGCACCTGCACTATGCCTTGTAAAAAAAGCAAGGTACTCCACTGGCAGACTCTGAATATCTCAAAACTAGTGTATAAGTTTCCAAAGGAACAGAATTCTGCCTGGAACTAGTGGAAATATGACTTTCTCACAGCTCCATGGACTTGTGGCTTGGCTTTAAACAAATCTGAGCAGCCTGATCTGCTTCTGAATTGAAGTCTTTTGGGAATGACATTGCATCTCTCTCCTCTTGCCTTCCTTATGGCTTACCATCCTTGAGCAAAATACATCCCTTAAGACTCTTAAGTCCTTTCTTGGTTGTTGTAAGGGAAATGGATTTTGGAGGAGGGTTTATTGCTTGGTTTTTTGAAGCTTATCAAACTGCAAAGTGCTAACATTTTAAGTGTCTTATAACCAATTATAAATGGGAGTTTAGTATCAGCCTAGTAGTTTTTCTATGAAATTTTGGCTGTAACAGTTTGAAAAGTGTCCAAAGTTTGATGTCTTATTGGCATTGAAATTCTTGGAGGCAGGAATGGCAGAGACAGTTTCATACGGACTTTGATGGTCGATCCCAGGCAAAGAATTCATCAGGAACTTACATAACTATTAGTGAGCCGGGGCTGCTAGGCACGCTTCCAGATGCAGTGACGTGATGCCAAAAGCCCATGAGCTCCAGCCATCACAGCTGTCTTGGTTGGTTGACAAAGAAGTTAGGCATTACTGGTTTCTAGCATCACAGGTGTGTGATTTTTTTGTGTGATGGAGGATTCAATTCTTCTGACCATTGTCTGTGCTGCGACAAGTCTTCCAAGTTTTCAGGATTTCCTGCTATGCAGCAAACATTTAGGCAGATTGCATGAGCTTAATTTTGTCACAGAGACATTGATATTCTAATTTTGTGTTCCAGATTGGAACAAAACCAAATCCTGGATTCCACCATTTCTGTCCGAAACAGTGCATTTGTCTAGTGCATGGTTCAAGTTGTGATAATGAAAGATAAAATTCTATTAATTTTATTCAGACATCTGCATCTGCATATTTGTGGTTTTCCTATGCTCGTTAAGAGCAATATCTTTGGGTTTGCACAATGAAAAATCTATTAACTGTATAAATGTATGTAATTTTTTTTAATTACCTGGAAGATTTTATAGAAATACCATTTTATTTTGAGATGAGCTATTCAAGCATTATAGGAGAGACTGGGTTTAAAAGGAAAGAAGTGAGTTCTGTGAAAGTGAACCCTTATTGTGAAGTGAAAGAACAATAGTGAAGGAGGAGCCATTTCAAAAACTAAATTGCATGCAATGTCTTCTTTATTTCATTTCAGTAGGAATCTCTTTGCCCTTATCATTACATTTCTGAAGTCCAAAATCACTACCTTTCATTCCTCTTTTATTCAAGATGCTTTCTGGAACTGTGTATTCATTCTGTTTTTCTCTTGTAATAAAATTAATGGGGTTTAGTTATCAGTTGGTTATACTCTGAAGTATATTGTTTTTATTCTTAAAAATACACAAATTGAGGGTAATGTATTTCTTCATGGGCTTTGTTTTTCTACAGTGCCCAATGATCCACTTGTGCCGACAGCTGTGTTAGGTGAGGAGCCTAGTCCTTCATTATCCATTCCTGCATGAGTTTTGTCTCCTTGCATGGTTGAACGTTGAAATAGCTTGTTTTATGTAAAACTATTCTGTTGTTGGAAAATAACTCTACACTTCATCAGTTCAGAACTAAACTGAGAACAATTTTAGAATAAAAATTATTTTATGTTCTCATTAAAGAGTTATTCTTAGTCACTGCCAACTGAAGAGTAAATGAGGAAATGGGTAAAGAAAGGTACTAAAATTTTTCTTCCCAGAGCTTTGAAACTGAGTTCTGATAAACTGACATGTGAAACTAGAGCTTTATTAAGAAATCCTTTAAAATAAAATTTAGGTCCATATTAGCATTATTTACCACCCAAAGCTCATTTTTCTAAGTAACAAGAATGAAAAGAAAAATAAAAAAGGGGAAACTTCCAGAATATCTAAGAAGAAACAACAGTTTTCTTTGTATGTTCTGAACAAATACTTCTGTATACCTATATTAGTTACATATTTCAACAGACATACAGATAGTAAAGAGGTAGTAAATTGTCCAACTTTGTACTTACTTTATAAAGAAGAACATATGTTGGAATGGCTAGGTTGCTTTTATCTGTGCTGCATCTAACACTGAATGCAGCTTTTAGAGTTGCTTATTTTATTTAATTTTTTATTTTAAATATGAAGAATATAATTTGTATTCAAGTTCTTGGTTAGATAAACACAATGTACAGTATTGAATTTCAGTCAGTTGCTGAGGTTATTTTAGGCTGAAAGACAAGTATCAGGAAGTGGGCGTGAATGTAAACAATTTGAAAATTAGATTCCTAGAAGTAGCACTTAAAGGGACCCGGGGGCAATCTAATTTCTCATGTGTTTTGAGATGGGACTTTATACATAAAATATAGACTCTTTCTGGCAATTGTATACCTCATTGTGTTTTAAAAACTTGGAGTGAACAGAATTTTGCTCTTGCAGTGGCAGTTGCAGTGCCTTGTTCCTCCTAAGTAAAAATAAAATTCAGATTTCATGTTAGTAATATTTGGGACTCAATTATTTGAGACTCATAATACTCAATTTTCTGAGTATTAATTGCCAGTAACTGAGTGCTACTACTAAATTTTATTAATGCTTACCCCTAGTATTTCCAAACTAGGTTAATCTACACTAAATCTTCATTACTGTGGATCAAGCCATTTCCTTTTCAGGGGCTCATAGGACTCATGCTTCTGTCTTTTGTTCAAAACAGTCTTTTACCCATTGAAAAGCTTACATGTCCTCAATTCTCTCTCCTTTAGTTGAGTTAAACTCAGTTCTTTCACTCATCGTCTTGTAGCTGCTGTTTTCTAAATTTGTTTTCATTATTTTCCTCTGAACACTTTCCTGCTCCTAGGTTGAATTTTAAATTGCAGTGCCCCATATCAAGTACAGTTCTTAAAGAAGTCTCAATGCACAGCTGAGTGGAATAGGTACCCCCATGCCCTACTTATAGTTTTCCTGCTACCTGAACTGTATTTTCTCCTTTTAATTGTCCTCGTGTTGCTGACTTGCAATTGAGTTACCTGTCGAAATCACAGTTATTATTAGCCAGTCCATTACTCCATTCTATGGTTTTATATTTGACTTCCCTTTCTGAAACACAGTATGTTGCATTCACCATTCAATTCACCTTGCTGATTTTCATGTTGCCTCCCAAATAATTAAGATGACTTTGGAATCTGATCCTGTGCTTGTGAAATGCCTGTGGTACCTTACCACTCAGTGCCATGTTGTCAGGGTACTTTCTGCTGTGGCAGACACAGATACAGACAGCTGTGAACAGCAAGGGCAAGGAACTAATTGAAGAGCAGTTTAATAGTTCCTGTCTGCATGTCCATCTAGTAGTAATGCTAATCTGGGCATGATAGTCTCCTGGTATAAGCAAAGCAGTGACAGTTGGAAGAGATAATATTTTTCATTGAGTGGACTGAAACAGTGGGAGAGAAGTATACAAGCTTTTGGGCACAGCATATAGAACAGGCTGGGTACCTGTAGGCTTGTTCCTTTGGAACTTCATCATTTGGCCTACTCCATCTTCATATAGCCCTTGCTTGGCCAAGCATCACAAAGCAGTTTTCTTTTGCTTTATTTAGAGATAAGCAAAATTTTATGGGCTCTGAGTCATAGAACACATTCTTTTGTATGAAACTCTTATTATTTTGTAGCTATACTAGGTTTTTTTTTTCTTCATGTATAGTTTATTAATGCTACTCTCCATTCTGTGTACATTAGCACGAAGTTAGTCTGACAGTTTTGCTTTTCTCAAGTCCCTATCATTACACTGATGGCATAATAATGCGGCCCTTATATTTTTTAAATGGCTTTCATTGTTACCTATTGTGAAGCTTTAACAACTTTTAATGTCACTTTCTTTTAGTCTTTTTCTAATATAGTCCTGAAATAAATTTCTTATGTTCTGTTCACTCATTGTTTTTTGCTGCTTCAATGGGTTAAAGTGCCTATTACTGGTAAGTATACTGCAAGGAATGGGGACAACTGCAAATCCTAAGGTGGTTTGAAATGTGTGTGTTTTAATCTGGGTAACACTACAATAAAAAGTGACTGCTGCATGTCACTCACATTATTAGGCAGGTTAGTGAGGCATAAATGTACTGAAATTAGCAACTTGTGTGACAGTTCAAAGATCAGGTTTCTTAGAAGATTTCATTTCAGAAGGCATTAACAGGGTTTTCATTTTGGCACAATTGTAGAAAATCCAGCCCTTGAGGTGTTCATTTTTTTCCAAGAGCGTTTTGTCTTCTAATCTGGAACTTTGCAAGGAAAATGGTAAATTGATTTCAAATAAGTTTAGGAGAGGTTAGCATTTCAGCAGTTATTTTCCAAAAAAAGTTTAAATTTGAATTTTTCTTCCTCAAATTCATTTGATCACCTCATGCATCTTTGACGTCTGGTTTTGATATGAGGATTAGTGTAGCATAGAGTGTTAGAAGAAACTTCTTTGTTTATACAGAGCAAATATTGTGGCTGAAATCAGCATGCTCAACAATTTCTCTACTAAAAGACTTGAGTTAAAATGACCACTCTGAAGTGCTGATTAATCTTCCTGAGTGGAGGTGGTGTTCTGAAGTGGAGGCATAATTGCGTCTCATTTTTACTGGGATCTCAATTTACTGTTTGTTGACTTAAGACAAATTATGTGCTGATACATTATTCTAATGTATTGTTTAAGGTGTAGTATTGCTATTGGTACATATTAACCATTAAAAAGTTACTTTGGGTGATAGAGTCTGGAGTTTCCAAGTACATTAATGTCATAAAGTTTTGTAGCTTCAAATAAAATGTCCTTCAGACATCTTTATTGCGGGATGAAGGACTGCAAACTTTCGTATGTGTTTGCTGTTAAATTCCTTTATGTACTTCACAGTATTTATGTGCTGGAGAGTAAGTGCCTTGTGTTCTCAGAAATTAGATATGTTTTTGAAAGAAGAGGTTGAAAATAGATATTGATATGTATAGCTGCAGGTGCTATTGCTCTGCAGGTACCTAATGCATTGATTTCTTGTGAATACAGATGAAAATCACACTGCAACAGCAGAGTCCAGCCGACTTCTGGATGTTCCTCGTTATCTCTGCGAAGGCACAGAATCCCCATACCAGACCGGGCAGCTGCACCCTGCCATCAGGGTGGCTGATCTCCTGCAGCATATTAATCTAATGAAGACCTCTGACAGCTATGGATTTAAAGAGGAGTATGAGGTGAGATCTTCAGTGTTGGGGGCTTTGCTAGGAAAATTCCCTTTGAAATAGGCAGCTTTTTGTTTGCAGTGTATTGCAAAAGGATGGAACTAAATGTCAGGGGTTTAAGTGAAAAACAGATAAACAGGCATAAGATTCCTATATATGTACCGAAAAGTGAAATACTGAATGGAATTCAATGGTTTGAACCTTTACCACTGCCTGGTAGAAAACCCCCGTGTGCTTCTTAGGATATAAGACTACATGTCCTGCTGAATCTCTCTGACATATTGTAAGAAGTTGTCACTCTTTTGTTGGTGCTCTTTAGTAGAAATGCTGTAATTAGTTATGTGGGTTATCTTCAGTGCAGATCTCCTGGATTAGATTAAGGTAATGATTTTAACCTAGCTGGTTTTGCAAGAAACATCAACTGAAAGCGCTCTCATGATCTATTATAGCATCTTGGTAGGGCAATACTGGGACTTAACTCCAGGCAAGAAGTGGTAAAGACATGCTGAGGGTAGTTATGTTTTGAAGTTCTAATTAGACCTGCCTGAGCATGTCTACTTACAACTTTAATGTTAAAATGGATGCAAAAAATTCCCAGCACTAGAGGTAGAAGATGAGTACAGATTAATTTCACTTCTGATCTCTGAATCTGTTGTGATTCTTTGGGATTGGAATACCAGGCAGGACAAACAATAAAGATGGGAATAGTATTGCCAAGGTTGCTCACAATCCAGCTAGGTTTAAAATTAGTTTTCTCTGAGTAAGTAATCTCTTCTGACACAGTTTTCATCCTTCTTTCCTTTCTGCAGCTGTCTCTACTGTAACTTAAGAATGGAATAAATAAATGTGTGGTTTTTAAAAGAATGTTTTTCTCTTTTCCTCTCTTTTACTTAAATATACTTCATTATGCTCTGTCTTCAGGGCTAAGCCCAAGTGTCAGCCACTGCGGGGGTGGGGGTGGGTGGTCCCTGATGCCACATCAGGTGTTTTCCTGCATGCTGCTTCTTCTGTTACTATACATGACATCTATTCCCTGCCTTGGGCTTCTGACTGTGCATTAAAGTTCTGTTTCCATGGCTACTGTGTATTTTCTGGAGGTAACTTGTCCAGATCAGGATACAAGAACATCTGGAAGGAAGGAATAGCATAGACCTGCAACAGCTGTAAAATATCTACGGGCAATGAAGAAAAAGCCAAGGAGGAATAAAAGCTGCTTCTATCACTACTGAGAGATCAAACTTTTAAGAGTTCAAATATGTAGAATAGTTTTGCTAGTTGCTAGAGGGAGGGATATGAGGAAGAGCAACATGGACAATGGCAGAGGAGACCTCCTGATGGGTCTGTAGAAAGAAAAGCCATTTTGCTAAGTAAGATGGGGAAAACAATGTAATGCTGTAGTAAACAGGCTGTATATCATGGTGTTTTGTAAGAAGAGTGATCAGTTTCTCCGTACTTTCTCAGTTTGTTGTCATTCCTTCATAGCAAGGATGTATAAGCAAGTTTAGCCCTCCAGCAATTCCAGGATTTGAAATTCCCCTGGAGTTCCTCAATGACTTGCCCATTTACCCATAGCAGTCAGAGGGAGAGAGCCTCCCTTCTTCTCTAGATGTATTTCTGTACCATGGTACTGCCTGGGTGACCAGGGCAGACAAGCCAAGCTGAGCTTACTTTATGGTAGGGCAGTTCTTTTAAACTGATATTTTTGGAGATAAATTAATGGTCAGAATGTTTTCTTTCGGAACATTTTTATTTATAGAGTTTCTTTGAGGGGCAGTCAGCTTCTTGGGATGTCGCTAAGAAGGATCAAAACAGAACAAAGAACCGCTATGGAAACATTATAGCATGTGAGTATCGGTGTCCTTGGTTTGAGCGATAGCTCTACTCGTGTGTTACCCGTGCCGCGTCCTCTCTTCCTTTACAAGTCTCAGGTGGCATAGCTGCTTAATACCCTCAGCAGAGGAGAAGCAAGAGAGTGCCTTTTTCAGCTTTTTTTGTCCTTCACAGTTCAACTTTCTTCCTTTTGTAACTCAGGCTGAATTTTGCATTTACATCTCCGTTGTGCAAGCTGTGGTAAGCATATATCAGCAACAAGCTAGCACTAGTTTGGATGTTGATTCTCTTTATTCACAATTTGTATTGTTTTACCAATGCAATTGAACATACAGGAATCAAGGTGGTGGAGAAGTCCCTGAATGGGTAGAGTTGCTTTTTCATCGAATCCCAAGTGGACTGCTTACCCCTGTGTTTTGACTTTATTAATGTCTCAACATGAACTTGGGTTGGAAATGAGGAAATGGTAATCAGCATTTTTGGTTTTCTAGATTGCCAGCAGTGGAGCTGATGTTGAAAGGGGCTTTGAGCAAGTAACCTGTTCTTTGTGTCTTTTTAACCCTGTGTAATAATGTGTAACCTTTCAGCTACACTTAATGAAATTTAGAGACTGTTTTTTGAAGTAATTGGAGACCTCAGACAAAATGGTTCTTTGTAATTCTGTGTAAACATTTCATATTTAAGGACTGTAAATTGTGAGGTGCTTATGCCTGCTGATTTTGGTTTTCTAGATGACTTACCGTTAGTATCTTACTTAAAAATCACACGTCAAAAAGGCTCCGTAACCACTTGGTTTTTACAGATGACCACTCCAGGGTGATTTTGCAACCTGTTGAAGATGATCCATCTTCAGATTACATTAATGCCAACTACATAGATGTGAGTGGAATGCACAGCTTTCTCCCTCTCAATTTGCCAGCTTTTCTATGTGAAATTATTGCATGCTATGCCTACAAATTTATTGAAAGCTTTCTTTTATTAAGAACAAATGTACACTTTCCTTGTTCTACGTCCTAGTACTCACTGACATTGTTGTGCTTTCTTTCACATCTGACTTTGGTTTGGGCTGTAGATTTGGCTGTACAGGGATGTAAGTACCACTATATGTGAATAACAGCATCCTATTGTAAATATTTAATATAGATATTGTTATTAATTACTTTCCTCTTCTATTTTTATCAGTTGATAATTATGCATGCCTCATCTAATTTATCTCATCTGTTCCTTTAAAAATTTCTTTTTTGTGTGAATATTTTTGTACCCGTTTTGAAAAGATAATTTAGCATTTTAGCATAACTCTGAATATTATTGGATGTTAAATAACTCAGGTGAGCCTATCTGTTAAAGAGAATTTGCTGTTCCCATTTTTTAGTGATAACTTTGGCCACTAGCTTTTCTTTTTCCCTTCCCATTTATATGTGAGGAACTAGATAGTATGCTGTACTGTAGTTGTCTGAAAATGTACTTGTGAAGTAGTCATAATATATGTTTGGCAAAAAGGGAGGGATGATTGCATTTGTGGGTTGGTTTGGTTTTTTGGGGTTTTTGTTTGCTTGTTTGTTTTTAACAACAGTTTAGACAAAAATTTAGCTGGCATTTGTCTTAAGGTTCTGATTTAGGTATTATAAAGTATATACACAAACACATATATATAAATATTTTAATGTAGAAGAAATGTCCTCACTTCTGCAGAAAACTTCCAAAGTGTGAAATTCTGTACTTTCATCAGAATACAAACTAACTTATAAATTTTTAAAAAAATAAAAATTTTGCCAGATGTTTTGATTAACAAAATATAATTTTTTCTCTAATCAATGTCTTAAGAATAAACAAGATGTTGTATTCAAAGTATTTCCAATGTAAATTGAAAGGTAGTGGAATAACTAGTAAAAATGTTTCTAAAATACATGGGTTTGATTACTTCTCTTTATAATTGCACCTTAGCAGTTTTTCCTGACCACTGTTAGTTGATAAATTAAGACCCCCCTTGACTTTCCAGGATATAAAAATTTAGCTGTAGATATATTTATGTCTTTTTATTTGGATATTTTAACATGGCGAACTCTGTGAAGTGATAGGCCCATGATATTTTTCCTGGGCCTTAAAAAAGAAAACTCTCCCAGATCTGTAATAAATCCAGTTCCTTGAGGATGTTGTTTTTCTGATTTAGAAGGGAAATTAATCTCATTAGAACCAGACAAGAAAGCTACAAATTAAAACTGGCACTTGGCAATTTTTAAGTGACACTTTTATCTTCTTCTGGAAAACATTACTGAGTATAAACCAGTGTAGTCCAAGTTCCACTTTCATAATTTGAATCTGGGGCTTGACATTAAGAACTCCAGGATACATTTTTTAATCATTTGATAAAGTCTCAGTCTCTTGTAAAGCCAAGAGTAAGATACTCGGAAGTTTTTCACAAGACCCAGAGGAAGATGCTCTCACTAAACAGGATAATGAAGCAGTCTGTGGAAAAGAATATAAACACCTTGGGTTTGTTGAAGTCCTTCACTTCAGCTGTATCTTGTGATTACTCAGAATCCAAGGGTTTCTGTTCACCTGTCATGCAATGCTTCAAGCAATTGGCCTAGTAAAACTGTAGCCTAGAGAATAGTTGGAGTTACTAACATCTGCACATTGTTAAATTCTGTATTGTCTTCTCTCCAGCAATACTAAAGTTTCCTTCCTCTTTGTAGCTAAATATAGCTGGCACAGGTCAAAATATATTCTGAATTATTTCCTCAAGAGCAGTACCTCTTTGTCTTGTAGTTCTTATGTGGACAATTAGTGCTGTATAGTACTGCTAGCACTAGCATAGACCCAGCTACCTAGAAAAGCTTAGTTGTGTAGGGTTATCTATCTACCTATGTGTATATATATATATATATATATAAGTATGTGTATATACTTGTATGTATCATGCCCACTATAATCGTTGCACGTTTTGTGCAGTCAAGCAGAAGAGTTCACTGCAGTAAGACCTTGATACAGTGCACACACCAGTGTCCAGCTCTGTCCCCATTAGTTAGAGCTGGGGTGCATATCTCTTTGTGCCTTACAATGATTGTTTAGAAGAAATAAAAAGTTGTGTATTTTTTCATATTGGCTAAGGTGGGAACACAAATCAACTATTGAGATAATATGGTAGCAAATAATTTTTACTAAATTTAAATAAATGCCCCAATGTATTCAGCTGAGGAAATAATGTCAATAGAGAAATAATTTTTAGATGCAAAGGACCCATCTAGAATGCCCCTTTCCAGTATAATACAATGTCTGTTGAAGTCAGATGTTCTTATTTTCATTTTATCCGTTGTCAGTTGAACCTTTTCAATATTAACTGTTTTTTTAGGTTTTGAGCTTCATGCTGCTCTTAAGTATTGGTTTGTTCTGAAAATGTTGTCTAGAGATAAGGCTTTTATTTTCCACTCTCTGTTAGTAACATGATACTCAAACCAACTTATATTGCTGTTTTAGGGGTATCAGAGACCAAGTCACTACATTGCAACCCAAGGTAAGGATCTGCCAGCTTTAATCAAATCGAACAAGTGTTCTCTGTAGTGTCCTGCAGTGTTTTGGTAAAATGGAAGTAGATGAAAATAAAACATACACAGTATTGTGAGGCGTTATCTTGTATTATAGTAAATTAACATAGCTTGTTCTGGTGGAAAATGAATAAATCCAAAATTGCACTAATTTATCATGTTAATTAGCTCTTGAGCAAACCTTTCAGTGATAAATTCAGCTGAAAAAGTCAGACACTACTACCATGATTTCCAGTTATGAAGATGAATAGAGAAAAGAGACGTGGACAGAGAAGAGAACAGTTTCAACCTGCCTTGAGGCATTTTTCTTTTCATATTACAATGTATTATTTTATTGTCAAGGATTTAGTCCAGGATGCAGTGAAGATAGTAATGATAAATTAAACTCCGTCTCAGAAAATCTGGTAAAGTAAGTCCAGAGGACAAAGCCTCTTTGTAGAAAGAAGTGAGGGAAATTTTTATCATATAACACCCTACTAATAAAAAGAGGAGTTAGAGGAAAAAAATGAAATTCTATGGAACTTGTTACTTTTGTGTTTCTGATAAAACTCATCACAACAAGGAAAAAGAAATAGATTAGTCTAAGATTACGCTGAAATATCAGAGACTATGAATTAAAGTAAAAAATAATTAGATTTAGGTGTGCCATTATTTGATCTGTGAGTATAATCAGATAGCTGTCTGGAAATATCCTGTTATTTGTGCCCTTGTTGATTGTAGCTGCGCACAGGAAAGACAAAATAAAGACTTGTTTTAAAACAGGATGTTCAAAGTTCTGTCAACGTTTTTTTTAATTTGTGTGTAAGTGCTGCCTGAATAGGTCTCTCTATGGTAGTTAAGTCTACATTTGCATTTTATTTTTGTTTTGTTATGTAAATCATTGCACATAATGGTGTGTAAAGGAGACAAAAATGCATTGCTGCTTTTGTGTGCAGCCTTCAATCTAACATATGGAGGAAGGAATATGTTTTAGTCTTCAAATGTGTCACTTAGGTCTAGTGGTGTCTCAGGTTTGCAGTTGAACTTAAGGATCTTAAAGGCCTTTTCCAACCTAAATAATTCCGTGATTCTATGTGTGTTATATACAGTAATATTTATAGTACTGCTGGGTGGTCAGGAAGCTGTTTGTGAGATTATTGTAACAGAGTACAAGCCTCTGTCACTCAACATGTCTCTGCAGCAGAGCAGGAGGGAAAGCTTAAATAAGTGCTCTTCATTTGCCTCACAGAAAAGTAGTTAAGGTAGTTTAATACATCAGTGTGGAGTTTATGGCTCAGCACCTACCTGAGTAGTGCTTCTGTGCTTTGCCAGCTTCCAGATAGTAAGTGCACAGTAGCTGTACCAGCAGCCCTCCTGCCTGATACTTCACTCTGGCATGGGCATCTGAACAAACTCACTCTCAACACAATGTGTTTAACAAATGTAAAACAAATATGGAAGTGTAACAATAGATATAGTCACACATTGTTGTGTCCTTGTAGTTTTCAAGCAATTTCTGGCATTTCACTGCATGAAACACCTGCTATTAATTCCTTTCAAGTGGTAATTCAATTAAAGCGAGAAGATTCAGTATTGGTTAGAAATGACAATATAACCTGAAAGCCGGCACAATGTTATGATGATGTGGTTTCACTAAGCTTTCATCTCCGAGCAAGTGTGTTCATGTGCATCAGCTCTGAAAAGCACTGGATTATATTAATAGCATTTGCTTTGACCATTATTTTTTTTCCGAGTATTGCCTGTATTTTTTTCTTATAGGTCCAGTTCATGAGACTGTGTATGACTTTTGGAGAATGATATGGCAGGAGCAATCAGCTTGTGTTGTGATGGTCACAAATTTAGTGGAAGTTGGGAGAGTAAGTTTTTGATTTTGTTTTTATTTTAATGCTGCAATCTTTTAAAAAAACCACAAAAAACAACAACAACAACATGGGGAAAAAACAAAACAAAAACAAACAACAAAAGGAAACCTGCGGGCAAGGCGCACTATTGGCAGAATGTAGAAGGGTCTTCTAAAGGACAGTCCTAAATCTCCTAATGGAGAGCTGAAGGGGGAGGAGCTCAGACATTGATGCTGTTATGGCATTGTGTAAAAACACCTTCTGAAGATTTTTGCTGTGTTGCTTTCATGAGTAGTGAAAAATTGTCTGAATACAACATTCATATTTCAGCAAAATAGATTTGTATATTGTCACTCAAATGAGGAGAGTAAAGTGGACTAGTGAGGAAATGAGCTCCTGTATCAGTGACTGGAAATCACAAATTATTTACAGTTTAGCAGTAACACGTCCCTCAGGGAGTTCTGTAAAGCATCTGGGATCATTTGCAACAGTTTGATTATGGATACGAAATGCATCCCATTTTAACATAAGTGAAAATGTATTCCATAGCTCAGCACCGAAAAAAAAATACAAATGCTCTTTGGGAAGAGGATTTGGCATCTAAGTACAGCTGTGTAGAGCAGTGGAGACTCCATGTAGCTACTGCTTAATGTAACAGCCATTAGCCATGAGAAGCCAAATGAGTGCATGGTCATTTTGGAAATGAGTGTGGTATAACGCAGTACATGCAATATCATGTCTCCTCAAGCTTCACCCTTTTTTTTGTGTAAAATGCATACCCATTTTGCATTTAGGTCAAGTGTTACAAGTATTGGCCTGATGACACAGAAGTTTATGGAGACTTCAAAGTGACCTGTGTAGAGATGGAACCCCTTGCGGAGTACGTCGTCAGGACCTTCACTCTGGGAAGGGTGAGTGCATTTTGAAAGGGCTCAGCAAAATACTGTTCCCAGATAGCAAGGAGGATGAACGAGGCCATGCTGACATGTTCCTGTAGAATACCGAACCCCTCTGGCTCATTAGCAGGTCTGCAGTGTAGGCAGCCTTACCTTGCCATGGGAGTTACTGCATCAGCACCATCCAAACATGTATCTGACTGTGGGACTTTGAATTTCCCCAGAAATGTCAACTGCTGCCCTCCCCTTCTGACAGTCACCTCTTCTCCATAGCTGCACTTCTGAGCTAAGCTCAAGTACCAGGTTATGAGTCATGCCTGCTCTTCGTCTCCATTCACTCTGTCCTGACTGCCACTGAATCAATCTCGATCAAAGGACAAACTGAAATGCAATATATGTGACACAGTTGTTATATTATGGTAAATCATTTTACTTGCCTTTAAATGTATCAGGCCATTATCCTAGTTAGCAAAAATTCTGCAAATCAATATAAAATGCATCTAAGTCTATAACAAAAAAAAATAAATTAAAAAAATGTAGTGCAGCAAAACTAGCATACTTAATATCAAAAGTAAAAATTACACACTTCAAAATGAGAAAAAAAAAAAAAAGTGACCTCTGTAAGCTTCCTGTGGGTCTTTGCTTTAAATAGTTGGTGAAACGATGAAAACTGCACATAGATTCTGTCAGTATGTGTGATCATTATTTGAGTCAGATAATGTCTAGTCTATGAAATACTTTGAATTTCATAACCTTTGTTTTTTTTGCCTTTTACAGAGGGGCTACAATGAAATCCGTGAAGTTAAACAGTTTCATTTCACTGGCTGGCCAGATCATGGAGTTCCTTACAATGCCACAGGCCTGCTTTCCTTTATACGGAGAGTCAAATTATCTAACCCTCCTAGTGCAGGGCCTATTGTTGTCCATTGCAGGTGTGTACAGAAGGGGCAGATTGATTTTTTTTTTCCACAAATGTGTACGTGATTATTTACAGTAGTCTCTTGTGAAGCACCATCATTTTGAAGTGTTTTGTTTTTGTTGTTCCATTTTGAATGGCCTAATTCACACTGCAGTAGGACTTGGATATCTACAGCAATATTTGAAAATAACCAGTTTGTAGTACACTTTACCTAAAAGCAATATCCAGAGAATTTCTTTTTCCTGCACCAGCTAAATCATATGATCCTTTAGGCTGTCCTTTTAGGTAGCCTACAACAATTTTGTGACAGCATTCAAAAATGAGTATAGATGCATCTGCTTTGTTAGTTTGGTGTTGCTTATAATGTCTGAACAGATTATTAATTTAAATCAAGGTAAGCAAGTAGATGAAGGAAAATGGAATGAGATTAATGGTAACGAATACAGAATGTTGTTTTTCCTGTGCAAATTCCGCAAGGTTGTGTTGTTGGGACACAAACAGAATTTGCTTTCAGCAAATGTGTGATTTTTTTAAACATTCTCATCAAATGTTTAGTTGCATTTTGTAGATAAAGTTACTCAGCCTTTACAGATTTCAATAATTCATTTTGCAAAAACTGTCCATAGCTTTACATAAAACCAAAATAAATCATGAGTGAATCTTCTGGATAATCTTAAATGTGCTGTCTGAACTAGCTTGGAACTCAGCCAGTAAAACATATACTTGTGTTTCTTATTGTAATATATCACTTAAAAATCATCCTTAGTCTTATTAAAGAAAAACAAGATCTGTCATATTCTGAAGTGCATAAGCCTAATCATGCTCCAGATATCAGTTAAACTAACCTTTTTTTTTTTTTTTTACTATAAATATTGTTCTGGGTGATAAAAGGAGGGAACTGTTTTTTGCTGTTACTCAGTGGATCAAATCTGGTAGAAAAAGAACACATCAAGAGATTTAAAGGACATTATGATGAGGAAAGAAGAAAAAAATTAGGTAGCGTTTGTGATGAAAGAACTGAATGACATTATAAAAATGGTCTCAGTAATGGTTATAAAGTTTGTAGATGTTTTTCTGGGGATATTCCTAATGGTATTTACTGATTCTTTTTAGTGCTGGTGCAGGACGGACGGGTTGTTACATTGTGATCGATATCATGTTAGATATGGCAGAAAGAGAAGGTGTTGTGGATATCTACAACTGTGTCAAAGCTTTACGGTCCCGCCGCATCAACATGGTCCAGACTGAGGTATGGCAGTTTGCCTTCAAAAGGCAAAAGATGCCTTTTGAAACACGCTACATCAGAATTTCACTGTGACTCTGAAAAGAGCGAGCAGTGTCCCTCTTGAGGGTTTATCTCCATTAGGGAGCATTTCTCGGTGCCAACAGTTCCCAGAATCAGGGTGATGCAACAAACCTGACAACTCTTTTAGTCTTCACACAAACAAATGCCCACCTAACTTGGTAACAAAAGGAAAGCAAGAAGGATTTTTTAGGAAAGACCCTACATTAGAACTGTCTTGGGCATCTCTCCCCAGCTCTGGTACCGATTCCAGGAGCCCACAGGTGGAATTTCAGCAGGTTGCCACTGGTTTTAGACTATCTCCAGTCACTTTATCCATAAATTGACTGTTGAACTTTATGTCCATTTCACTCTCCCTTTTCAACTCTGATTTTGTTTGCTTAAACCTTGCTGCCAAGCTTTTACCATTTTTTACCACCTTTTGATCTTTCAACATGCTTCACAGTATTCACAGTGGCTTCACCATTGTCCTAGTAATGAAGTTCTAGCAGCTGCCATTCTGCCCCCAGAGTTCCATTGAGCTTCCACAGAAGCAAAGGTTATTGGTTCATATTGACAGGTTACCTGAAGTGGTTTGCCATTTCTCTCTCCTATCCTCCTACACCTACCTAGGAAGTTGTTTCACCTGTGACCACATGGAAATGTCTGCAGCAGTCAGGCTTATCAGCATAATTTGGTGCAGTTTTTATTCCATGCTACAACCTGTGGCAGTTGAACAAATAAATGTTCATAGTCAACTATTCCTACTACACAGCCATTAACTCTTGGGAAGTGCATGAGGTGGAGTGCTTTATTGTGACTGCTTCAACCACCCCTGTTTAATCTGCATGTGAATTAACACCTCTACAATTATTCTTTTCTCTTTCTCTCCTTTTTGCTTCTCACCTTCTCTCAGACAATAATACTTACATAGAAAAATAAAGCTGTAATTGCAGTAAGTTCTTGTCATATAGGCAACAGTGATACCAATAGCTCTATAGCTGTGTGGGTGAGGCAGCACAGGCTGTAGAGCCAGAAGATGACTGTGGTCCCTGGACATGTGCTGTTTCTACAGGCACATGTTAAAATTTGTGCTGTTGGAACCTTGTTGGTATACCCTGTAACAAGGTAATGCTGGCACAGTTCTAGTCATGGTTTACACCTATTACTGTCAGGGTAAGTAAATATAATAGGCATTGTATAAAAATTGGCAAGAGACATAATTGAAGTAGTAATGCAGTTTATCTAGGACTCAAGCTATCTCAAGGCAAGTTGGAAAAAAATGGGAAGAAATGGTGCTTCTATTGGAACACACTTGAATCTATTAGTGGCCTGGAGCTGGCTATGAGGCAATTAGTGTACTGGCTTGAACATGCGTAAGGAGAGTGCAGTGTGCCAAATACTGGTGAATCACTAGTAGTGCTTGAAGCAATTTACATTGTCTGTTAGTATCAGAAGACTGAAAGCTATTAAAAAAAATTAGTAAAGCAAACAACAACATGGGGAAAGCTAACCTACCCACAAACTCTGCAAGAAAACTGAAAACCTCCTATTAAATAAATTGCTGTTCTGTTAAGTTTTACTGAGTTTAAATTGGTCCCGAAGAAAACATCCATGTTAACTGTACCCCAATAAGAACAAGATTGCATTTGTGTTAAAGCATTATTTAATGTATTGATGGACACTACCTTGAATGAGTTTGACAGTGTGCAGTAGATGTTTATCCTAAAAGAAGGAAAGACCTGTTGTTTTTAAATGGCTATAATTTTTGTTTCTTTTCCTGATTTGATAGGAGCAGTACATCTTTATTCATGATGCCATTCTAGAAGCTTGCCTGTGTGGAGAAACTGCCATTCCTGTCTGTGAATTCAAAGCTGCTTATTTTGATATGATTAGAATAGACTCTCAGACAAACTCTTCGCATCTCAAAGATGAGTTTCAGGTATTCACAGTTCCTGCTAACTCTTCATGCGGCAACAATTTTTTTTGCCTCTTGATACATTTAATTTATTTTAAAGAAAAGGCTTGTCATATCTCTTTAATAGCATTTGGTGCCTTTTTTTTTTTTTTCGCAAAATAAACACCCATGTTTATGTACTTTGCAAAGTTGTTTTAAATGCGGAATATCCTCCTTTTAATAAAATAGCAGAAATATCTGTCTGGAATAAAAAGCAATGAGTAGGAACTAACGGAGTTTTGGCTTGCATTTACACAGCTAAGGCTTAGCTCTTTAGGGCTCCAAAGGATGCTCTTTGTTTTTTTCCTCTCTGAAGGGATGGTATCATTTGGAATCTGTTCAGTGATACATGGAGTGCCATTTATACCTGCAGCTTAACCCCCCTTGAAAAGCCCCAGCACTTCTGACAAACAAATGGGAGCTCATATTTGCTAATGTCTTCTTGCTAATGTCTCACATTTTCTCATATTGCAATATTTTACATTAAAACTCAGGGAATCTTGGGTCCATTGTGTGTTAGTTCAGAATGCTAAAGCAAGCATCCTCTTTCCCTTAGACCCTGAATTCTGTGACCCCTCGCCTGCAAGCAGAGGACTGCAGCATAGCCTGCTTGCCAAGGAACCACGACAAGAACCGCTTCATGGATATGCTGCCACCTGACAGATGTCTGCCTTTCTTAATTACTATTGATGGGGAGAGCAGCAACTACATCAATGCTGCTCTTATGGATGTAAGAGACTATCTTCTTTGTCTGCATAGTGTGCCATGAAAAGCTCTGTAATATGAGAGAGAGCACTTGCTGGTTTAAGAAAGGGTAATTCTTTGTTACTGCAGTGCCCAGTAAAACAGTCCTAATGAAGAAGGGTGAGAGGGAATGGCTAAGAAGCCCACCAACTTGTGTTGTTTATTCAGAAGGTTTTTTATCTTTAGTCTTTTGCATGCTTGTGGGACCCGCTGGAAATCTCACCTTTTTAACAGCATTATGTAAAGCTTGTGTCTCCATACCTTCAAATCTCAGCAGGATCTAAAAAATCTGCTGTTTGTCAGGAAGTAAACATTACCTATCTGAGCATGAGGCTACTATCACTATTTCATAAAAAAGCCTTTCTACATTGAGGCAGGAGTGACAAAGGAAGAAAAAAATTGTTTCTTTGGCATGTGTGGATATAAGGTGGGGGGTTCTGTTCATATTTTCAGTTGCAGCTCTTCAAAGTTTGAGTGACAGAAGTAGTTGTCAGGGGAAAAGGTGAATTAATGGTAAAAAATGGAGTTGAACCTGCTTATATGTATGTGTCTGACTGATAAATCAGTTCATTGCACATGCTACCAGATACCTGCTTGTGCCTCCCATTACCCTTTCCAAATATAGGCCCTGAAAGCCACCTTTACAGTAAATACTTAAATAAGTGGCCTGATTTCCAAGAGTATCTCCCCTTCCTCAAAAATAAAGTGTTGTCAGAAACTGCCATGTCAAGGAGAGGTACTGGAACAAAATGACAAATAGCAACAGAAATCATCAGCACTGAATGATCTAGTCATCCTTGAGTTCTGCCTGAGCTAGTGCAGGAAACATTTGAACTGATAGGAAAATGCAGTCCCTAATCTCACAATTAGCTACTGTGCCATAAAAAGAGGAGTAGCATATGTAAGATCAATGTATTAGGGAATCACTGGGGTTGAATGGATGAATTAGAGCAGTGAGCAGAATTTTGTTATCAATCAAAATTGTTTAGAATTGCAGTTACAATTACATTAAGCACCTGGATAAAACTGATGGACTATGAACCAACCAATACAGCTGCAGAGGGGAGTGTGGTCTGGGGTGAAAGAAAGGCAACACAGACTGTGGGTGGCAACAGGACTCTGAGTGTGCAACAGTATGTGGCAAGCAGGGACAAGAACCAAGAATTGTATTAGTAGATGGGAAATCAGAGGCAAGAAAGGAAGGGCAGAAATGGTAGTAATAAAAGCAAAAAAGCACAAGAAAAAAAGTAATATATTACAATAAAAGCATATAACAAAGTTATAAGTATAGGGTTAAAATTTTGGATAACACAAGGATGAGGTTTTGCCTTTTCTCTTCTGGTTGGTTTTTTTTTAAGATTGATTTATTCATGGAGGGGGATTACTCCTGGGCAAGGAAAAGGGACTTTCAATAATAAAATAGAAATGGAAACTTTCCCCTTATCTTTCTCTTATCTTGAGAAAGACTAGAAATTATGGGGAAGAGAGAAAGGAAAACATCAGCTAGGACATGTTTTATTTCTTAAAAATACAGGGGAAGAATTAAAATTGGTTGTTCCTGTGTTCTCCTTGGGCAGATCTAGGAAGTAAGACACAAGCTGCTGCAACCCCAATATGACTCCTGCATTAGAAAAAGATAGCAAAAGTCTAGATTAAAAAAATCGGCAGCCTTCTTACTCTCTTACCAAACAAGTACTAATGCTAAAGACAAGTTACACTACAATAATAGCAAGTTATTGGAGGGTATGTTGATATATTGTACATGAAAATCCCTTGTATCAATTTTCAAACAAACAAACTCCCATACTGGAAGTGGTTTATCTACAGTACCAGGTCTTTCTCTTAATTTACTTAATTCAGTAAAAAACCAGCCAGAGTGCCTTTGGTACCAGTATGTCTGCTAAACATAGGGCTCTCCGTGTTGCATACAGTAGTCCCAGCACTTCTTCTTCAAACTGGTGACTTACAATCCTATCCACCTCCAAGAACATTCACCACCTTACTCCATTTCTCAGATCAGCCTCTTGGTGCTTCCTTGCTACCTCGTATCTGTATTCCTTCACTGTAGAACTTTTCCATGCATGGTTTCAAATTGCCTGCAAAACCCGTCTTATAGCTCCTCTTCTACTTGATGCTTGTAATGTAAGTGCTGCAGGAAGTCAGCCCCTGGGCTGTTAGTTGCACCTCAGTTAATCTGTGCAAGTCTGGAAATCCCTGTTTGCAGTTGTGTTAACACAGCACACAGAAAATGGAACCTGCGGTCATGACAGGAAGTTGTACTTTGCTGTTTAACTTATGCTTTCTGCTGGAAACGGGCCCCAGTAATCCTGAAAGTGGTTCTGTGGGTGACCCTGTGGGTGTGTACTGTGAAACAGAGTTTGGCATTGAGCTTAGTCCCTGGTTCAGTCACAGAGTTCACGGATAGCCTGCTGCAGATAGGGTGACTTTCTGAGACCTCTGCACCCCTCTCAGTAACACAGGGCAAATGTTTCCTGCTTGGTCTCCTGGACCTAGTGCCTGGAGCAGAGTTGCCTGAGACTCATTTTAACAGAGCCCTGAAGAGCACCTTCAGTACCCAGCATGTACCTGAACTGAAAAAACAGGGCCTGGTCTGTAACCAAGCAGAAGGCAGACCTGAGCATAGGAACCTCTTTGTTCTTACTGGAGATAATAATGTATTTTTAACTGTAACATCTTCAGTGAAATCTGGTGTAACTGATGTCACAGCTTTGTTCTATTTTTATGTTTTTTTCTGTTGCAGTGTTTCAATAGAAGTATTTCCCTTACAGGTACTAATAAAATTGTTTGCCTTTACAGAGCTACAGGCAGCCAGCAGCTTTTATTGTCACACAACATCCTTTACCAAACACTGTGAAAGATTTCTGGAGACTAGTGTATGACTACGGCTGTACTTCTCTTGTCATGTTAAATGAAGTCGACTTAGCACAGGTTAGTTTGAAGCTCGAATTTTCCATGTACCGTCACGTGCTTTAATCACTCTGCATTCACTACATGATGAAAATGTAGAGCAGTGCAGTGATTTTACAGCTATTCTCTGCTTTAACTAATCAACTCTAGCCGTTCACTAAAGGTTAGGTGAGATGTCTGCAGTGGAATAAGGCAATGCTCAAGTTGTAACTTACAACATTTAATTATGCCTGTTTTCCTCTGGCACAGGGCTGTCCGCAATACTGGCCCGAGGAAGGGATACTGAGGTACGGTCCCATCCAAGTGGAATGCATGTCATGTTCAATGGACTGTGATGTCATAAACCGAATTTTCAGGATATGCAACCTAACAAGAGTAAGTATTATCATGACAATATGTGACAGAAAGACACGTCATTTTTAATGTTCTCTAGGTTCTTCTACTTTTCAATTTTGAATAATAGCAAAATACTAATGTTCTTAAGACCTTACCCAGAAAAGAGTCAGTCAAGCATCAATATCTAATACTAATTTGTAGTACTTTTCTATAGCTACACACTAAGCAAAGAGAGCTTTAGGGTGAATGAGTGTTTTTTTCTGTTATTCTCCCTGATGAGTCAATGTATGTGAAGTATTCTGTAGTCTCTTTGGTGTACAGTGAAAGAAATATCCCTGTAATGAACATGTATTGACAGGTGTTTAATTCATAGTTTGATGTTATCCATGGTATATCAGGAGCAGGAAAGCTGAGGCTAATTATACAACCAAGACCTTCTCAGCCTAAGATGTGAAAACCACAACATAAAAGGAGGATTGTGGCACCTTGAAAAGCAGAGTGTGAAAAAACTCTGAAAGCTCCTCTGCTTCTGAAGGGTTCTTCACCACTGTGCCTCAACCTACATTTATCATCTTTTTCTCAACTTCAGTAGCAGTGCCAGTCTTGCATTCTTGTCAGCTCTTTCATCTTGTCTTCCCATAGTGTTTCACACTATCACACCATCTCCTGAAAACCCTGTTTGCCTCACAGCATTTCCTCCTTTAGCTCACCTCTGTGAATCACTTCTTTTTGTTGGCTAACATTAAGAGATACAGATGCTTGCACCACCATTCTTTGTACAATTAATCAGCAATCCCTATTTTATTTATCATGACTGCTTTGTATTTTTCTTCAATACTGACTTTACCACCAATTGCTTCTTGGAGTATATGTTTAACTTTCATTAACGTTGAAGGATAGCCATGGTAAAAAACTGATTACTGTGTACACAAAGATTTTTCTTTTATTTTATTTGACTTTTGTTTTCTTTTGGTGACATTTTCAATCTGCAGAGAGCAGAGGTCAGTTTTCACATGGTCAGTATTTTATTAAAACTTTTATTTTACTTACATTCAGAACTATGAAAAGCATTTTGAGCTCTTCATGCCTTGTTTGGAAAATACAGGAAACCAAGGTGTGGGCCCACTGGCAAATATTACACAATGGCAGTTTTGCGTTGTATTTTGAGACTTCCTCTTCTTTTTTTTTTTTAGTTCGTTTCTTATTTTCATTTTTTCCATTTCTTCTTTTTTTATGATGTTTTGATTTTCTACTCCTCTACTTCTTTCTCTCTCCCATGCCTTTTTTGCCCATGTGTCTTTTTTTAAATATCTCTCTGCTCTGTTCTTCCTTTTCTAAAATTCACATTCCTTCTCCTTTTTGTTATCTTCAGCAGCAAGACTATTGAATAGACTATTTATTCTTCCTGTTATTGAGGCCTTTCTTGTGACAGGCTAATTGTATTCAAAGCTCTCCCTGTGTCACATCTAGCATATGGAAGGCTCAGAGACTGGCAGCAAGGCTGTCATGATTATAGTCTGGCAAAAAGGGAAGACTTCAAGGACAATAGTCATATTTGTGCACCAGTATTACTTGTTGTTTATTTATAATGGAATCAGTTCATGCTTAGAAGCCAGAGGCACTCTCTTCATTTCTGTGGGCCTAAGCAAACTTGGCACATAGAATCTAGGGAGTTTGTCCATTTAGAAGTCAGGATAGGTTACATTAGTGACTGATAAACCATGATAGTGTCTTCAATGTAGTTCCCTTTTTTTTTCGGTTTTTTTTTGAGCTCAAGTGGTACAAATCAACAGAGACCCCACCATGCAATGTATATACATATTGGAATCTGTCCATAATATAAACACTTAGGCTTCATGTTAGTTTTTGTTTTCTAAACCAAGATGTAAAGGTGCTGTTTAGACCTAAAGCTCTTTGGTTTTCCTCAGCCACAAGAGGGCTATCTAATGGTGCAACAATTCCAGTATTTGGGATGGGCTTCTCACAGAGATGTACCAGCTTCCAAGAGATCCTTCTTGAAGTTAATTCTCCAGGTTGAGAAATGGCAAGAGGAATGTGAAGAAGGGGAGGGCCGGACCATCATCCATTGCCTGTGAGTAATGGAGAAAGTCAATTTTTGCTCTTCAAATAAATGCTTTCAAATTACTTCTTGTTTTGAAGTTTAAGCAGTATTCTTATGGATACCTTCTTTTGTATATGCCCTTGTCACTTTTATTTTAAAAAATAAAGTGCCACCGCTGCTGTAAGTTGGTTTTTTGTCAGCTTTTGGATTTGACTGTGTCAGGTCAAGGTGCCATGGGGATACTACAGTGACATTGATTATTATTTCCTTCTATACATAATAGCGTGTTTTTCAGGTACAAAATCTGTACAGATCAACAATTTCTGCCTGGTTTCAGTAAGGAAGTCTTTTTTGCTGAGTGACAAATAGTTATTTTTTGTGTCTCTCTTGCATAATGTGCTGCCTTTTTTTCCAGAAGGGATGCCTACAATACTTTGAGGGGTTTAAATTGAAAACTGTGGATATATACAATCAGAGAAAAGTTCTAGTGCAGTGCATGATCCTCAAACTATTGTTGGTAAATGACAGCTGGCTGCTTATCTGGACCTGATACTTAAATGGGAGCTGACTGGGGAGTTTTGAAAAGGCAGCACCTTTTTCCCCATAAGCAGAGGATAATCAATCTCTTTCCTACCTAATTTAAATACAAAGTTTTAAACTTAGAAAATTAATTATGAATTTTTCCTTACTTTAAAAAACAAGGCTTCTGTTTAAATGTTCAGAATGAACTTGTGGCCCCTTTCTGCCTATCCTGCCTCAAACTTAGTAAGAAGAAATACCTACCTTAATTTCTTCATAAGTGTACCCAAAGATGAACAAGATATTGAATCAGTGATGCCTTAGCATTACTCTGGCTCGATAGTCCTCATATCATAGAATAGTTTAAGCGAGTGTCTTTCCAGAACTAAGTGGAAAATTTACTTGCCATTGAACTTGGGTTGTGGCTTTTTTCTAATGCATATGTAATTTAGACTTACAGTACAGCTGGGCAGCATGGTGGGCTGTGAGGGCAGAATTCAAAAGTGGTAATTGAGAGGAAAGTCAGAAAAAGCAAATGTCTTAGACCATACCCACTGAAGCTTCAATGAGATTGCTAAATTCTGATCTCCCTCTGGGACTCATGAATCACTCATACTTACAGAGTGAAAGAACAGAAATGCATTTTGGATGCCTTCCTAGGCTATAGTGACGTGTAACCATCTCTTTTCCTCACGTACAGAAATGGCGGTGGCCGGAGTGGGATGTTCTGTGCCATCGGCATTGTGGTTGAGATGGTAAAAAGGCAGAACGTGGTGGATGTTTTCCACGCTGTGAAGACTTTGAGGAACAGTAAGCCCAACATGGTAGAAACTCCGGTAAGGACCAGCCCACAAGGGTTACTGCAAACAGCCAGGGAGCCAGAGGCTGTCATTGTGTGAGCTGCATTCTCAGTTCTGTGCACACAAAACAGTGCAAACCTATGATGGGCCACAAGAAGAAAGGGGCAGATATTGTGTGTACACACAAGTCAGCCTGAGATGACAGGCTAAGCATTTTACACTACTTTTCTTGTAGTGGTACCATGATTTTCACAGAAAACATTCTGCGTTAACAGAATGCACTTTCTCTCAAAATAACCTGGTCTGTTTGAGAGGAAGTTGAAGCAGGCTGTGCTCACACAAGCCATCTTGAAATTTTACAGAGTAAGGCATTTCTCCTTGGTAGGTAATAAGCTGTGAAATGCAGATTCTTAGCTAAATATGTGAATATTTTTTTCCTTAGTAACAACTACTGCTTTGAAAGTAGTATTGAATAATGATAATCTTTGTGACTCAGATTTGTAGTAGTCACAATGATACCTCAGAACTTTAAAACCAAAGACTTGGATCTAGTATGTTGCAAATGAATATATAGAATCATAGAACCATTTAGGCTGGAAAAGACCCTTCAGGTCATTGAGTCCAACAATTAAATAATAAACAATATAAACAGTAAACTAATACAAGCAATATGAGCCTGAATTAGTGAAACTGCAAGACTAATTGTCTGTATGTACATTGTCAGAACTTGAAATAACCTTCAATCTTTATGCGTACAGTATGAGTGCATATCCATATGAATGTTTGCTCCAGTCACAAAAACTCAACATTGTGGAAAGTCCTTAAAAAAATTCTCCCATATGGATATTTTTCCTTTTTTATAGCTGAATGTGAAAGCAGGTTGAAAGATAGTGTTTGGGAGTTCCTGCCATTTGACTGTCACACTGCCAGCAGCCAGTGTCACTTTTCAACCAGATGGCTGCCTGCAGCATAAAAGTCAGGGATGCCAGTTGAAATTAAAAACATTTTGCAGTTTATGTGTACTGGAAATTGCTTCTGACCTTGTGAACTTGCATATTGAGCAAAATGTCTATAGCTGCCTCTCCCCATTTCGCCCTTTTTTACAAGTGGCAGTGTTAGTTTAGTATCAAGCAGCTTCCATGGCATGATCTTCTTAAGTATTGTGCATCACTCCCATTCCTTGCCATCACATAAATTAAGAAGATAGTTAACATGTTAACAAATAGAACATGCTGTAGCAGCAGTGACATTGGGCTAGGTATTGCTGGTTTTGCTACAAATACTTGGCATTCCCCTGTGCCATAGACGTCTGAGACACAATGTATTACATTACTGCCTGGATTTCAGTTCACTGCTGTGAAGAAAACAGGTCAGATCACATGGAAAATTATTTGTGTCACTGTAAAGGGAGGCCACTATGTGTGTTTCTGATAAATGCTCTGCAAAATTATATTTCATTTCAAAACAGTCCTGAATTCCATTGTAGCTTTAAACTGAAGTTACTAAGTTTTTGTAGCTATGTTTTTCTGTTGTGTGGGTTTATAGTCAGAACTCTTGAGCAGCAGCAGCTGTTGAGTCGTTAGTTAGAAAACAAACCAGGAAAACCAATATATAACACTGTCATGTGCCCTACATTCAGCAACATGATCAGATAACAACAATGAGCAGCACAACAAAGCCTTTAAGATATCCCCACAACTTCCTGCTAATGGATCACACTGTCTTCCTTTGCAAACAAAAATAAATCACAAAAGCAGATTTGTTTTCTTAAGTCACAAGGGCAATAGAGATCAAATTAATTTCCTAGGTTTTTCTTCTTTTTTCCCCTCTCCTCCCTGCTCTCTCCTCCCTCTCCCTCAGTATCAGCTTTCAACAGCAGCCTTGTTGAGCAGAAATACTAACCGCAATGAGGTTTTGAGTTTTAACTTCTATTAAATGCACATCTGATCTCTTGGATGTTACATTGACAAGACTGTACAAATGGGCTGTGGACCCCGAGCAGCTTTGTGTCACAGCTCAGTATTCCCAATCCATTTGCTGGCTGTCCAAGCAGCAGGCACTAGTTACTGCTCAGTATCAGCTAACTCAAGTATAAGCGGTATATCAGGGTTGAGGTGCTTTCACTGCAAGAATGCTCTGACTGAGAGGAGAGCTGCTCATGTTTGATAAACCAGTTCAGAAACTGAAAAAAATCATTCCATAGTCAGAACTTTTTTCCACTTCATTGGTTAGGGTTAGTTTTTAAAGTGGAGCTGGTAATATACTTTACTTGTGTGATAGGGGGAAAAAATAGAAAATCCAAGCATGTCCAGCTTACTAATTAGCAAAGAATGTTCTTGGTTGTAGATATTGCTGCTAAGATTTTAGAATCTTAATTTAACTTCAGTTTTTGTTTCTGTTTCCCCTCAAAGGAGCAATATCGCTTCTGCTATGATGTTGCGCTGGAGTACCTGGAATCCTCTTAGTCGGAAGGGATGTGGTGAAGTTCACCAAATACATGAATCTCAATAAGCTGTTTTGACAACAGTTCTTGATCCTGTGAAGAAAGATTTTAGGGGAAGAGGGGGGTGGGAGGGATTTTAAATTTTAAATGCAAAGTATTTTTCTTATGAAGTTGTGTATCTTAATAAAAGAACTCAATCTGTTTCTATGCTTGTATACAGTATCAACATTTAGTGCCACATAAATACTATTTAATGAAAACCGGAGTCAGAAGAGATTTGCGCAAATTAGGACTTTTTAGTGTGTGTATATGCAGCCGTCTCTCAAAACAGTAGAGCGACCATCTGTTGCATGTATCAATATTTCCTATATGGTATTTTTTTCCTTTTGATACATTGTTAAAGTACAATAACAGTGCAAATTGATAGTAAGGTTCATTCTTTATACGTTTCAAGTGTTGCATATATATATTATATATAGTTAAAAAAAACTGGCTTATTTTGTTTTAATGTGCAATGATGGCTGGATCACATAAAGATCTTTATAAAGAAACTTAAACATAAGCCAAAGACTCAAGTGTAAATATGTCTATATGGAGAAAGCACATGTATTTATTGTTTACTTGCATTCCTTTTTTGATGGCTGAAAAAAGAAGAATCATTTTTCTTGAAGAAAGCTTTTTTTGCTGAAATCAAGTGTAAACAATTTTTGTAGTTTATTTTTTGTATGTTTTAGTGTAAGTAGAAGACATACTTTTTATGCATAGACCAAGAAACATAGGTATAGTGGTTTTGTTGTGTACATGCTTGTGATTCAAATTCATGTAGACAACTTGATTATAGAAGGTCTTTAAGTACAGGACCAAAATCTGAACATTTTCCTGAAAATGTATAGTTTTTCACAGTTGCATTAGTTAAGTACTGATCAAAAAGCTATGTAAAGAAGTGCACACATAAAAATGGCCTTGCCTATGACTTGCACAATATTGGAAAAAATTTTTAAGCTCCATTAAAATTGTACAGGATCCAATTGTTGAAAAAATATTGAAGCACAGGACAAAGGAAAACTGTGAGACAAATAGATGGGTCTGCATATGCCCTTCTGGGTAAAAAAAGTATTTGTTTAGCAAATTGTAAAATTAAGCAATGTTTAAATTGATGTTTACAAACATGTAAGCTTTGCTTCCAAGAAAGCAAAATTTGAATAAAGCAATGCCAGATTGTGATTATAGTTGTGGTGTACAAAATATTACTTTGCTTTCACTTAGCTTATATTCATTTCTTCACAAAGTTTCTTATATATTAACAGTTAAAATCATTCCAGTCTCTTGTTGGTCTTTTTTAGAACTGACAGTAAAATGCTACGGTGCTTTTAAATATTCTGTAAAGTAAGAGTGAATTAAATTTTTATTTAAAGATTATTTTATATTTTTTCTTACTTTGATACCCTCTCACTTACTGTCCTTGTCAAGGAGTCATTCTTGTTTGGAAGACCATAATATTTGGATAGGGAAAATCTCAAAAGGAAATTGTATTATTTTTCACCCCAGTGTCTCAAGGAGTATTTGAAAAGATGCTATGTCATCTGTATGTCCTAAGTTTCTTCCTTTATTTGAGACACAAGGAATTACCCATCCAACACTATAAGTGGCCGAGAAATGTTTAGAGAAATACTGCTTTTCAGATTTTTTTCAGTGCTTCCATCTGTATTGCATTGCTCCACCTCTTCCAGATCTAAACCTTTTTTTTTGTCACCCATTGTTAATTCCTACCTATGAACAGCAAGGTAAATAAATGAGGTTTGAAAACATCCACTGGGTCTGGCTTCTTAATACTCAAATTGGCCTAATTTTTCTTCTGCCACATTGGAAAGTGGATTATAAACTGCATGCAACAGAATTGCACCATTCCCAGCTTTCTCTGTGGCACTAACCTAACTTTAACAGTCCAAGTGCTGGCTCTATCACCCAAAGCCAGCTGTCTGGTCACCACATTTTGTGGAAACAACATGCAATCTCCAGAGACCAATGCATCCTGCATGTTAGGCAACTGTCTGGCACTAAATGCCAGACTCTGGAAAAATGGACTCAGGAAAAATCTTGCTCTCTTGTCCAAAGAGGGCATTGAGAAGATTAGTCTAGAAGTCCAGATTAATTTTTGACAGATGAGTAACTCTTAGGGTTGTGGAATGCAAAAACCACATTCTGTACTGCCCAGAATGATATTTATATTTTGTTTTTCTGTTTCCTGACCAAAAATGTTGCATTACCATTAAGCTGACTGAATACTTATTTTCAGGGAGAGCTGCTGTGTTTGGGGCAGTGGGTCCATCCACATCAGAATTTCATAGTCCTTGTTAAAATCTTTGTGTCCAGCTTCCCCTGAACATTGTATGACTGGTGCAAATGCCAATATGAATCCTGGCATTGCAGCATACTAAGCCTGCAAAGGAGTCTTCCCTAGGGGAATCCCCCTTGACTGGAAGGTGTTAAAACTACCAGTGGTTATTCTGCAAAGGGGAACTCTGCCTATGTTGTTCAAGTACTCAGAGTCATATAATTTCAGTAACTGTAGCTGACTGTGGTGACCTAAAGAGCTTTTTCAATAGCTCACGATTGAAAAATTTGTGGGAAGTTCTTCCTAGCAAGGTCAGGGGAAAGTATCTAGAGGGACTATAATGTGTGAGAAGCAGATCAGAAATATCATTCTCCAATAATAGTACCTCTTGAGTGTCTCTTAGGCAAAAGACAGTATTAGAATCTGCTTTTTAGTATAAAATCAGAAGAGACATATGGTTTCATTGTGCAGCTCTTCTCTCTTATCTCACCCAGTCACAGCAAATGTCAGCTTTGTTTTCTGAGGGCACCAGCTCTGTTCCATCAGATAGGTGTTGCTCCAGAATCCTTTTCTTACGCCTCTGCAAGACAGAAGAAAGAGAAGTGAGGGAACTGTGAAAACCTGACCCAGAGGGAGAACAAGTATTTCTCATAAAAATAGTGTGCTGTGGAAGAAAAGAACTATTCCTCACCTTGGGCACTTGAAGAGGGAAATATTTCACTCCCTGAGGCAGTGAGAAGCCACCAGCACAAATATTACAATGTGCCAGCAGCTCCTGCCCTGGAGCGGTCCATAGGTTTCAAGACTCCTCAAAATTGTTCTGCTTGTTTTTACTCTAGAAATATTAGCACAGAGTCAGGCAGCTGGCTAAAGCCTGCATGGTACGTTGTCTCTGCTTTCCTCAGCAGCATGAAGTGAAGACTGGACTCACACATGCAGTAAGCAGAGAGCAAATGGGTGTCAAGTCAGAATACAAAGAAGCACAAAAGGCTTCATCCATGGAGGTGTGTGAGATGATTAAAATTTTAAATGAATGAAACTGGTTTAATACCACATAATGAAAGGAACCAAGAAAATGTGTAAATTCCCAAAAATATGATTGCTGTGTGCAAGAAGGTATTCTTTGCTCTAAATTGAGAAATGATTACTGCAGTGTCCTAGTCTGTGTAGTTTCTAGTGGAAGGAGTTCTGTGAATTGCTTTGATGGCTTTGGTTCATTTTTTGTAGAATGGTAATCAAAGAGGTAACTTAGGGATTTGTTCAAACTTTGAATTTTACCCGAATAGCCAGATCTTAGGATCCAGCACTGAGGAACCATAAAATGCCTTAAGCACCCTAAATCCTTGGAAGTGTATAAAGCAGCATCAGGGAGACTGGAGATCTACCAAACCTCAGCATCATGTATAGGGGCTTTGCCATTTTTGGTTTGGTTTGTTTGTGGGTTTTTTGGCCCTCTGAATCTGCCTTCTGTGTTCATAATGACCCAACTCAGCAGGAGGTGTGAAGAGACTCAAGTTTTGAACTTTTGTCTGGGTCCTGAGAGATCAGACCCCAGCTTGTCAATGACATCCTAGAATTTACATGTCATGCTTCCTGGGCAAATACTGCCATAGGGAAATAACAGCTTTATAAGAGGCTTTGCCTTCCTGGGAGACAGTCACAGGGATATGAGTTAGTTGAAGCTTAGTATCCTCGGTAAATGCCATCTTTTACTGGGATTTATTTCATTTGGGAAGTTATTCAGATAATATATTTACTTTGTTTCTGCTAGGTCCTACATACTACATTAAGAAACACCGTATTCCTTCAAGAAACATGAAAGCCAAAGCTACTACAGGAGTGTACTTTCAAATGGGTTAACAATTTCAAAATCAAAGGTCTAAAAAATGCAGACTAGGGATGCAATGGTAGGCAAGTGCTCTGTCATTGAGCCTCAAGTGTGAATTGAAATGTTAAAGGAAGGGGCAGCCTAAGAAAAATGTTGCAGAATCAGTGCGTGGCCAGGCCACCTGGACTGACAAATGACTGTATAAAGGGCCTCTTTTACACTTCACTCTGCTTCTGTGTCAGAAGAAACCCTGAGATCTTGAAATAAATGTAAAAGCTGCTTTTAGAGTGCTCTGCTCTGTATAGAAAAGTAACTCGTTTTCTGCTGTACTTTTCCTGTGTCACCTAAGGTCTGAATTGAGTTAAGTGATCATAATCTCACAAAGGAACCTTTGTGGTGGTTTATTCCCAGTACTCTTCTTTTGCTAAATAGTCAAAGATCTTGTAACCTCTGCAAATCCAACCTAGTCAAGGGCACCTGTGAATATCCATTTAAGTGTTTAGTTTCTGGGGCTGAGTAATCTGCTAGGATTAGATTGTATATACTGAGGATGAGGCTTTCAGAATATGCAGAGGTTTAGTCCCACAAATTTCCCTTCAACTTTATGCAGAAAAAACTTTGTTAATTTTTTAATTAGAGGCTCTTTTTGAGCAACATTTTAAGATACTGACAATATAGAATTGTTTCTAAATTATTTTAAGCTTGGTGGATGTTTTTTTCCTTAAGCCTGAATAGAAGGATGATGTTAGACTGTGGTGGTTGACAGGCATAAATGTTATTTTGGCGTACTCTTCTCAGGAATTAATTCTTTCCCTGCTGTTGGGTTTAGACTCCTAATTTATGCAGAGATTGACATATATGATGACAGGCACAATAGGATGCTTACCTAATAATAATGTTTATTAACTGTGTCTTGGCCAACAAAGAACAGATGTTTTTGTGCCTTACTGAGATACAACAGCTTGATTTCAATAGTTTTTTGTAATGCCTTCTAGCTTCCGTCTGGATCAGAAAATAGTCCCGCCTTCACAAATTACATCAAGCTATGTTTGAAATCCCCATATGCTCAGAGGTTTTTTTTCAAATTTCTACTCAGTAAAACAGAAAAAAATAACTATGTTAAGAAAAATCAACAATGATCTCTGTCTTCTCTGGACATGGAAGCAAAACGTGATCTTTCTTCAAGCTATGTAGTACCCTGGAGTTTTCTGGTAATGAGCACAAAAATGACATCTGGCAAAACACAGTACCTCCAGATTGTGATAATATCTGTGCATTTTCCTGCCAGGTGTAAAACAGTGTGAGCTGTTTCCATTTCACAGCGCAAAACTTTTGTCTTTTATGTATCTAATCTTCTAGAATAGTATCTGAAACAACACAGTATTTTGCCAAGTCCTGAAATGCTGAAGAAAGTTACTTTTTGCGCTCCGATAGAAAATGTGAAACCAGTTTCTCTCTCCAGATAACCAGAGTGAGGTGTTTTTTGTAGCCAGCCATAAAGTCAAACTGTGATAAGTTTCAGAAAAGTTTTAAAAGTAATTTGTTTTGCTTAAGTCCCAGCAGGTGAAATCTCAGTTCTTTGTTATCAAGAGCATTAAATCTCACTCTTGAATATTTTGTTAGTCTTTCTGATCCACTTGCTATATCTATGACCAGGTACAATAAAAAGTCCATCTGGACCCACAGTCTGAACTCTCTTCAGCACAGAACCTGGTGCTGTAGCCTTTTGCTTCAGTTTCAGGGTGAAGTTGTTATGAAACTTGTTCATCTTACAGATTAACAATGTAAAATTGCCTCTGTTTACTGAAAATGGTTGAAATCACCTGCTGAAGGGGTGTATGCCTTCATTTTAAATCAGGTGGAAATCATAAGCTCTGACACTGCTGCAACCTTTTCTGTTGCACAAAGTCGTACCATTGAAGCTTCAGTTGGTGCAGTTTGAACTGTGTAAATAGGTTGCTGCTTAGTTTCATCTTCTGGAAGGATCAAGGTTTCCAGCTTACCTTGCAGTAAGACATACAATAGTGTTTGAGCAGTAGTTCTCATAGGTCAGACTCTTTCAGGGATAAGGATAAAAATGGCACATAAAAGCACTAGACATAGTATAGGTTCCTCTAATATTTCTCCACCAGCAAGAAAAGCTGGTTCAGCTAGTGTGACAGTGAGCTGTAATTACAACTGTGAGAAAATAGCTGTGTGGTTTTTGTCTGTGGCAAAGGCTTCTAAAAATTTCTTTTTAAAAAAAACAGGGAAGAAGTGCAGGCTTTGTTTCTACATCAATGTGCCTTCCTTTGAGGCACTTGTTTACTTCAAATAATAGCCTTGCTTAACACAGACCCCTTCGAAGATGATAGTTCTTTAAGTAGAATCACAGCCTGCAGCAGTCTCTGTCTTTAAATACGAGTAAACTGTTGGTATGTGGATTAAAGGTAGGTATGATGGATCCTGTAGTGCATTCAGGGGCCAAATGCAATGGGCAAAGGACAATGGAATCAGCCATCAATTTTTCCACTAGGGGATTTATAAACTTTGTGCAAGAGACAGAAAAAAAATTCGTTAGTGAACTGACCGGGACCAGCATGAAGATTGGAATCTTGTTCACTGGTTATCTGGGCAACAATATAGAAAGCACTATCTTTGGATGTAAGAACAGGCAGGATGGAGAGTAAAAAAATCTAGACAAGACTGGAACAAAAAGGATGCACTTATGAAATATATGGAAGGATATAAAAATCCTGAATGCTGCAGTCAATAAAAAAGTTTCAAATATTGACTAAATGTTGTGGTTTTGATCAAGGAAGGCTGAGCACTTGATTTAGGCCACTGCGGATAAAATATTCTGAGCAAAGGCCAGTGCCAAGAAAAGAAACAGAAAATTTATGTGAGCGGTTTCTTCCATAAAGGAGATTTCTGAGTAGGTATTGTGAAAGATTTAAAAAATAATAATGCCCCCAAAAGAGGCTTAGCACAGACAAGAGACTTGAGGTCACATATCTTATTTTATGAACTATGAACTCTAGTTGGTTTTTGGAGTCAGTCTGCCTTGAAGCCTGCAAGGTGCAATTTTTCTGATATGGTATCAGTTGATACCGATCAGGAAGAGGAGAATGCTGCAACGCTGAACATGGTCATTCAGAGTCCTTATCTTAGTTTTGAGGACAAGCAGCAAGAAGAAGTAAAGTAAATGCGACAGGAAGTCATAGCTCAGGTGTGATTTCTCAGGCATGGTCTCAGCCCCTACTCCATTGTTAGGTGAGAGCCAAATGCTACTTTGCAGGCTTCTTTTTGATGCTTGTTTTTAGCATAATTGAGGCATGGCTTTGTTTTTAATTTCTTAGAAGAGGAAAATTTATACTGAGACGAACAACTTTAGAGGTCAGGGTTAAGAGAGGAGAGCATTTTGGGAGAACGCTCTGACAGGCAGATGTTTGACTGTAGTCTCCAGGGAGCCCCTGTAAAGGTAGATTTCAAAGACTGAAAAGAATTCTGAGTGTCCTGAAAACATAAGCCAACTTGATAAAGGAAATAGCTTCAGAGTCCCACACCAATTAGCATTTGGAGAAAATTGCAAAAATTAGATGGGGGTGGGGCACATGCTCTGCAGTTTGCTGTCTGTGTTTACAGTACAGCATGGCAAAATAAAAATTTCTTTAGCAGATGGTCCTGGGAAAAGAAGAGACTAGAATGTGACAATTACTTTGTTTATATACACACACAAGTGTCCATTTTCCACATCTTCGTTTTAAGTAACATACCGGTGTGGTCATGCAAAGACTCCTCACAGTACCATGATGTCCTGATCTTACTCATTACTTTGAGTTTGCCAGAGACGTGTGTATTCTGGACTTGTCACAGGTACACACATTTTTAAGAAAGACAGATATTCATCTCTTTTCAAGCGTGTGTGGGTTTTGGACTAGATTCTATACCCTCACCTGATCATTTTTCCTCTTCTTCCAGTGGGGTTTGCACTTGACCGGGATCCAGCAAATGGACACTGTATAGGTTGCTCAATTTTGTTGTTTTGCTTTGGGGTTTCTTAATCCTTGTTTTCATTGATATTTTTTTACTCAGCACAGGCTGAAGAAAACCAGGCATAGATGGAGCATGGTATTATCTCCATAGTGTATTTCAACTTTTCAGAAGAAACAATTTCAAGAGGTAGTTTCAGACTTACACTAAATAGCTGTACCAAGACATACCACTCTCTAATCTCATCTGAGCCAGAGTCAGCTGGAATCTCTGAAAGCAAGCTTCATGCTAGTTGTCATTCAAAGTCTGCTGAGAGTTTTAAGCAGGATGAATATGACTTAATTCCAAAGCAAAACAGCTGCAACTGCTTTTTTCTTCCTTCCAGTGCTTCTCTGGGGTGGGGAGGAGGTGAAAAGCCAGCTCCCTTCCAATTTTTTAAATTTGTCTCTGAGTATTTAAAGGTCTGTGGGCTTTAAAACAACATGAAATAACACAAGAAGAACTTTGGTAAGTTATACGTTTAGGAGTGTTTGATTTGAAAGATATTAACCCAAAAATGTATGAGGGAGTGGGTTAGTTAATTCCATAGAAGATCCTAGGTATTAAGGGAAAGTAAGCAGGAATATCTGAGTGTATATACTCCAGCATGTGTGATGTGACTGACTTTCTGTCATGACAGTTCCTGAAATGGGCTACTGTGAAGTGATTTTTAAATGAGACCTTAAAATTAACTACAAAAGTGAGTGTGGCAAAAATAACTTTCCTGCACCCAGCTTCCAATAAGATTACTGTAGCTAGTGTACACGTGGAAGCTGGGAGATGTGCTCCTGTCTTTTTGCCATGATGCTGGGTTGGAACACATGGCCCACAGGGACAGAAAATGATATTTTATGTATTTAAATTTATTTTAATTTCAGAGATACAATGTTTTGGGAAAATCATAGCTGCCCAAAATGAAGTGAGTCATCCCAAGCTGCAAGCATCTCTTGAGTCAATTGCTCTTTTTGCCACAGTCCAAGCAAGGAGAGAGGACTGCCACAGGAAACAGCATTGTAATGAGTGCCTATCACAGGTCAGGCTTGGATGAGCTCGGGGCTCCGGTTATCTGCTAGTTTTAGGGAGCTGTACTGCAGCCTCTGCTGCATGTTAAAACAGAAATCAGCAAATTTTCTTCAGCATGATTTTTTTGTCTTGGGGCTAGGAGTTTTCTTGCTGTAACTCTGCTTGCTTTGATTTTATTTTATTCTTTCTTCTAAGAAGAGTTTGAATACTTGGATTGAACATTGAAAGGTTTTTTCCCCTTTATAAAGTACCTTCTTGTATATGAGGTATTAAATCTTCCTTGGAAAGCCCATTTTCAGTGGGTTTTTTTCAACGTTGGTGGGATTTGTAGGTGAGCAGAGAGCAGAATTCAGAAAAAGAAGAAAATAGTTTGTAAAATGGACTTTGGTGTGATGGCTTTTTTCATCCTCTAGCGTTGGCAAGTCTGAATCAATTTGTTGATGTAATTCTACAAGAACACTTATTAATACATTCCTCGGAGACATGTGGAGGGAGCTGTAGACTTTTATTTTTCAAAATGTGTCTATGTTTGTGCTGGCTGTTTGTTAAATCTCACAGTGTGCTCAGCACCAGACGGTCCAGGATACTGGAGTGCCCCAGAGGCTTTCAGCATCCCCTGTCTTGGGGTCTTTGGCAGTATGGTGAGGGGAAGGACGGAGAAGGGTCCAACTGCTGTGCTGTATGCTTCATCCAGGAGAACATGTGCTAGGAACACATTGAAGGAGATGCCCAAGGGTCACAAACGCTCTTGGATGTCAAATAAATGTACATGCAACAAACCGAAATCAATATGAAAGACTGGCAGAAGGACTTAAACTCCAAAGTGAGAGCCCCAGGATGTTTTTTTACAGATCGTTTGAAATCTTAGATGATTTACATTAAGTTTGTGGAGCAGGACAAGGTGAAAGGGCCTTGGCTGCATCATAACGTATGTTCCATATTGCAAAGCTGCCTATAAGAAGAAGTGGATGCATTGTGTGCTACTCAGTGAGTTACCACTTTACATGAGAAGTAATGAGATTTATTTAGCTTTGAAAAAGCAGAAAAAATAGGTAGAAAACCACATGGTGAACGTTCTGGATTCAGTGTTTTAATAGGAGAGGGCACTAGAAAAGTTACAATAAATGCTACCTATGGGTCCCTCAAGAAAAAAAGTCTTTCTGCAGTCTTTTTATAGGTTGTTCTGGAGAGAAGCCCCTGTGCTCTTTCCTCCTTCCCAGCTGGGAAGGCAAGATTATTGACCAGATTGATAAGGAAATACATGTGTTTTCCAGCACTTTTCCCAAATGAGTCTCTGAAGACTTAGTTTCTCACAGTGGGAAGTGTGCTGAAACAATCTCTATTTAATACCACTGAGACGTTTCCTGAAACCAAGTAACTTTATGGCTGATAAGTAAATAAAAAAGGTCTGACACAAGCACAAAATAAGCACTAGCTGCATCTGTGCCTGTGATGAAATGCAGACAGGCCCCAACTCAGCTAGATCCAATACAGCCTCCAACCCACCATCCCTAGAGATGAGGAGTCATGAGGGCAGACTGAGAACTCCCTGGGCACTCTCTCCTCCCCCAGGCTGAAACTCTGGTGGGTGCCAGTCTGAAAGTCTGGATGCCTCTTCACAGAACATACATCTCTAGTGTCTTTATTTCAAATCTTAGTTTTCCCACAGCTTTTTAGACTATTCCAAATTCTTGTATCTATATTCAGTTTGCCTGTGTGTTAAAAAAAAAAAAAGCCAACCAAAAAAGAAGTCCACCAATTAGTGATATCTTTATACTGCTTCTCCTTTAGAAAGAGCAAGGGACATCTAGAGCAAGACCATAGATGCAGATCACTGAGGCAGCAAATACATCTAAGTTTTTCTATGGTAAATTATAATGATAACCAAAATGCCTTGTATCAGGGTAATATCAATATCTTTGAAAAAGTAGGAAATTGGAATCAATTGAACTGATATTTGGAAAGTGTTAACTGCATTTTATATGAAGCCTTTATTCTTTAATGAAATACAATTTTCCTGAAGAAAAAATTTGCTTTTAGATTCCACATCATACACAGAGTAGAAGTAATTACAAAGAAGTTTGTTCTTTCTGTGTACCTTTCAGAAAAGCTCCCAGAAATGGTTAAAAAAAAAAAAGAGGAATGCTCGGGTTTGTATGTATTTTAAAATGACAGCTGGTATTTCAGTTCCAATAAAAATGAGCAAATACATTCAGTGCTACCAATTCATCATTAATTTGAAAGTCAGACAACAAGTCTGTCATTTAAGACAAATATTACAGATGACAAAATATTCAAGGTAACCATTACTAAACCGAATGTTTTGTTGATTTCTTTTACTGGCTGCTTAGGCTAAACTGTGGTTTCTAATGCTCAGAGAAAAGGGAGTTATTAGTATTTGTTCTTCTGATAATGTAGACTTTAGGGAGGTACAGAGTGTGAGATGCCAGTTTTCATTCTAGTTCTGCCAAAGCTCTTTCCTGTCAGGAAAAGTCAAACTGTTTTGCTTCCCTTCTATGGAAAATTGAGAGTTGATAGGTGAAACTTCAGGAATAATTAGGGAAAGTAGATATGTAAATTCCACTGGGGGAATCAATCTTTCACAAATATATTTAAATTAATTCAGTGTCCTTTTCTTTGAACAGTGGGAGGGTGCAAAAAAATTATTTTGGACTCCTTTAACAGCATCTAGAAACCTACATTGCCTCTTTAAAAATAAATTACAGCACACCCCACTCAAGAAATCACAAAGGGAGAGAGTGATATTTGAAATTAATTCAAAATTTTTTCCAACATGTCTCCAGCTGTCAAAAATGCATTGAAGATATGCCAAAACTTATTTCAAAACACTTTCTGTAATTTGAAGATATCTCAAGTAATCTTTACTCCCAAAGTAAATCTTTAATGGGCCTATACTTCTCCCTAAAATCGTGGGATGTCTTTTTATTTAGGTCCCTCCCACCCTTTTTCTTTCCCCACAAAACCAACCAACCAATGAACCAACCAACCAACCCACGAACCAAACAAAAACCAAATAAAAATCCACAGAAACCAGATAGATAAGGAAATCTGCCAAGGTGTTTGGGCCTTTTTTCTTTTTCTTGGTTTATTTTTTTGGAGAGAGTAAAAATTAGCTCTGTGCTGAGAGTGCTAAGGCTGGGCTTTGGTGATCTGGACTCAAGGCCATGGCTCTACAATAAATTTACCATGTATCCCTGGATATGTTGTACGTTTTTGGCTATGAGCCTACTCCAGTAAAATGATACCCCAAACTGAGTACAGAAGAGAGAAACCAAATATGCTGAATATTTGCTTAATTATTGGAACACTGAGGGTGCCTGAATAGATTTTATAGTGTTATGCCATGCACAGAAAGATAAATATTTCCACTGGAATAGTCAGTTCATGTTCTGTGCTGTCAAATAAAAAGTGGTAACGGCTGAGAATCACCTGGATGGCCCATTTGGTATAAACAGTCATTTTGACAGATGCTTCTTTGTACTGGAAAGGCCTAGAACTCCTACTGTATTACATTTGCATTCTGCTTTATCTTCAAAATACTTTATAAACACTTCAGTATCAATCATCTTAATATATTTATAAAGACAGGTAGCATTAGTACCTGTCAATAGATGGTGGAATTTTTAGTTTGATAGTCTCTACTCTCAAAGCTATTTTTAGCTTAGAGTCTGTTACAAGTATTGAGCTTAGAAATCTCAGCGTCCTTTCCTCTGTGGTTGAAGAAAATATTGGCAGAGCTGCCTGTCTATGCTGCACTTGAACTTTTCAGGGGTTTGAGTGTTTAATTCATACATGGTGCTAACACTTTAAATGTATTTATTAAGACCATGATTCTAATCACACTTACCAACAGGTGGAGAGAGATTTCTGGAGATATATTTCCTATAGTTTACTGATGTATGGAAAGCCATTACTCTTTGTTGAAGAAACTTTGGAAAACTCATTCCAATATTCTTTACAACACTGTAACTTAAAATGTCTTTATCAGCAAGGTATTTCTATGGGAAGCCACGGCCAGCTGAAAGCCATAACTCTTCCTTATTAAGAATCTACTCCAACCTCTGTTAAAATCAATGAAAAGATCTTTCTGACTCTGGCAGGTACAGACTTGCTCAATAAAATGTATAAAATGCCCACAGGTTATTATTTTTCAGTCCATAAAAAGTCAGCCAAAAACTTACTATTTTTCAAAATATAGTGTGTGTACATGTGCTTCAATTCTTTTAAAAGCACTGGGGGATCCTGGTTCTTCAATAGACCATTCACTGGAGTCAAACACTGGCAAACAACCCTCCGGGCTCAGGAGCTCTTACTGACAGCCTTTTGTTCATACCTGCTAAGCCATTTAAATTTCATACGAAGGGCATGTCTAAGATCTCTCTGCCAAACTATTAGGAAATGTCAAAGAACCCAAAACATAGGTCCTAAAAATATAAAGGAACATTCATAATAAAGTCACCTGGCACTAAAATGTTCCAAGATTTTAAAGCCAGGAGCCATCACAATTCACAATTCACGGAGGTGACCTACTCCTTTGTGAAGGTGTTGGGATTTTTCAACATGATTATACTAAGTCTAAAAAACTTGGAGTAGAGCAAGATTATAACTTTAGAAAGGTAGACTCATCCTCTGCTCATACTCTCCCTAGGATGAGTCAGTTTTGGTACAGGAAGACAATGGCACAGAAAGATCCTGCTGGAGATTAAAATTAGGAGGTATATTAAAAAGCAAGGGTAATTCCCCACAGAATTTTATACTGCTTCACCATATGCTGAAGCCCACAGATAAAGATAAAATCTACTTTTCTAAAGTAGAGCAGTTGTTGCGGGTGCTGGAGGGTAAGTCAAATAAATATTAGGCTAACAAAGCTAGGCTTCTTTGGATTTTAGTGCTTAAGAGCTGATAGTCTTTGATTTTCTTGGGAAATTAATCCCATTCACCTATACATACCAAAGTAGCAGAAAAAGCTTGTACACAAAGACCCGCACACCATGTTATAACTTGTATTACAACAGTTCATGCTTCATTTAGGTCTTTAGTCAATTCAGCCCCTGTCCCTCCAAGACTAATCCAGGTGTACCATTGTAGAGGTTAGATTTTTTCTTATGTTTGGGACAGCTTGTTCAAGCTGCTGAGATCGTTATCTTAGATCACAAGGGCCTTTGGAAGGGCATGGTTGTCAGTTCAGTGTTGTGCTTCTTGGGTGGGTTGTATGAAACCTGAGTGATGTTACCAGAACCAGTGCTGACTGGGAGAGGAAGATGTTGCCTTAAGGAAGGGGGAAAAAACCTTTCCAAGACAACTTTATGTGGGTAAAGCAGAGAAGAGTTCTTTTACTTATAGGGTTTTGGGGTACAGAATATAAAGGAGTATAAAAGAGTATATAAAGTATAAAAAGTATAAAAGAGTACAACACATGTTGATAAGTAACAGATAGAAAAGACCAGTGCTAGGATGAACTCATGGCCTCAGGAATNGTGTGTGTGTGAGAGAGAAAAATGTCAATAAAGTGTAGGAGAGCTGGAGAAAGCAGGGAAAAGCTCTTTTCTACGTGGCAGCATGCTAATTTTGTAACTATACTCAATTATCATATCTAAAGGTCCCATCCAATCTAAGATTTGTCCATGCCCAGAACTTCCCTTGGTTCCGCCTCATGGCACACCTCTCCTAGAATTGAGTTGGAGGTCTTAAGACCCCTTTGCCTTATTGGAGCTTCTCCAAGGTTGCTGGGCTTTGCTTTCTTGTTTTCAGTAAATTGTTCTAATCTCAAACTGTGATCCTTGCTTTTTGCTCCTCCAGTTGGAGGTGGGGAAGTGGGAGTTGCATGTACGATTTTTAGTGAGAGTACTAAATTGGAGAATGCCTTTCCTAAGCCGCAACAACCTTAATTGGTGCCCAATGTGGGGCATGAAGTGCTGACAAATTTGCCCCTAGTGGGTTGGAAAAAAAATTTGATCTAAGCATTTATTGTATTAGGTATGGAGCCACTGGTCACAATAACGCTTGGTCTGTTCCTGTGGGTGTGGTACCTAACCCCGAATATATTCCCATATGTGCTCCTCACAGGGATCTTCTTCAGAGCAAGGAGAGAGATTGGGATTGCTGTGTTGCTGTAGTGTGTGATATCAGTTTAAGACATGGTAACATGAAGGACAATGAGAGTAATTTGGGATGTGTATTCAGTGTTGCTCTTCTGCCCTTATCTTCGGTGCTATCTTTGAGAGTCCATTACCAGCACATAATGTACCCTGATGCCATTAAGATATGTAGGGGCAGGGGGATCCCAACAGCTGACCGTACTGGAAGATGAAGTGAGCCTGACTGGGAGCAAGTGGCAAAAACACCTCCTTTGGACTGGCCCAGAGGCCCCGTGCATCCTGGGCATAGATTACCTCAGAAGAGGGTATTTCAAGCATCAAAATGGGCATAGTTGGGCTTTTGGGAGAGCTGCTGTGAAGACAGAAGAAATTAGATAGTTTAATACATTGCCTGGTCTCTCAAAGGACCCTTCTACTGTGGGACTGCTGAGGCTTGAAGAACTACAGGTACTGATTGCTACCACAACAGTGCAACCGGGACACCATGACCCTCATCCATGAGATGATTTGTGAACTGGAAAGCCAGGGAATGGTCAGCAAGACTCCCTCACCCTTAAGAGTCCTATATGGCCAGCAGATAAGTCCAATGGGAAGTGGAGACTGACAGTAGGCAACTATGACCTGAATGAAGTCACACCACTACCGAGTGCTGCTGTGCTGGACAAACTGGAATTTCAGTACAAACTGGAGTCCCAGACCTCCCAGGGCCTGGCTGTTCTGAGTTGCCATAAAGCATCTTCCCCTTTGGAATTACAGTTCTGCCAGCTCAAGTATCAAGTGCATTTTTCTTATTTATAAGCTCAATAAATGGGGCATATCTTTCTGTTGACATAATGCCTAGTTTCATATTTACAGGACTGTTTTTAAGTTTCCCTTCAACTCGCTCAACTAATGGCTGCATTTATCTAGAGAATGATCAGAGCTTAAAGAATATTGCAAACCTTCACAGGCTCAGAACTGATTTTATTTGGAAACTTGGAACATTTTATTGACTTTCTGAAAACCAATAACTAAAATAAATTAATATTCATCAGCAAGGTAGAAAAATATTCTTTGTTGTAGTTTTCAAAATTCTTTGTTTTGCCTATGTGTCCATTCTTCTGACTTAGCTGACCATTGTTTTTCAGGCACATTACCCTACAGTTCTTGGCCACTCCCTGCGGGAATAAACAGGGGCTTTTCCGCATAGGGAGACATAGATCTCTGTATGCATCTTTCAGAGCAGCTGGAGCTGCCAACACCATGGCTGCATAAGGACTTATGGTTACTTTGGCTTTTGCAGGTTTAGGTGCTTGACTTGAACTTCACCCCATTGCTGGGAGTAGGAGATGGAGTGGCCAAGCTGAATGCTACCTGCAGATTCACATAGGACATAGGTAGGATTGAGGTCCTGATATGCTCTTTGTGACGAATGCAATAACTCAGAAACGAAGAATCAGTAAGGAGAGGTTTGTGATCTCCATTCTTTCATTATGGGAAGAATGGGCTCAGATATTGCCTTCTCTCAGTACAGTAGACATGCAATTTTTTCATCAGCATGTCCTACTCTTCAGTATTGAAACTTGGAAAAAGCAAAAGGAACTTTCAGTTCCTTTTCAGTTCCTTTCAGTTCCTAAGTCAAGATTCTCCTAAGGATTAGTCTGCAATATGATAAAATGGTTCCTTATTACCAGCAGTCCATGGTAATAATGTGATGATCTTCCACTCTGAGATCAAGTATGTTTTGGAGATGGCAAATTATTTTCCTCTGCACTTGGCATTGCACATCAAAGTGGAAAAAGCTCCTGCAGAATATTTGGGAGGGCAGAACAGTGGTCCTCATTTACCAGTCTATATGTTAGCACAGATGGGGACTCCTCTGATAACATGTGATCAATGGCTATCGTTCCTGATTTAAATTGCAACCTCAGATAAGTGCATGTATGTTTCCTTCATTGCACCCAAGATGATTGGTTTTGTTGGGTTATGTGATAAGCTGGTCTATGCATACACAGAGGAGCAGAGAGGAACAACAGCAGGTGGGGGAACCCCAGAGGTATTTTCTTGGTATTTCCAGGTATATTACAGGAAAGCCATCAACATATCAATGGCTCATCTGTCTACTGAGGCATGGGGCTCTGGGCCTTGAGAGCGGCTTGCATGCCCCAGTGACAGCAGGATCAGAGACCAGTTACTGGGTGAACTGTGCCTAAGTCCAGAAACTGGAGTCCTCACTGCATATATATGCATCTATTTCCCACTAATACATCAATCAGCTAGAGAAGAAAACAGGATGAGGTTGTTGGTGCTTGCTGTGCTTACTGTCTAGTTCGATCTGTGTGTCTGGCAGTGTATGTATGTGTATAGGTGCTATATATGACTGTGTGAGTGTCTGTGCCTATTGGGAACATATGCTGCTGGTTGGCCAAGGGAGCATAGAGCTGCAGCTGCCTTCTTCATGCTGTTCAGCTGCTGGATTCAGCAACACAAAACAGGTTTTGTGCTGAATTTTTCTTGTATGAAATCCATGTCTGTTTGTGCATTTCCTTTGTTGGACTCAATCAATTTTGAAAACATTTATTAATTTGTATGTGTGTTTGCCATTCATGTTAAATGTTCTTTTGTGGTGCTGTTCCTGGCAGTTTTATCAAAATGAAGAGCCAAATACAAGTGAATTGAGGAACTGTAGAAATGGCCTTAGGGGCTCTTTATCCACAGACCAAAACAATGTGGACAGATAAAGTCCAGCTACTGGCACTGACACAATACCTCACAGCCTTGAGAGCCAAGAAAACTGGTACTGATTTCTTAGAGTTGCACATAATCTTTAAACATATAAAGATGTCCCACTGAAATAAGTGAAACTACTCATACATTTGACGGCTTTGTACCTGTGAGAAACAGCTTTTTACAATACGGGTCTTTTGATTACCACTGAATGTGTGTGATTTCCCTAGCTCTCTACCAAATCAATTATATTTTCTTAATTTCAAGTGTGTTTTGTTGGTAGGGAAAAATAAGGAATCTATTACATTAAAATAGTTGATGAGTGGTTGGCTGTGCGTGTTCTCTAGTTTGGCTCTTACTAATACCTGTCACTCCTAGATCCAAAGTCCTATTATTGCTCTTTCCTGCAGCACCTGCAGTGTTAACGACAGGCAATAGTGAGCTCTGCACCTGCAGACTCCCCAGTTAGAAAACCTATTTCATGTTCTCTGGAGAAACATTTGTTAAGACCAAGTTAACAAACTCTTCAAACTCCATAGTTAGCCTGACACTTCAAAGGCCTGTGCACCCACATTAAGCATCTGAGAGTTCAATACATGAAGTTTTTAACATGTGAGTAATATTGTCTCCTGCAAAATATTACATACAGATTAAATGAAGCTAGCAAGCTTTTTGAAAATAAATGGTTGATTATCTTGCTGACTGTTTTGTCACAATGTCAGGCTTTCTACTTTTCCTGATACCTCAGGGAGGGAGGAGAGCAGTGTAAGGGAACATGAAATCACAGTCACTTCAGTTTTCCTCATGATCTGAGTCTCCTGCTTATTTATTATGGCCTCATTCTTCAGAAGAGTGCTGCTGCAATAACAGTTCTTGATCAGGCTCAGAATAGCAGAGCTGGGACCAGTGCTGGGGTTTGTCATCAGTGCAGTCTGATTTTCACTTGGTACTGGGCAATAATCTCTTAAAATTCCTTCCCCATTGCAACATCTCAAATTCAAATTCCCACAAATCGCTGCTGGCATTAAAAAATGTTGGCCATTTTGTACAACAGCATTGTGTTTTAATGTCCATTTACATGATTAAGTGATTTGTATTCTATTTGTATGTCTTAAATCAAGATAAAATATTTAAGACCACAAAATGGTTAATTTATTTTCTTCAAAGTCTGCTTATAGTTTTGAAGTGAACAAACACCAAACCATGCTCCAAGGGGGAAAAAAAACTCCACAACAAAACCCCGCCCAGACATGGTGGTTTTTTCCCCACTCTAGGCCGGGCTGATATTTACTATCTTCTTTTCACGGGTCAATAACCATCACTAGCAGAACCCTCTGTCACCTCCGAAGCCCAGCACCCACAGCAACCTCCCTGGCCTCCCTTCTCTCCCATCCTGGAATAGACCCTTGGTGGGTGTGGGTATCTCAGCCTGGTGAAGGGGCCACCAGCTACCTCACCCCACTCCAGCTGCAGCCACATGAGGAAGCAGCCACGGAGAGAAGGAAGCAGAAGTACCTCCCCGTGCTACTCCTCCCCTCCGCGGGGGAGCCTTACAGCGCTCCTGAGCACGGCATGCACCAGGCTGCAGGTGTTACTGCCTGGAAGGCTTTTCACACAGCTTTACGGGCAAAGTCCACATGCTGCCTTGCTACTGACCATGGCCTCTACCCTGGAGAAGTTCATTCATTCTCTGGACCCCAGAGCCCTTCCCAGAGTCCTCGAAATCCAGTCAGGCATCTATTTCCAAGGTGAGCATCAAGTGCTTTCTGGCAGGGCTTTGCAAGTCTGTATTTGACATCAGGTACCCCTTTGGACCAGAAGGTGGGGGAGGCAGAGGAAAGATGCTGATGGAGTTGTCTCCTAGCAGTTTCCAGTTTCACTTTGAAGAATGAGTGATCAGTGACTTCGGAAATGCCTTTGATATAGTGTGCATTTGGTCTTCTCAGTGGCAGTGAAGAAGAAGATGTAGTTAGTCTACACAGTATCCTGGAAAGAGTAGTAGAATGAGACATGAATTCACCTTGCACTTACACAGAGTTATCAATACAGCATCCACAAATCATCTCACAGAGTTTAATTTATTAAATCCAGCTTGCAGTTCTGGAGCTGCCATGGAGAGGTGCTCTCTGCCTCAGAGAGTCTAGAAAGTGACTGTGAGGGACCATAAGGTTTTCCTGAAGTTCTGTCCTACATTTGAGTGTACTTCAGGTGGTACAACTATACAAAGGGGTGGCTTTGAGCTAGATAGGAGCAACACAGGTGCAGTATTTTACTGGGTTTTCCTGCTTCAGATCTTTTTTATGGTTTGTAGTGTTGGGCTCTGCTTGTGCACTAAACACAATGGAAAGGTGGTAAAGAGGCTTGCACTGGAAGGAAAAATCCCGCTCTTGGTCAGGGCATAGACTTTGTTGCATCACAGTGAAAACATCATGTCAAGCTTATGTATCACTCCAGGAAAAGAAAGTTATATCCATGCTACTGCAAGGGAAAACTTGAGGTCCTACTAAGTAAAACTGGGAGACCTTCATGAAATGAGCTGATCTGCTTCAGCTTCAGCTAAATACTCACTTCATGATCCACAATATCTATCTTTACAGCAATCTAAAAATCCCCATGCTGATCCATAGTAGGAGGAGAGAGGAGGTGGTCATGAAAAGTCTGAGCAGCAATCAGTAGTTGTTGCTGGAGTGGGCAATTATTCTCTCTGTGAGAACAGCCTCTTGGGGTAGAAAAAAATGAGAAAGGACATACTGAATCCATGATGGTAGTGTACTGTCCATGTTCTCCTGATTGCCCATCCTGGCTGCTCCGGAAACAGCCTAAGACACATGAATAGTACTAATACACGAAAAAGTGTTCTGGAAAATAAACGTAGCTAACATTACCAGAAACATTTGAAAATATGCTTTTTCTGACCTTTGCTATGTGGCCTGTTCAAGTGTTATGTTTTAAACTGCTCCAACAGCTGGGACTGAATTCAGTTTTTGATAAGGAAGCTACTATCTAGTGATAAAGAGTGGAATTGAAGTTAAAAAAGGGAAGATCACCTCCTCCTTAAGTTGGAGTAGCCACTATAATTTTCTCTTTTCACACAGATAGGAAGCCAAAATGATAGGAAAACAAGTTATATGTACAGGTATATGCATATATATATATATATATGTATGTACATATATATACACAATACTGTAAGATGTGTCTATGTATATATGTACAAAATGCTAGTAGTCCAGCTGTCTGCAAGTTTCTGAGTTCCTATGGTCTCCATCCTGCTGCTCATGAATGCTAAAACTCATATCAGTACACATTTGTAGCTGGGGTGTTTCAGTTTGTGCTTCCACGTACTTTGTAAACCCTTCCACGTGAGGAGAAAAAAACAGCAGCACTGTAGCCCACAGATCAGTCTGCAGCATTGTCCTCACAAATGAGAGAAAAAGGCTGATGACTGACTATAATAAAAGAGCCTGCATAGCCTTAGGAATGTGTGGTATGTGCTCTAAAAACTTGGGAATATTTGCATTAAAAAGTGTGCTGCTATGAGGCATTTTTGGTGTTCAGGAGCACCACCTCTTCCTGTCTTCTGCTCCTGGTGTCTTCTCAGCAGTATTCATACATGTGTCACCAGCAGGTTGGATGCAGCACTAGTGTACATGCATGTGTCTCTTGCTTGTACAACATGCAAGACTGAAACAGACATTCTACTTTGCATCTTCCCCTGACAGTCAGCACATCCCAAGAATACTTGTAAATATCTAGAAACACCAATATCCCGTAGCAGACTTGTGTTGGTTCTTCTTTCTTGCTTCAGAGGAAGCTCGAGATGCTTGAGACACTTGGTGCTTGATAGGTTTGCAGGCTCTAGGGCTACAAAAGATCTTCTCAGACCAGACTCTCTCTTCCTCTCTTTCTCTCTCTCCCTCCCTCCTTCTCTCCCTCAATGAGCTCTCTGCCCCTGTCAGATCTCTCCTGAATATTTTGCTCCCTTCCACACCTGGCAGCAGGGGTGAACACACTGTTCTGTGATTGCATTATGATTTATGTTGCATTTTCTGAAGCAAGAGAAGTGCTTCAAAGAGAGTCTGAAGTAAATCCTGTTATATTGCTAGACAGGAGAATAGACCCCTTTGAGCACTTCAGGTTTCCATTAGGACAACCATTTTTCAGTTCTTCCTCAGGCAGATCTCCCCACCCCCACAACAACCTTTTTTATCTCTCTTACTCCATGCAGTACACCAGCAATCACGCTGTGGGCAGTGGCAGGTCTGTCGGCAGGGAAGAGGGGTTTATTGCTACAGTTGCAGGGACCAAATCTGAGTACCTGTGCATTGACTGTGGTAGCTCCCAAACAGCTACACAGTCAGCCTGGCCAGCTGAGTGGTTATATGGAGTGGGATTTCCTGAATCTGTAACCATTCTCAGCACAACATGCAGATAGTAAGGGAGAAGATCTGTTTTTAAAGCAATTACATGTGATTGTTTGGAACTGATCAATCATGAGGGATAACTAATTTCCCTATGTAAGAATTTAAAATAGCAACAACTTGTATATATGTATATTCCCCTCTCCACAATGCCCCCCACTCTTCAGAAAAAAAAAAGTCAAGGTTTCTTTATGTCAGCTTAACCAGGTATATGAATGGCTAATGGAGTAAATAATGGTCTACTAAATCCATTAGTGCTGTCACATCAAAGTTGTAGCACCAGCCAAAGAGGGCTACCAGCAAGCTACGTGATAAGACAACAAAGTGTAATTCATTCACTATTCTGTAGTGCATTGTGTGCTGTGAGACTGAAACTCTCCATTTATTCTATCTGGAAGCAATGTTTTTCACACACTGCACTTAGGTCTAATGATTTTACAAATTGCAAATTAGCCTTATGGTTCTTGACAGATTTTCAGGACCTCTGAAAGCATAAGGAAAGCATAATGCTTTGTAAGGATGGATGTATCTTTTTCCACATGGTGAGGTACTTTTCTTAGAAACTACAAAATCAGGCTCCAGGGAAAGCGTGGGAATTTACTTGCCTTGGGCAAGGTAACATCTCTGAAAGAATCCATTCTGCCTTTATATCCATGTTATACCAGGTACAACTAGGTCTCTGTTTTCGGACCCAAGCCTGCCAGCTACCCCTCCTGATGGAGAGTAAGTGGAAAACACGTGCTGTGTGCCCTCATTCTACACTTAGTCTCTCTACTGACCAATAAAAACTTATGTTCCTGTTGATATTAATGGAATGTAATGTATTTCACTTTAGCTCCTCAAACTGCAAATGGACAGGACTTTATAGACTCTGCTTCCATCTGGACTACTTGCAGCTAGAAAAGCTATGGACAGTTGAACTTTTGCTGTTGGTATTAAATACTATGAACTAGACACCTTTCTGGGGAAGTTCTGTTCCTCTTCACCTCTCTGTTCCTTTCCTGACCTGGAACAGAGGAAAGGGTTTCCCTGGGATAATATCAGTGGTTTTCATGCTGTACCTGGACTTCAGGGTTGGTTGAAGCCTTACCAGTTTGCCTCTAGGCAGGATGCCAAGGTTCATACTTGAGGAGCTTGTTCATACAGCCATATTCCTATTCCACTTTCCCTACAGCCATGTGTGGCTGCACAGTCAGAGCCCCAGCCTACCACTGCCCAACACTATGCAGAGTCAGGAACATGGGGTGTTAGTAATAGCCCTGAGTTCTTCTGAAGTGCTTTTCATTCATCATACTCAGAAGACCATAGAGAAATAATAGAGAAATTATTGTCATCCCTGGTTTGAAAATGGAAACATAGGTGAAAGGAGATGGTAGTACTGCAAATGCCTGGGATGCCTCTTGGGAGAGTTATTTTGGGCTCTGCAGTCATAGGGTCATTGCTTCAGAAAGTGGACTGTACTACTGAATCTCTGAAGGGAATAGGAAGGCTGGTTATAAAATGAGAGCAAGTCTGCCAGATACAAATAACTTCATAATCAGCACTGATTAGAAAGGAACTACAGTGCAGACTGAAGTATATGACAATTTAATAGCTCATTAAAATACGTCCTTAAAAACCTTAAACTGCTGAAACTCCATTGGGAACTGATTTGATTGATCGAATATCCTTCTTTGAACATTTTAGTAAATATTGATACTTAGTGAGGTAAGTACTGTTTGACCAATAATTTTTACAGATAACATGCAAGTGTGGGCTTTTATCTTTATGTTGCAAAAATTATGTCTGCTTTAATACTGATATAATTATTTTATGGGTAATTGAATTTAATATTCTGCAGGCTTAATTTAACCAGTGACAGAACAGTAAGAAGTGTCAAACTTTAATTGTGAAAAATGTAGAACTGCTCAAGGCACCTATTCTGTTGGTGTTTCTTGTCACTGTCTACCCAAAGCCTCCCCGTGCTTGCTCCACCTATACAAAAATCCCACATTAGTATGTTGTTCTAGGTACTTGCAGTTATTCTCATGAGCTGTCCTTTTTTAATTCCCCTAAAGCTAAATACAGACATTACTGATGATGTTTCCCCAGGGATTGGGGCTTACCAGAGTGCAGGGAAAGCTGGTAGTTCACTCTGCAGTTCAGCTGTTCAAAAGCAGCATGCGTGTTGTGTAAATTGCAGTTCCAGCACATCCCCTGCTTACAGTGCACCTTGAAACACATTGGGAAACCCTATGCTCCACATTCTTTCTCTGAGGAGAAGGAAACTCTAAGCCAACAGCCTCCACTTCTGCAGGCTGGATGTGCAGTGAAGCAGCATTCTGTAGCTGTGGTGCTTCACTCTCTGGGGTTCTGGAAAGTGCCAGGTCTTTCTATGTGGGGAGAAAGTGTTGAAAAGAGGCAATCATGGGATCACATATACATCCTTGGTTAAAGCTCTTTCAGACCTAAGGGATCTAAGGATTTTCAGTATTGCCAGGTGAGGATCCCTCCTCTGGGCAGCTGCTTCATGCTCTCTGACAGCTGCATGAGAGACAATGCTAGACAAAACCCAGGGGGATTTTATCCTTCTTTGGTGCACATGAATAGTTCCATTTAAAAACTGACTTGGGTGAACTATAAAGAATATGAATGTGCTTAGGGTCATGGTTCCTCCTGCTGACTGTATCCACGCTACTTGCCATCTTTGCAGTTTCAGTTTCACTGTCTCTGCTTTTGTGACTGGAAAGAGCACCTTTCCAGTGTGCACTTGCTCAAGCCTTCCACGGGAGTGATGGATTCTGCTGGCCATCAGCAGAGTGCTGGAACCCTTTGCAAAAAGTCTCCTTAACCCTGTAGCTGTAGCTAGGCAAAATGAACATAAGAGGAATCCTTGTCTATCAAGTCGCAGCTGCCCCAAGTCCTAATTTAGGCAAGAAATCGCTCTCAACACTAACAGAAAATGATCACGTAGGATAGAATGTTTTTTTTACTGTTTCTAAGCCAACCCAGAGGGAACAAATCCTGCTCCCTTGTCAAGTATGATAAGCTAATGAGTTGGTGAAGGCTAGGATACACAGTCTGTAATGTGTATGAATAAAACAAGCAAGCTGTCTCCTCAGGATTAATAAATCTACTTTTTCTTACAAAAAGCAACAAGATAATTTAAAACAGAGGCTAAAGCATGGACAGCTTTAATAAGGATTGTATTTCTTAGAGGTAGAGTACCATTAAAAATTATCTGTGCATTTACTGGGTGGACTCTCAGTTGAGTGCATGCAAAGGGAGAATTGCTCTTGAAATTGATGAAATTTGTGGTACAGTGTTTGCACTGACTAACTTGTCTCTCTTTTTTTAAAGAGATAGAAGCCAAACCTGTCTGTAAAAATGGAAGGGTGTGTTCCCTTGAGCATAGTTGTTTCCGTTCCTCTAGATTGAGGAATTAGGAGCAAGAGCCCTAGGTACACCCAGAGTAACATATTTTGTATTGTCTTTTGTGGTCAGTAGTTGGAGCATGTTGGTAAACTTTCTCAATCAATATGTATCACCAAAACTCTTCGACACTTGTTCAAACTGCTTCAAAAGCAGGTTTTATTCCAAACAAGAAAGAGAGTGTCCTTCAGTGAATGCAATGTGAGAAAAAATCCTGGCTTTTTTGAGTCAAATATTGCTCACTTTATTCATACTTCTACCCTCAGCGGGATGACTCATTCAGACATGATGAGAAAAATCTGACCCTGGGTAGCTGGTGCTCAGGGTGAAGTTGTTTCAAGAATTTCCTTTGTGGGTATTTTCTTTCCATAACATTCAGCTTTGGGCCTCCCTGTGGATGGCACAGGAGATAGGCAGAATACCCAAATTCCCTGGTTTGTCTCCGTGCAGGGGTCAACCCCTTGTCTTGGCTTACTGAAGCTCCCTCAATGTGCTGGTTTCCTGTAGTGGAGAGGGCTCCCCAGCTGTCATTGCATTTGGGCCTTCAGGAATGTGAGGAGGAGGTCTGCAGCAGGAGTAGCCCTGTTTCCCTTTCCATGAACCTATAAAAAGCCTATAAAAATATCAAGACAATTTTCACAAACTCAGGCTGTAGGAGGATGATGGGACAACAATATTAAATGACATGAGGGAAGATCCTGGGATAAATATCTCATAATACACAAGCCAATGACCACACACTATTTCTGAATTACACGGCTTTTGTGGGGTACTTTTTCCTTCAAGTACCTGGTAATCTATTCACGAAGGATCATGGCATTTGCCCAGGTTCACTGTTTGTAGTAACTGCCTTGGGCACACAGTAATGGCACGTGGGGAAGCATGCTGTGGTCTCAGTAGGTGAAGATGCTTGAACATGTTTCCAGTTCTGGCCTGCACCTGCGCAGTGCTCAACACTTTGACCTGATTCTGCAACTTCTTAAACACAGTCCAAACAAAACATAGTTTTTCTGTTAAACATACATGTCAATAAACGTGCTTTAATTCAAAGTAATTTTTTTGCAAAGAAAATAAATAAATTATGAACAGCTAAAGCAGTGATTAATGCTGTTCAAAAGCAGATTTGAGCATTCTCTTCACTGCTGCAGTAATTCCGACTCATGTGGGTAAATCCAAATAAAAGGTCAAAGATATTGCATTGAGAGCTGTGGTTTCACTTGCTCTTTGCATTATAGTTGGTGCTGCACTCATGAAGCTCTGCTGCCACATGCAGAGCATGAGCCCTCTGGATAGATGAGAATCAGAAGAAAGTATTTATTAAAAAAAAAAGGCCATAAACCTCTCAGGAAAGGAGTAAATCAGCAACTGCAGAAGTAATTAAAGCTTAAAAGCATTTGACATTTAAAGTTTGACATTATATGGCAAAAGATAAATCTTGCAGCTTTTGTTTTTGATGGTTTCATGCTGGCAAAAATCAGACTCTTTGCAGCCTAAGTAGATATGATCAAGATAAGATGCATATTTGCATAGAACCTTTTGGAGAATTTGTGTCCCAAACTGACCTAACCTGAAGGGTTTTATTACGTATGATATATTAAAAAGAGAAGAGCAGTTAGAAAGCCCAGTAAGTTGCTCTGTCACTTGACACAGGGTCTTTCACTCAAATTCACATTGTCTTCATGATCATTGCTATTCTTGGGCCTCTGGAGTACCATTTGGGCATGGAGGAGCTAGGCTCACCCACTCTCGCTGGGGACTCCTTCTGGGAATAGGAAAGGAAGAGTGGATAAAAGCCATACTTTATACTATTTGCAGCCACTCTGACATCCTGGAGTTAGTGAGCAGCTGGGGCACGCTTCCTTGTTTGCCTGACATTATGGACATGATTTTCAGCCTCTTCCTCACGAGATGTTAGTTTATTTGAATTTATGGGGAAGATCCAGCCTGCTGATAAGCATCTTTGATGCTCAGGAGGTATTTGACTGTGGGGAAAAAAAAATAAAAGCTAACTAATGTCTCACCATCAGGAATTGTTTACTTTTCCCTCTGCTTAATCAGAGTACAAAATTATTAAAATTCTTAAGCAAAACTCTCCTCCCAGCAACTTTAAAATAGATCTCTTTCCTTGCCAAAGTGTATAAACTCTGAACAATTGGCTAACCCTCAAATAATGCCCATAAAGAATATCTTTTTTATTGATGCTAATTATAGATACATTACGCCCTTCAGATTACTTTGGGAGCCTGCAACAGCCTTAATAAAACTGTGATTTCAGCTGAGCTATGTCACAGGGTAAAGCAGGCTATTGTAATTCTGGCTGAATGGCACCAGGAGATTGAGCCTTTTTGTGAAAGCAGAACCATTTCACCAGCCCCTGAAACAGTCACTTCTGATGAGGGAAGACAGCACCCATATAGGCAACCGATGACAATTTAATAGTGAAGAAAGCACTGGGAAAAGGACACGGGGACAAAGTTCTACTCTTTCAGGAGGTGTACGGAGATCTTTCATCTCCCTGCTAAGCAGGCAGGTTCCCAGCTCTTTGGATTTTCTTTCAAAGACTGCTCAGCCTGCCAGCTGCAATGAATTCAACAAGCGCTACTGAGAGATGAAAGGGAGATTTTTTTTCCTTCAAGGATTCAAACTCATAGGGCTAGAGAGTCAATACCTGTTGTTTGGCCTCCAAAGTTACTGGGTTTTGTTAGGAAAGAAGCTTGGTCCTTGTCAAAAAAGACAGAAAGGAAATAAAAGAAAAAAAAGAATGGGGGATACTTGGAAGTGTTTAGCAGCGCACCCTGTAGCAGACAGATGGTGAGACTGGGAGTCAACCAGGCTGGTCTTGAGCTTCAACCCTGCTGAATAATCCTCTGTGCCACCTTAGTCAAGCCTTTCATTTTGTTTGCATGGCTCTCCCTTGGCCCTCCATGCTAAACTGCCCAGAGGCCTGCGGCGAAAGGGAGCTACATCCAAGTGATGTATTATTGCTGTTAGTCATGGGCCTGATTTTGAGCCATACTTCCTATCAGCATCAGTGAAGTGTTCACTCTGAGAGCAGCCACTAAATGGAGCTCTAAACTGCTGGGGAAGAAATGGGACATATTACTGAAATATTTAACTGTTCTACATTGTATTATAAAATATTTCAGTGGTACTGTCGCATGCCCCGACATGAAGAGTGACATTCTCCATCTCAGACATTCAATGTATTTGTATTTTACATTGTTCGTTTTTATACAAAAATACTCTTCTTGTACCTATAATGAGAAATAAATCAAATAAAGGGCTCACGTTAGGGAGGATGGTAGTGTGGCTGCTTAACATTTTAGGAGAGATGGAGAAAAAAGATATTGAATGAAGGTGGTTGCTTTGATATGATCATAGTGGTTGCTAACACAGATTGTCAACTAGAGATGAGTTTATGAAAGGATATAAATGTAGTTTTTATTGAACAAAGTAACATTCCACAAAAGGTGATTTCAAAGGCAACAAGCTCTTTAATTACAACCTTCAGGGACATTGTTTGATCACTGTAAATAAGCTGTTTTATTCTGGATTTTACTAAAATGTTGGGGTTTTTTTGCATTATATTCCATACAACTTTCTCAAATCAAAAGATTCTTTTCTTAACGTTATGTGATTTACATTTTCAAAGTGGTACACTTTCTTTGTGACTTGAGTAGAAAGAACAAAGTTATTGTTGTGCAACAACAAATAAATGTACTAAAAGTCCATTTTAATTTTAATTTTAATTTTATTTTTCAATATGTTGTGTAAGGGGGTCTACATGGCACAGCTGAAGTAAAATCTCTCAGGGTCACATTGTCACACAGTGGGAATTTTCATAATATTTTAAGATTAATTATCTTGGCTTTTAAAGGAAAAAGAACTTTTATTATCCCTTTTGAAAGCTATGCTGTTTCCCTCTCTCCCTTTTATCAGCACAAATATTTGCTGCAAATGCCTAGGTAACATTTTTCTTGTCTGAATGTAATCTTCATTGTATTATTCCAGGCAAACTGCCAAGCAAGGGCTAAAATCAGTGCCAAAGCAATCTAGTTGCAGACAAATATGTAATTACAATCAATACGGTATGTGCAATTGCACCCCCAAAAATGAATCTATTCTTGTATGGCTGGCAGATTTTCATTTTTAATTTTTTTAATCCTGGTATTGATAAAAATGAGGCTTCTGCAATCATGGTTTCAGTCTGTTAGCCATCATACTCCCAGCCTCTCACCTGCATAATCTTTCACCCTTTTGGCCTATTTCAGATGAATCTGGTAAAGGAGGGGGTAATTAAACTCCTACAAGTTATCCATGAAATTGGTCACCTAGGTGGATATCGTATCTATGTACCTATATACACATATGTCTGTCTATCTATCTATCATCTATCTATCTATCTATCTATCTATCTATCTATCTATCTATCTATCTATCTATCTCTATTATCTGTCTGTGCACTCATATATGTGTTTTCCTACTGATAAACTGTTGAAGTTTGGTCTCTGACTTCCTTAACTGGATGGAAAATGTGGTGGCATACCTCCATTATTCAGTGGTTTTATGAGCTATTAATCCAACTTCTCTTCTGCAATGAGAAGTGCCATCCTATGGTGATAAATCCTGAAATTCTTGGGCAGTCTTCATTTCTACTCTGCTAAAGCTTTCCTATCTTCTAGAAGACTTAAATCATTGTTTCTAGATGCTTAATACCCTTTCTATTCTTGATGACCGCAGAAAATAAATCTTTCTTCCTCTTTTTTTTTTTAATTCAAGAAGAAGTTCACTTTCACTGGTATTATTACAAAGCATTTTCTTTGCTAGTGGATTATGTACCCATGCTTATTTCTTTTCTGATAGGACAACAGACTTCCTTGATTTTAATTTTCTTAGGGTTTTTTTGTTTTGTTTTAATTAAAGCCATGACTTTTTTCTTTAAATTTTAATTTTCATCTCAATTTTCCTTAGAATCGATGCTCTTAGATGAATGATCCATTTGTTTTCCACAGCGATGTGTTTTATTCTGATGAACAAGCCTGAGAGTTAAGGTGCTGTGGCAGCCCTGTCCATCTATTCTGTGCACACTCTTTCGTGGTTTGCAGTATGGCATTTATAATCCTTTTTTCCTGAATGCATTATCTTGGCTCTTGATGTTTCAAGCAGAGCCTGCAGCTCCATGTAATGCTTTTTGTAGGCTCCAGCTTGCATTCCATATGCTTGTCTGCCTTAGGTACTTTCTCTTTTTTGAGTGCAGATTTTCTTTCCCTGTGTATTTTACCCTTTACTTGCTGTGTTTCAGATTGCCTGTCATCTCTACAGTGCTAGGCCACCACTTACACTGTTTTTCTCCTTGTTTGCAAATTTTTATTGCTTTGTCAAAGGTTAATTTTTGTGTCATCCAATCATCTCTTTTTGAGTGTTTGGTAGAATGAGTCTCTTCGTAGAATCACAGAATATTTTGGGTTGGAAAAGGACCTTGAAGATGATCTATTTTCAACACCCCTGCCATGGGGTGTTTTTAAACCACATGGCTCCTAGCCCCATCCCACCTGGCCTTGAACACCTCCAGGGATAGGGTATCCACTACTTCTGTTCCAGTGCCTCACCATTCTCACAGTAAAGAATTTCTTCCTAATATCTAATTTAAACCTACTCTCATTGAATTTGAGCCCATTCCCCTTTGTCCTGTCACTACCTGCTCTTATAAATAGTCTTGCCTCATTTTTCCTGTAAGTTCCTTTCATGAAAACCATGAATACCCTTCTTATGGGTATTGCCCAACTGGATCTTCAGCCTCAGACCCATCACTAATTGATCCATGTTTTCACTTTTTTTGCAAGCTATGTTTATCCTTTGTATTTTGTTATGAAAGGCACAGAACTTCTCAAACTCTGCCATAAAATTTGTAGTTAAGCTACCATGCTTGAAGAAAAGTAAACCTGATAAAAGTCTTAAGTCCCTCAGAACTAGCCATAGTCAGAAACAGAGTCCTCCTCTGACTTCCCTCTTTATTTTTCAGTGGCACCATTCTGTTGCAGTTACAGACTGAAGTAGTGGTTAAATACTCCTCAATCACACCATGTTTTTGAGAGCTTTAGCCCCTTAACCAGTTCGTTTAGTGGATGAGGGAAAGGCTGTCGATGTTGTCTACCCAGACTTCAGTAAAGTCTTCGGCACTGTCTCCCACAGCATCGTCTTGGAGAAGCTGGCAGCCCATGGCTTGGACAGTGCACTCTTCACTGATTAAAAAACTGGATGGATGGTCAAGCCCAGAGAATTGTGGTAAATGAATGACAAGAAAGACATTGAGGTGCTGGAGCACATCCAGAGGAGGGCAACAGAGCTGATGAAGGGGCTTGAACGTAAATTCTATGAGGACCAGCTGAGGAAGCTGGGGTTATTTAGTCAGGAGAAAAGGAGGTTCAAGAGAGACCTTATCACTCTCTAAAACTACCTGAAAGGAGGTTGTGGCAGTGTAGGGGTCGGTCTCTTCTCCCAGGTAACTGGTAAAAGGACAGGGAAAATGGTCTCAAGCTGTGCCAGGAGAGGCTCATGTTGGATATTAGGAAAAATTTCTTCACTTAAAGGGTGGTTAAGCATTGGAACAGGTTGCCCAGGGAAGTGGTAGAGTCACCATCCCTGGAGGTATTAAAGAAGTGAGTAGGCTTGGCACTTCATGATATGTGTTAGTGGGCCTGATGGTACTCAGTTGAAGGTTAGACTTGATCTTAGAGGTCTCTTCCAGCCTTAATGATTCTATGATTCCTTGCTGGGACACTGTTTGGGCTCCTTTACTCCAGATACCTTGTTGTTTGGAACCCAGCCATAGCCAGTGTGGACACCAAGCCTGTATGGCTCAGCGCCTGTGCTCCTAAGGAGGAGTACTGCCGGTGTGTGAGTGAATGTCGAGGGGAACACTTGCGAAGACTGTCGAGCAGAGATGAAAACAAATGTGCCCAAAGCCCCTGATTTGTCTGTGAAGTTGCTTTCCTATGTTAAAAGGCTTCTAGGAGCCTGTTTTCAAGTGACACAATCTGGAGAAGTTGGATCTAAACCTGCACGGAAGAAAAAAAGCCTCTAGAAGCCATGAGCTCCCATTTTGAGTAAGTTTTCACAAATATTTATTCAGAAGTGAGAATACTGGAATTCTTTGCTCATCTTTCCATGTTTCTGAAATGCAGAGCTCATCACGCTGGGTCCTCTGGGATTCCCTGTATCTAATAATACCACGTTTGCTTGTGATCTCTACTGTGTCTGATGTGAGGAGTGAGGTGGTTCAGCACAAAAGGAATATTACCCTCTTCACAGCTGCTTAATCTTTCTCTCCCTCTCACTTTATATGAAATAAGTAATGCACATATACTTTTCTGACTGTCATAAAATATCCTATGGAGCTCAGCTAAAGCAATGAGACCTATAATAATTCCTCATGTGTTTATTACTGCAGCAGCCAGCCTACTGATGGGAGCTGTAGCAATATCCAGTGGAGACAGCTGAGTTAGTCTGTGTTGAATTGCTCAGGGACTGAAGAGAGTGCAAACAACTATGCACTATTTTTACAGTAAGAATACTAGATTGTTCTTTTTCAGTTTCAGGGCGGCAGATTTCTTGTTCCTCTGCTCTGTACCAGAATTATTGAAAGCATGCATAAACAACATGTTTCCTCTCCTGGCTCTGATTGATATTTTTGTGCCACTATAATCTAGAATATCTCTGTGTTAATCATCCTGGTGTGTAACAGAAAGCCAGTAGCCTGCTGGGTGTTTCGAGACTAAGTACAGTAGACCTCTTGAGCCTATGTAGGATTCTTAACAAGGGAAACCAGGGGATGTTGTCCCATCCTGCCTCTCAAAAGCATCTGCCAGATGTTTTTTTTACATTTTTATTTTTATATAAACTGTGATTTCTTCTCCAAAGGGTTAAAAACCTACATCTCCTTCAGAGGAGCAGCTGGGGATCTTCTGGTATCCATCTCAATTGTGAAAGCATTGCACAAACACTGATAGGTTTGGCTGCACTTGTATTCACAGCAGAGCACACTTAACCAGTTGCTCATTGTGACTTTCATTACTCTGTCTCTTTCTTCCGTCCTCATACTAACCTGTTGGTTTGTGGTTGTGGTTGTTTGTGCCTTTGGGTTTAGGCTACAATGAGAGTCAGTTATGCTCAGGCTGGGCTCCCAGTGACTTCCAGTGTGGTCAAGGTCATAGACAAGTGTTGCTTGCAAGTGCTGCAGCAGAGTTGATAAAGATATCCCAGGCTCAGTAAGAGATGCTTATTAACCCAGCTTATGTTCTGGACTGGAATTATTCTTGAGTGAACATTAGGAAGATCAGTCAGGCTAATAATTGGGCTTTTTTGATGTGACAGCTGGCAAAAGAAAGAAAGAAAAAAGATTAACTGCCTTTTTTTTTCTCTCCACCATCCCTATCAACTACAAGGAGAGCTGGGGAGTAAAGGGTGTTACTCTCTGTAAGAAGTGAGTTCTGCAGCCAATGGCAATATTTCAGCGCAGGCCAAATCAATTATTGATTGCAACTATGTAGCCAAAGGTCAGGTTTTTAAATATCTCACATTGCCTGGGACCATTCCGGTTACCTAGGTTAAGAAAAAAAAAAAAACCAAATTATAAAAGGAGCCTAAGACTGAACAAGGGGCAAGGAAGTGCTTAGAATGATTGTGGGAAGGAAAATCTGCCTTCTCAGAGGCAGTAAAGAGAAGGGAAAAAGTAACATGGCAAACCCCTTGGGGAAGGGAGAAATGGAAATAAGAGAAAAAATTTTTATGTAGCAGAACAATGTTAGTAGGAGAGCAACTGAATACATACACCAATGCATCGGGAGTGGAAATCAGAACAAAGTTTCTCACCATGAGGGAAATGAAATCCACATTATGCTTGGTATGTTGTGAGGAAATGTGCAGAAGAAGAGAGACTATCATTAAAGTCTGCATTTCTGATGTTCTGTGTTCAATGCAACTCTACCTACGAATGGAACACCATGTGTTTGCCACATTGCCCTTATATATAGGCACTTGATCCCACGCCTCAAAGCTTCTGCTAACCTCCTGCAGAGACCAGGAAGAATTTTCCTTCTTCTGCATAACTTGGCTTTTGGGTTTTTTGACTTTAATCTTCTCCTCCTGCACCTGCTTCTGAAACAGCAAAGGCTGACCACAGCTAGAATGGAGAAGGGAAAGCTGGTTTTGGCAGAGCAAGATGCAATTCCAGGTTTTGCTGAGGAAGGGCTGAAATGCTTGTCTGGATTGCCTTGTTTCTGCTCTCAAAGTTCTGAACATCACAGACGAAAAAGAAGTATTTTTGCTGCCTGTAGTCTTGTTTCGGCATGGCACAGGTAATGCCATGGTTAATTTGCCAGTTTTCCAATTCATTGTACTTCCTTCAGGTCTTCTGTTACTTCAGAAAGCTCTGATGCTGGTTGCACTTTGATGTCCTCTGCCCTTTCCCTGGGCACTTTCTAGGGTCTATGGGTTTTTGTTTTCTGCTGTAGTCTGTAGTTTCCTATGGGACATGCTATGCCTTGTGCTGTCCAGAGGCACCTTTCTTATCTGAGCTCTACTGCCTCCTGATTTCAGGAGACAGCTCCTGACAACTCAGCCAATCCTACGCTCTACCTCGTTCTGTTTTGGTCTAATAATTTGGACTTGAAAGTTCTTCAGACCTTGTTCTCCTTACATGCTCCTAAGAACAGTGTATAAATAAAACTGAGATAGCTGTCACTGAAGCCACAAGATGGATTTTCTCAAGACCCTAAGGAAGAAAATTAAAATTAGGTTATCACAGGATAAGTATTATTTTATATAGTTTAGGTATTATTTTTGCTTTCACTCAAAGAGGTAACGACACTTGACAAAGTGAGAAAAAGCTGACTAATGTTTTTCTTTTTTTCTATTTTTTTTCAGGCTCCGTCTATGAGATGTCTGGAAACGAATGCTGCCTGTCAACAGGAGAAGTCATTAAAGTTACTGGCTTCAAAATTAATAAGCTCATAGCAAGTATCTGTGAGAAAAATGAAGTCAGCCAGTTTTCAGCCAAAATGGAATTACCACTAAATTTTCCTGGTATAGTATTTCATGCACACATGTTTTTGAGGAACGATAGTCCTGAGTAATCACCTTTGTTCATTTTATCGATTTGCTGTCTTGATTGATATTTGAGGGTGCAACTCAGTTGTCAAGGATGGAGTTTTATGAGATGATACAGGACGCAATCAACTAATTTTTAAATTTCAATTCTTACAGTTCTTTTTCAAAACTGGATAGAAATTATTAATGCTAGTAATGCTTTCTATACTTGGAGTCACTCAGTCTAAGACTTACAAAAAATCTTTTCATTTACTTCTGACTTTGCCAAACTTTGTTGGAGCTGAAATCTTCCTTGCTGTGTGCTCAAACTATAATTTATTTACCATTACTATATGTGTATTTTATTATTTATTACTACAAAATATTTTCAATAATTTGTTAAATTCTGCTTTTATTTTAATGATTTATTTTAATGACAGTGGCCAAAGTGGTTGTTCCATGCCCAGAAAAAGGATTAGAGGGAAATGGATGTGTTTTTGTGCTTAAAAAATACATTAGTTGTTCTATGGATAGATCCAAGAATATTCATATTTTAGGGAATGGACTAGAAATTTGTCATGTGGTACTGACTTGTTGTTTGAAACATATCTTCCTCTGTTCATGCTGCCTTGTTAGGGAGAGTTGACCGAGTACTGAACCTAGGGTACCCAGTTTGTCATGTTACATTTATTAGTTTTTGAATTCTACTCTCATCTCAATTCCTCTACAGTTAGGGCCCACCAGTGTTAAATAGGGAAGTGAGTGGAGTGCAGAGGGAGATTTGATGGACTCTGAGTACGCCATCTGTGGGAAGTGGAGGAGGCAAATTAGGTTAGGAAAACAATAGAAAAAGATTGGATCTCAGAGCAGGGCAGAAGGATGAAGATTTTCCTTGAAAAGATCAGGTGTTGGAGACAGAGGTGCAGGTGGTTTCAGCAGCAGGGGAAGATCTCCCACACACAAATATATAAGCAGAGCATTTCCTATGCTGGGAGTCTTGCAGGCATAATGGGAACTGCTTGAAGAGAGGAGATGAGCGGGCTGGAAAACAGCATGATGAGGCCAGTGGGATGTGGGAGGGAGTCTGTGTAGGTTTGGGAGAGAAGTGATGGGACACCTGCAGGTAGGAAACACTGGGACAGAGCACACATAGAACACAGCAGACTTCAAGAGTATGAGATCACATCCAGGACTCACTTTGGCCGTCATTCTAGCTAATGAATGGAATGAGACTACAGTTTCATAGAAAAAATATGTAAACATTTAATTAGCACTGTATTGTACTGCAAGCACATGGGAGGATAAATTGTTGATGCATGGGGAACATAATATAAGTGTTTTCTAGTGTTTGAGTGCTTGACTTAATAACCTCATTGATGCTCTAATGTCTTGCTGAGCCTGCGAGAGTGTGCACACACATATATATATAGGGTTTAGGTTATGCCAGTGTCCAAACTGGTATGTTCTTTTTCTGCAGAGCAAGATAAGACACACTTCTTGAAGCAAATAAAATGTAAAAGTGCATGAGAATGCAATGTTTCATCTGAATTCCACAGAAAATTATCTTCTGCCATGCCTTTATTTCAGATTTCTCTCTGAAATAGTTGTATATATAATTTTTCCCTTCCAGTAGATCGTCAATTTACTTCCCTTTTTTTTTTTTCTCAGTGAATCAGAACCATTTGTATGACCACTTATCAAAGGACTTTTTCTGGAATGCCATTTTCAAGCACTAGTAGGGCCCAAATGTAGTGATCAAAGACATTTTAATTCTCTGTGGCTATCTAGAGATATTGAAGTACAACTGCCCTGTGAACTCTCAAGATACTTGGTATTTTTCTGGAAATCCAGGCTCCTTTGCTACTATTAAAATTTCTTCTGTCTCTAAAATACATTTACCTATAAGAAGTCATAATCTAAATCTTGATTGGCAGATGGGGTTGAATCCTAAAATATCCAACACAACAGTCATAAAAGTAATCCCACATTTATTAATGTTGAAACTCCTGATCTTTGGAACAGAATTACTTGTGACTTCATACGCTTGAACCTGGTGAATCAGGATTTGTTTGCATTCAAGTGATCAGTTTTACAACTTGGCATTTGGATGTTGTTGCCCTATTGAGCACATTTTCAGATTTGATCTAATCACTACAATTTGCATGCATAGTTATGAACTCTCACAACCAGTGTTCTAGAAAACTGTGTTATTTCACTTGAAGAATAAATTCAGAGTTCATTTTGCTGAAATTTATCATTATTATCCCCCACATGACTGGTATTACTGAACAGCAGCACTGAAGAGGGGTATAATGATACTTATTAGCCCAACAGGGAACACCTCTTCCCTGTTTCTCTCTGTATATGTACTCTTATGCATTCAAGAGCTATCTGGTAAGATGTAAAGTTGTCATTTCTCTAATTTAGTTCTCAGCTGAAGAATGATTCTGCTCTGCAGAGTCAAGATTTCCCAGTCTCTGCTTTTTCTTGACTTTTTTCCTATTCACTTTATTACATGCACATGCTAAGTTCTAACTGAAGCATTGCTCATGAAGCATGGCTTGCCCCTGTCTCCTGAACAAAGCATAGAGTTGAATTGCAGATCTTTTTCACACAGACGTTGACTTAATTCAGTAAAAATATCCACAGGTCTTTAGGAGACTGACACTGTACTTACATTGTATGTACAGCGCTGGTGCAAAGAAATATTTCACCATGTGCGTGCTGGCATAAATAAGCAATGGTCCTCTTTAGGGTACTCTGGGGATAATGTCTCTGTGAGTGAAGAACTGGGCTCATTGGCTTTAAACGAGCCTTACTCTTTGTCTTTCTGAACGTATTTGCAATCTACAGAATTCCTTTTCTTCTGCTCTGCCAAATCAGATCCTTCAAAAAGGCCTAAACTGCATTAGAGAAACCACTGCAACTGCATGTTCATTATGTGTTACTTTGGTTTATACTCATTCTAATTTTTTTCTTTTTCATGCATCAGAGGACCAGGCTATTCTTTCTGCACTCACACACTGGGTAAAGCAAATAAGTGTGTTGTTACTCTAGGCACTTCAATGACTACATCTAACCACATTTTGAACTACAATTTTCACTACTAGCAAATTAGCAGACAGGTATTTGCAGAACAGCTAAACTGTGTGCCAGCACAAATGATTGCATTTCATTCTGTTATATTCCTTCTTCTGTAAAAATATTTCTGGCCTGAACCTGCTCTCATGAGGTCTGACAAACACATAGCTGAGCATGACTGTCCCTTTGAGTGCTCAGCCTCTTCGAGTCACAAGACAGAAGACTCATCAGGGACCACACAGCACATCTGTGAAGAACAGGGGTTAGGCATTGAAAGGCTCCTCTCAGCAGGAGATGATGTAGAGCTGGCCTTTGGGACAGGATGGGGTGAGAGAAAGCTGGAACAGAGGAGGTAGAGAGTGGGTGGAAGAAATGAGGGAAAAGAGGAATAGCAATTAAGTCCACTCCAGAGAAGTTAGGAACTGTGCTCTTCCCAGTTTTTTGTATTACCTTGGGGAACAGAAACTGTGAGTCTGAGGTGGGTGATCTTTCTGCTCTTCTTTTTCCATGAAGGCTACTTGCTGCTCTACTAGGCAAGCCTAACTACTGGTTTTCTCAGTTTTCTGTGGGGAACAGAAAATAAAAAGAATACTCCATTCCTCCAGGACTCTAATTAAGGATGAAAATGGGAAGTCTGTAAGGCTACAGTGTGGTACATTTTAGCACTCTAAAACCAGTAAAAGGGAGCTGCATATACTGTTCCGCAAAAAGGTGGTAAAAATACCGTTCTATCAAAACATGCTTTCCCATAGCACATTTATTGTTGTGATCCTCGGGCTATGTTTTCTCTCCCATACCAGTGAAAATAATTTTCTCAGATTCTCAAATGCTCTCTCTATCAATCTGTACATAAATTAGTAAAAGTTTTCTTGAAAATGATGGGCTGATTAGGTTTGGGGCTCACTAATTATCATGTTATAGCTAGGCAGACACTTCACATAGTGAAATGTCACTAGGTACAGAGGCTTCATGGAAAGGAATGGTTATACATTCCCATAGTTATTATCTATGTGTAACCAAAACCATTGGGCATCAGTACACTTTGATTGTAGACCAGATGATGTTTAGAAAGCAGATCTATAGGAGCAATAAAGTCAGACCTTGACAAACCAGATGGATTTTTTTCCAGTTTTGCTATTTCCATCTGTCTTTCCCTCTAACAGTTCACCAAGATCTCTTAGGAAAGTCTAAGTGAATTTAATTTATTCATTTTATGATTTATGGAAAAGTACAAAAATATTTTTATTTGACCTCAAAATGTCCAGACTTTAGTGTCTCATACTTACCATATGTCTCCTCCTGGAGATTTCCTTGTTATCTTGGGTTTGGAAAACACTTCTTTTTGCAATTTGATTCATTGTGATTTTAATAAGGTTCTACATGGTTCCAGATAATATTGTTTGGGATTCTTTTTTTTGTGGTTTTGTTTTGGTTTATATATATATGTAACAGAAAGAGAACATTTATAGGAGGATACTATGGCAGACTATGGCAGTTGGATAGGAACCATCGTCACTTTCATCCAACATATCAAAATAACTTTATATATTTACTTATTTTCTGGAGTGAGAGAAAGATATGGAACTCTGCATACTCATAGGTAGCTATCAGGTACATCCACTTCAGGAATCTCATCAATACAGAACTTTAGTATGCAAGACCACATGACCCTTTACTTGCCTAAGCAAGTGTACTGTTACCAAAATTAAGAAAACCAGCAGAACAGAAGGTGAAGATTTTTCTGTTCCCAGCCTTGACAAAGTCAGTCTGCCTTGGCCCAAGGGGATAATCAGATGTCTAGTTTTGTATGAAATCTGATAATTATGCTTTCATGTGAAACCTCATTGCTTTGTTGCTGAAATAGCTGGCTTCCAAATAACTCTAGTCCCAGCAAAATTAGTAAACCCTGAGACTACCATCAAACTCATAGAGGAAAATAATGTTTCTCATACCTGTACATTGCCAAATATTTTCAACAGGGAATGTTTTTTAGCACAGTTTATGGAGGCATTTTAATGCAATTCTGGAGGGTTTGTGGGGGGAAATATTCATGCTCCTGTATCACAGATGGGTAAGCATAGTTACTACATTTGGGACACATCATAGCTATTTTGAATGTATTTTTTAACGAAGAATATTTCTATTTGCTTTCCCCAGCACTGCCAGGAGATGATACCCATCTTGTGCTTGCAAAGCATGACACCAGAACACTGTTTGGGGGATGCTGTCTTTTCTGCCGTTTCAGTTTGTCGTTGGTGCCTCCCACACTCAGATACTTTCTAAATGCTGATGAACCTGTTTGTGTTGATCTGCACTGACAGCTCTAGTAGTGATTAGGACTTGGGTAGTTAACTTCCTTGCTAATAATTGTGTTGAAAATGGCTGTGAGAAACTTTACAAGTATCAGTGGGAAGGGAAAGTGTGTTAAAGTTATACTTTGTACTTGTGCAGCTGCATTCATGGATGTGCCTTTTTTGCAGCCCAGGAAAAAGCCTGGAGTTTTCCCACAGTACTGCAGTGAGGACATACACCTAGAGGATGTATATACACATATACACAGGAGTACTAATTTCACACAGGAAAAGTTGGCTTTCATGCAGCCAACTGTGAAGGCCCAGAACCGCAGAAAGCAGTGACACAGGCACAACTAGTGACTATTTCTGCAGAAGATCAAATAGGCTATTGCTCTTCAGGCTGCTAACAGGCCCTCAGACCTACTAGTTCCCACTAGTGACCCTTGTTTATTTCCCTTTTTATAATGCAAGTTTTCTGCTCTTAGGTCTTTATAAGGTTGTGGCAGATAAATGAATTCAGTTCAAAGCAACTCAACAGACAGAATCTTAATAACATCTCCTTTAACAAGAATGGTACTGGAGTTACGAAGTAAAAGTTTGTTACAGCAGAGCCAGAATCACAGCAATTTTATAGTAAAAAAAAAAAAATCTATTTAGGTGGAGGTAATGGTTTGATACATTCTTTTTACGCAACACAATCTTAGGGAGACGCTGCTTCCATGCTGGCCCCTCATATGTATTGATTGTGGTCAGTAGCGAAGATCAATAAGGGAAAAGGTGTGGGAGAAAATAAGCCAATCACTTATTTTTAACTGAAGCAATCACCTAATCTAATTTGTTAAACAATCCCACAATCAGGGAAGATGTAGAGAAGAGAATGAGTGTCTTCCCAAGATCTTGCAGCAACTCTGTGTTCTGCCCACATCCCACCTTACTGAGATTTAGGTATCTGCTGGGACACCCTGCACTTTTCTCACATTCTCATTCCCACAAGAAGGAAGTCATGGCTGGTGTGGACCCACTTCCAACACTAAAGAGCTGCAGACAGTTGGATTTAAAACCTTGCAGACATAGTTTAAACTAATGACTCATGAGATTAGGAGCTGCCATGAAAGAGTCTCTAGTGGTACCAACCAACACTCCTTTATTCCCCATCCCATACTTCTTCCTTGTCAGCTGAAGTTGGAGTGTACCTTTATCACAAAGGTAATGTGCCCTCTGTGAGGTCCAGAGAAGCACAAGTGTGGAGTAGGAGGGCCACAGGATTTTTCCTAGTTGATTTTGGAAAAGAAAGGGAGAAAAGGCATGGTATCTCCCAGGGAGCTTGGCTTTTTTGTCACTGTACCTGTAGCTATTGGTTAGGTTGTGATTAGCAAACCTGGCCTGACAATAATCTCTATCCTCATTTATATTCACTCGGCAGCAAGTCTTCATCAATACCTGTCTCAGGAAGCTGCGCTGTAATTCCATGAGGCAGCATTCACAATGCTGCCACACCTTGTGAAGAAGACAGCTGAATCATGCAGTTCAGCTGAGCCCTATGTTTTAGCCCTCTAAACCCTCCAGTTTTTCTTCCTTCATGAAAACACTCACACAAATATAGAAATGCACACATTTTTCTTGTTATGTGAACTCCTAATGAGACAGCTCCAAGAGGCATGATTAACATGAAATAATAATGTCCCTAGGGGATAAGAAAGCTCAGATACAGCCTCTGCCTTGCAGGACTTCAACATTTTAATTGCCTAGTGATGGCTAGAGTGCTACAACACCCAGACTTTGAATTAATCCAGCTGGTGGACTGGGCTATCAGATACGCTAAAATCTATTTGCTCTTTCTTATCAGTAGGTTCTACTTTTTAATTGGTGATGTATCTTTAAACATACTTGGTCTAGGAATCCCCAGTCTGTGTGTGGAAGGTTATGCAGTAAACTGATATTTAGGCAGAAACTTATCCTGCATTCACTCATTACTTCAATGTTGCTCTTCTTCATACCATATCTGCATTTAGTTCTTCAAGGTTGGTTTTCTGAGAAGACAGATAAGAATTTAAACTATTTTTTCTTTATCCTGTGGCAAAGAAAAATTTTACTGTGGATGTAAAAATGTTGAATGTCAGAAATTAGAAGCAGAGTACAGAAAAGGTTGATTCCAGCCACCTACCCATTCTACCATGAAGTTGATATTATATTTGTAGAGTCACATTTCTAGCAACCAAACTATCATCTATGAATTGTTTGATGTGCTTTGAGCCCCATTTTTATTACAGTCACAGTCTAAAATTTGTTGTGACTTGTTTTGTATATTTCCCTTTTTATAATGCAAGTTTTCTGCTCTTAGGTCTTTATAAGGTTGTGGCAGATAAAACTCCCTATGTCAGCATTGAAGAAATTACAAGAAAAGTCTCTATTGGGCCAACAAGGTTTGGCCATCCATGTTTCTACAGCCCTGAGGATATAAAATTGGCAAACTTCACTGTCAGACGTGGTGAGCAGATCACCTTCAACTCAGTGGAAGTGGTCAATGGAGCAATGGCTGTAAACTGTGTCGTGGTCAGAAATAACCAGTCTCATTCCTTTACTTTGCCCCTTTCACAAGAAGGAAAATTCTACGAGTGTGAAGATGACCAGATATACACCCTAAAAGAAATTGCAGAATGGAAAATTCCTAAGTGCAGAAATCGGATTGTCAGACTTTCCAATGCTTTACATATGTGGGATTTCTCTAATCCACTCCCAGAGAATTTTGACGGCTGCTTGATTCTCATGCCTGTCTATGAAGTACAGGCAGTAATGAAACGTAAGTAGAAATCAAAATCAATGTTCTGTTAAACTTGGTATAGCAAAGTACTCTTAAATACACAACATTTGCTTTAAATAGCCAGGAAAGATTCAGTTTGTCAAAAATTCCTGATCCATATCTGCCACTGATGCTAGTTTCAAGATGAAGAAAGATGAAAATAATATTGCCTTTATTATTCCTCTATCATCTGTTAATTCAGATTGTTACCTTGAATTTCTTTCTGTTGCCACTTTACTGATCACTACAATTAAATTCTCACTGCAAATAAAATATATTGCATAGAGAAAAGGTGGACCTAAGAAATTCTATTCAGTTCTCAGATTCTCTTTTTTTTGTGATTCAGACTTTGGCCATGGAGAACCCAAATGATTATTTATGGCTACGGTTAGGATGTAGAAAAATAATGTAGACATGCATGTTGCAATACACTTAACTACCAATTATTTTACAGAATGAGGATGTTACAGAATGAAAAATCATATTATTTTACTCTATTGAGGAAACAAATATCAATAGAATACAGACAGAAAAATCTCATGGACAATTTCTGAAACCTCTACATTTGAGGAAACAAAAAGATTAAAAACCCAGTATTTTCAAAATCTGTAATTTGTGTTTTGAGTTTTTATTCTTTTAAAAAATATATACCCATGGCAGATTATCACTGTTCTGGTTTTTCTGCAAAACATTGGAATAGCTGGGTTCTGATTGCAGGATAGTGGCTTAGCTTTTGAAAGGGTTTTGCTGCCTGCTGTATTTACTAGAAGCAAACCAATGAGCTCCAGAGAAATTAAATCCTAACAGCAATATGTTGTTCACGAAGTTATTAAGCAGGAAATCTTTTCACAATTGAGCTTTCTCTGTTGAATGATGTAAGTAAATGGAAAAACAAAAAAGAAATAAAAGTGGGCAGAGTCTATCAACACAATATACTATAGTTATATAGATATATGCTTATCATAAAAGCTGCTATGTGATTTAATATGCAAGTTTGGAAAATATATATTCACAAGATAAAGTACTCCATTTGCTATAACTCTAGCTAGATTCAGAAATGCAACTCATCTCCTGAAGCTGGATTCACTTAGATGTATTCCTATACCCACTGAGATATAACTGCAGAATCAGTGGGAATTTGATGTCCCTAAAAACTTTCAGAAGATGCAGAAATGTTTGGTATTCACTTGCCTTCCAACCAGTTATTCCGGTGAGAGTTATATTTGTTGTTTTTGTTATATCTATTTTGTTATATCTTTCATACTGTACTCAACATTTAAGAAGCATTAAATGTGTCTTAAATAACTGTTTAATACAAACTGGAAAAGTAGGCTTCATGGTACATGATTAACTACTTTCCTGTGAACCATGAAGAATGGATTTTCACCATTTTTAGAAGAACTATAAATAGCCACAAGATAAAATATGAGAAATACTATCCACTATTCAATAAAAAAGATTCCTGATAAGAGGGATGACTGATTACATTTTCACAGGCTGTGGGCAGCAATCCTCTATTCTTCTCATTCTTAATAATGAACAAGTTATGGGCTTGAAACTCCCACAAATACTCATTAAAAAACTTTCATTTTCACTAGCCTCCTTTGTTGTCTTTCCCTTGTAGTGCTTAGGATGTTTGTCACTGAAGGTGTCAATGTGCAAAAGCAGAGTTGGAACAAACAGATCCTGAATCACAGTCACAGAACTCTGTCATATAAAATACATCTGATACTGACTTTGCAGTATAAAATATTGGTATGTCCTGCTATAAAGAAGTGTGAACCCAGGATATACTATCACTGTGTGTAGGTCTATGCAGAATAAGTCTTACTGAAGAAAGTCATTAAAATTTATTTGCTTGTTAAATTTTATTGCCCTGGTCAGGGAACTGTGTTGTCATTGATTTGGAGATCAGTTCTTAAACAAGCCTTAATTTCACAGTCAGTTTTGTGCTTGGAAGTTTTGCATTCAAAATTTTGCAAGTTCAGTTGTGATAAAAGTGCTGTTGTTCCCCAACAGGTTGTTAAATTCGATGGCTCAGTTCTGGTAGTGAATAAAACCAGGTGATGCAGAAAAAGATTTCCACAGAGGAGCAGTATAGTAAAATGTTTTAATTCATAAACAATAACCTTAGACTTTGTTATAGAAAGTTTTTGCCTTTTTTTTTAAATGACCTTATTTTATAATAATTACAGATACTTTAAGTATTCTTATAAATATCAAAATACTCCACTTCTCCCAGACTGGGCATAGCAACAACATGTTAAAGGATTCAAATGTACTTATTTATTAAAAATGTTTTCCCATTCATTTCTTTATAGAAACTGTTACTATGAAATAAAAGAATAGAAATACAACTTGTACCCAAGAAAGAGTTTGATTAACAACTGATTAAACATGGTGGTGCTGTGGAGAAAATAGTGAACTACCTTTTTTTTCCTTAAACTTTTCATTCACTCACATACCTTATTCTCTCTCTTCATTTGTGTGGTTTCATGCAAATCTGATAACCATATATCTCACATTACAACAGTTAGACTTGCTGACCCTATTAATGGTGCATGTTTCCACATGGAGGTGCCCACCTTAGGGAAGGTACTTTTAGTGTCTGGCCAACAGGACATGTATTTTATTCCAATGCCAGTTTGGAAACAAAACCCAATGTATTTCATTTTATTTTCATTTTCAGATCGAAAGGATATCGTTCATATCCTCTCAGATCTAGATGTTGAGGTCAAGGATATAACAGACTGTTACGATACCAGCTCTTTCCTTCAGCCACTGTCTTTGGAAGATGTATTTGAGAGAACAAGCATGGAATTTCCTATGGTTGCTGAGATAATGGAAGGGCCTTCAGAAAGCCAAAAACCTTATAATTTATTGTCTGCAGGGAAAGAGATTGTCATCTACAAAAAGTACCAGGCAGCAAGAATCCTAGCTTCTGAGACCCGAAGTGATTCCCCCAAAAGACATTTTTTAATCCCTATGAGCTACAAAGGAAAGTTCAAGAGAAGACCTCGGGAGTTTCCAACTGCCTATGACTTAGAGATAGCAAGAAGTGAAAAGGAACAGCTTCATGTTGTGGCAACTAAAGCCTTTGCTTCCCCTCATAAAGAGCTCTTTTCTGTTTCAGTTGGAGATCAGTTTCTAGTTCAGCAATGCCAGACTAGTGAAATTCTCTATGAGGGAAGAAAAAAAGTTGTAGATGTTTTAGCTTGTGAGCAAATACTAAGTGATACATATAAAAAAGTGCTCCTCCCTATGTACATGGAAGGCAGCTTTGTGGAAGTAATTCATGACAAGAAACAGTACTACCTTTCTGAGATTTGCAAAGAATTCCGTTTGCCTTTTAATGTCAAAGTGTCTGTGAGGGACCTTTCCATCAAGGAAGATGTCTTGGCTGCAGTGCCTGGTCTGCAGTTTGAAGAAGAAATCACAGACTCTTACTTGCTGATCAGTAGTGCCAGCAATCCAGTGGAGAGCTGGGAGATTCCTGTATATCGTTTAAACATGCTGGTCCATTTGCTCAGCAAAGATGTCCAGAGAGTTGTACCACCTGCAACTAAGACAACAGTGGAAGAGATCAGCAAAGAGCAATACTATATGGTGCGAAGATATGAAAACCAAACCCTTCATCCACCACCCAGGCCTCCCAAAAAGCCACCAACTCTAGCACCCAAACCTGCTTTTACAGTACCTAAGCAAGGTGTGTCTGATGTACTACAGGCTCCAAAGGTAAAGTATCACAGCTTGTCTTTGTCTTACAATCATAGGTCATGTTCTGTGGGTTTAAAGTCTTTATTTCTCTGTGGTATCCTCATGGCATGTACACAGATGTCTCTCAGCTCCCTGTAAGGCGCAAATTAGCCATTATAGACAAGAATGGCTAAAATCTCCAGTGTGTGTTAATTGATCCATGAAAAACAACGGAACCATGCCGACTCACAGCAGAAATCTTGGCTGTATAATTTTGCATGGATAATCCTTTACTGCACCATTGTAAAACTGAAGGGAGAGACTTGAAGTGCCTGTATTTAAATCTTTATTAAGGGGAAGCATATGTTTTCATGATGTAAGGGTAATTTTGCTCAGTTGGAAATGGCAGAATTAAGTTCACATAAAGATAGGTTGGATAGAAATTTTTAAATTGATTGTTTGCACTTACCCAAGTGGCAAATAAGCTTGGAGAAAAAAAAAAAAAGGCAGTCGTTTTAGAATAGCACTTGATGTTAAGAAAGAAGTGGCCCTTCTAGGACAATTTTTTTCATGTTTAACTTCTGGCAATACATTTGTTCGTTAATCTTTGTGTTGGGTCTGGCTGAAGTGGAGTTACTTTTCTTCACAGCACCCTGTAAGGTGTTGTGTTTTGGATTTGTTACTTAAACAGGGCTGACAATGCATCCGTCTTTTGCCTATTGCACGACAGTGCACCCACAGCATCAAGGCCTTCTCTGTTTCCTGGGCTTCCCTCAGAAAGTTGTCTGGGGTTGGGCAAGAGGTTGGGAGGGGACACAGATGGAACAGCTGACCCCAACTGACCAATGGATATTCCATGATGGATAATGGAATGGCTCAGCAATAAAAACTGAGGGAGTGATTGGTCTAGGAAAGTAACCTAACTCAGAGACTAGCCAGACATCAGTCTGCTTATGGGAGTTGGTGAGGGACTGCTCTTGCATCACTGTTTTTTGTGGGTTTTTTTCCTCTTTCCTTCATTTAATTAATTGTCTTTATCTCAATGCAAGAGTTTTCTTGCTTTTGCTCGTACTATTCTCTCTCCTGATGAGATCATCATCCTGATGTCAGGGTGGAATGAGCGAGCACCTGGATGGGTGCTTAGATGCTGACTGGGGTCAACCCACCACAATTTTCTTGCATGTATGGAAAGCCCATACAGCCCACTTCATGGGCACTAATGAGAGAGACTGTCAGGAGATATTTAACTTAGGTTGCAGTTGCCCTCATGGGCAAATAACTTTCAGGGAAAAACTTTCAGGTCTCTCTGTTGTGATTGTGCTATGTCTTAAATGCAGTGTAACTCAAGGAATTATATTTTGGGCGGTTTGGAGAAAGTTGGTTTTTTATATTGCTGTCAAACAGAAGTTCACCTGCAACCCTCTCCTCATACCAGTTCCAAGACTACATGCAAGACCAAAGCTCCACATAGATCCTGGGATAGTTACAACACACCATAGGAGAAGGGAATAGATAAGATGGGTCCTTCAGATAAGGATAATACAACAAAAAGATGTATCATTCTCTTCTCTCTTTACTACAGAAACTTCTTCTCTCCTAATTTGTACAATCAGCACTGTAACAGCTCAAATAAGCCATCCTGTTAGGCTAGGCAGGACACATGAGAAACTGGTCCCTAGAGCTAACAGGAGACCAATCAGCCTGGTACTAGCCCAGGGTACGGAACTGGGGAAAAATTCCTTGAAGCTGTGTTCCTGGTAGACTTGTACCCTTGTCAGGAGGACTCAGATCTCCTGCAGATACTGATGGCTGCGTGTGGGGAAAAGCAGTTGGATGCTGACCCCCAATCTGGTTCATGCAGAATATAGTATTTTCCTGAAGTGAGGAGAGAGCAAAAAGGGTAGAAGAGGGATAAACTGAAGTTCCTTTGCACATTCATGAGTGAGAGCAACCTTAGACTGCAGCTGTTGAGACAAAGGAGTCAATTTAAACACTACTTCAGAAGCCCTATTTTTTTTTTCTTTTGTCACATGCTTGTTATAAAGAAATAATAAACTGTAGTCAGAATGGCTGGAGTTATGCAGATTTGTAAATCACCTTCCCTGGGAAAGTGAAACAAGTAGAGATCCCTTATTCATTAGATTAAACATCCTGAGCTGTAACATATTGGGTTTAAAGTCACACAGAATACTTTATCTTTTCCTATCCTGAGCACCATGAGTCCTTTGAGAGGACATGGATGGTAGCAGCTAGGCTCTGTCTTGGCCCCTCTGCAGCCTTATGGGAGACTGCATTTTCTTTTACATGTATGAGGAATGTCTGAAGGTTCAGAAAGCTGGAAATTGTGCCAAAATTATAAACAGCCCTCTTTGCATATTTGTGACTATGCATAGGCTTATTTGCATAAATAACAGATGAGCGTCCTAATGAGCTGAACTTAAGCCTGACAAGGTGGCAGCCTGGAATAAGCTTTAGTGCTGCATGAGTTGCCATGCTCCTCCTGCAGGCAGCTCTCTGCCTGGTGCTTGGGGAGCTCTGGCTGCTTGCTGGAGGATGGTAAATGGCTTCCTTCCCCACCAGTTGGGAAGCTCTGCTTGGCTTGGAGCTCCAGGATTAAATGCTGCTGCTGCTGCATGAATCCACAGAGGACTAGGATCCGTCCGTTTTATGCCAATACCTGAGAACGATCTTCAAGGGCGGGTCACCTTTAGCTACAGCTTGTGCTCTGATTGCCTCTTAGCTCCCAGCAAAGCTGTGAGGGCAGAGAGGCTCCAGCTGTCTCTTCCTGCTGTTCTCTGACCTTGGTAGGGGAACCCTAGGGCCAGGAGCAGGACCGCATGCTTCACTGTGTACTTTTGGTCATGTTAGTCACTGGATTATATGAGAGTAGCCAGCATGGACTGGAACCTCAGATGAGTGTTAAGAACTGCCTCAGCTTGTGCACAAGGCGCAATGCTGCAGAGACATGGATGTTTGCGCAGTTCAGCAAAGTCCAGAGACAACAGATGAATTCTCAAATATAATATGGCTGCATTAACCAAGCACTCTGCTCAGTCTCTTCACAGGGTTAATTAAGTTGGCTCAGCTGCTGCTGATACAGCTTTCCCTTCCAGAGCCTGGGGATCTCTCCTTTCGCACCTCCACAGTACAGCACAGACTTTCCCTTTCTCTTTCATACCAACACTTTGTTTGGGTAAGAAATATACACACCACATATGTTTGCAATTTTGTATTACTTGCTAATTGAATAAACAAAGACAAACCCCAAGTAAACATGTGTAAACTAAACAAAGGACACAAAATAGCTTGTACTGAATTATGAAATTAATCTGATATTTCATATAGCAGATATCTAAATAATATAAATAGCAGATAGCAGATCTCTATCCAATAATCAATATCACCTCTACCCACAAGCACCCCCAACTGAGGACAGGGATGACAAAACAACTTGTATCTTCTGTCTCATGGTAAAATGTAGGATACAAGCAGTCATTCAACAGAAATCCACATTTTCCTTGCTGGAATAAAGTTCACAGGGTATTCTAACTGATATGTTGAATTAAATAGTTTAAGGTATTCAGCTTCTGATTTGTGAACTTATCTAGAAAGTGAGAACAACCAAATAAAACCCTAGAAGTTAATGCTACTGATTTGAGAATGGAGTATCTCACTCTCTTGCCAAGTCAGTCCTGGAGAGAAATTCCCATGACAGGAACCAGTCAGGACCTCACTTCATGGAAACGGAAATTCATTTAAAGGGAACAAGCCAGATGTGTCTCTTCTGTCTACAGTTAGAACCACCACTATGAATATAACAAATCAAGTTTTCACTTAGTAACTCCCTTGAAAATTGTTTCTTAAAGTTTCCTTTTTTCCTGCTACCTACTGTTTTCTCCCCTTCAAGCAGCAAAAGTTTTCCAGCTTTCTTTTTGCCTATCAGTTGAAGCAGTAAATATCCAACAGATTTAAGAAGGTGCTAATATATGCCTCTCCATGATTTTGTATTAAATTGAAACAAAGAAAAGCCGCCACTAAATACTGCTAAATGCAATTTTAATTAATGCATGGAAAGCCACAGTTTAGTCCTGGTACCCTTAATACCATGAGGGTCCTAACTACATTACTTAAGGGACAAAAAAAAAGGCAGTATTTTATTCCTGATAAAGAGTAAAAGAGGTTAGCTTCAACCAATGCTATTTTCAGTGGTCTGTTTAGTCATGTATCTAACCTGAGCCATATATTAACCTTTATGAATGTGGTACTGGAAAAGTCCATTTCAGGCAGTAATCTGCTCATCTCTGTCAAGAAAGCTGAGAGAATTCCAGCCAGGGAAACTAGAATTTAATAAAATAGGAGTATCAGGGCATGATAGTTAATTGTCATTTTGTGCTAGGGTCCATTATCCTTCCCAAAGTCATTACAGTGTTACGATATCAGGAACTTTCTTGCTTTCTTGCTTTTTATTTCAAAATTAAAATGAAAGAAAAATTATCACTTCCATCTGGTTTTGCAGTTCTACAAACTGAACTATCGAAATCTGCCATTAGCATATTTATCACATCTGTCTTCACAGCAAAATGAAGACTTATCTTGAATTAAGTTGATAAGACATAAGCTGCATTTCTCAGCAAATGAGTTTTTCCACAGTGTCTCCTTTCCTTCCACAAAACTATCTTTTCTGCTTCCAGAGCATTTTTCACATTTTTTGGGCCTTTATAGAGTAGATTTAACATAAATATTTCTGCTGTGTAGCGAGAAACTAACCTTCCTAAACAAACACGTGTGAGAAAATGCACAGTGGACAGCTAGGAAGGAATAGGTAAGAACAGACTTAAGGAATTAACAATCTCTTGGCTCTGGAAATGAAGAAGAATGTGGGTCATTAGCAGACACAGAAATGTGCATATGCAAACATAAGAAGGAAGGTTTCTCTCTGACAGGTGCAGCATTGTGGCTGCTGAGGCTGCAGCTGTGCTTCCTCTTCCTCTCTTTTTTTTCTGTCCCTACTGAAGAGGAGGTTTCCCTCTCCCTGGAATCTCACTCTCCACCCCTTCTTTCTCCCTCTTTCCACATATCCTATGTATTGTTTCTCTCTGTCACTTTCTAGTAGCTTTCTAAGTCCCTAATAAATAGCATGTGAAGTTTGGAAGCACCACCATACACTGTCATTGTGGCCAAGTTCCTAAAGCCTCTCAAAATCCTATCCTCACCACAGCTTCACCTGGGCAATCAGGCCCCAGATCCCTCCAAGTCCTTGTGCTGCAGCTTCTTGCTTCTCTGAGCACCACATCCACCCTGTGCCACAGGTTCCTTTTCCTCCTAACACCCAACCTGTGCCACATATGCATAATTTCCCCCAGATCCATGTGCCTTGGGCTCCGCTGTACTACATTTTTGTATGTGTCTCACTTCCCTTAGCTTATATGACATTGGTGCTCCAGTCCACTGCTTTCAACAGGCTTGCCTTTTCCAGTTCCTTGTTTCTTCCCAACACATCTCCGCTGCTTTTTCTTCTCTCATTCACTGAGCTGAAGACAAGGTCAGAGGCATAATGGAGTAGGAGCTGCAAGGATATCTCAAGTTACACACAGTCTTTTGTTGCCTTCCCCAGCAGCAGTATTCCAAACCTCAGCAGAGCATTGGCCTCCAGCTACAGTCTTAGGAGCAAAACTGGAGCAGGATGTAGATGCTGACAAGTGTCAAGCAATTTAATTTTCTTGTTGGTTGCACAGTCCAAGCTGAAGAATTTTGTATTGGTGCTCTGTTACAGAGATCCTTATAGCTGTGTTCAGACCTGGGGTCCCATGACTATTTTCTGGAAATCCTGTATGCATCCTGGTACCATGCTGGGGTGAAGCCTACATGTGTGCCATCCCACTTCATGTCCTGGGTTTTCTGCAATAAAAAAACAAGTAATGCTGTCTGGAGAAGCACCATAATCTGGATGGTGGGGGACCAGGACTGCCAGGTACCCTATGGGCTCTGTATGAGCCAACAGGAAGGGGTTAAAAGAATAGGAGACCCTAGACCCCCAGCTAATAAATGACTGGACTTTTCCTGATATTCTCAGTATGGAGACCTGGAATTAAGACCTCTTTCTCTTTTAAACAATACTAAAAGCTAAAAATTTCCACAGAGAATCATCAAGTCTATAGTAGGCACTTACTGTAGTTTGATGTTAGTCTCAAAACCAAAATACAGCAGGGAAGATAGCAATGTGCCTGCCAGAAGGACAGGCAGTACGTAATCGCCTGAAAAAAACCAGCAAAGCAATCTGAGGTGTAAGTCTCATTGCAGAAAGGCATTACTGCTACAGGAAATGCTGATATAGTACATGAAATTAAGGAAGGTACAGATGAACATTTGGATATGCTGACTGATGAAAATGCCAACTGGTTAAAAGCAAATTGCTTAATTTAGAGCTAAAAATGAATTACTTTGAGAACAAAGGGAAAAGAAATATAAAAATAAAGAGGATGCCCAGAAGAAATAAAAAATTGAACCACATAAAAATATGGAAGCCTTGATAAGAAGGAAAATCTTGCAGAGAGTTTATGAGCCAAAAACCATTGATGTCAGTAAGACGAGAATTGTCTGGCACATTTTTTTCCTGTCTTGCAGAAAGTAAATAATCTAATAAAACACATAACAAAATCATACAATTATGTATAATTATGAGGCAGGACAAAAAAAATGTAAAAAAAAAATTTCACAATTCAAGGAGGGGAGGAACAGAAATGTGTTTTTTTTCAACTAGGGTTCAAAGAAGCCTGACTTCCCACAAGACTGTTCTTCATGCTGAATCCTACTGTTTGCACTTTTCCTCAAAAATTACATTGGTGGGTAGCTAGTGCTACCTCTTATGGCCTATATTTTGGTCTGTTTCGAAGTCACCAAGGAGGTTTCCCATTTAAAATTGCCAGAGGTAATCTGCACCACATCAATTTTCCAGCAGGAAGCACAGCCCTCATACTCCTGCAATACCTGCCAGGCAGCTCCTGAGGATCCCACAGAGGCAGCTGCTGGAGCTCTTGGCAGCTGCCAGGCTCTCGGGCTCCATCTCTGCTTAAACACCCTCAGGGACTTTTCTGGGTTCTGAAGGCGAACTGGCATGAGATGGCTCTGCTAGTAACCCTTTTTGTCTCCTTATTTCTGGGAGTGGGCCTTGGGGGTGTTCTAACACACAAACCATGCCTGGGAACTGTTTGGGAAAGTGCTAGTTGGCACAGATTAAAATGAAGTCCAGGGATGTTTATAGGCATTGTGTAATCACCTGGTGTTGATATAGCCACTGCTAAAAAAAGATAGGGAAAAAAAGAAAAGAAGGATGCTCACCAAAGTCACTCAAGTGTTATATGTGATCAGTGTAAAAGACAGTATTGACATTGCCCATTTACATTATGCCTTCTTTCATGCAAATCAAGTTTTTGCAGTACTATCAGCTGGGCGTTCTGGAGGTGAAGGCACCCAGAATGTTTGGATTATGCTTTGAAATATACACCCCATGAAAGGAAACAAGAAAGTTGCTGTTGGTGTGACAGCAGGGTCAAATCCCAAAACAACTTGTAGGCATGGCTCATATTTTCCAGAGTCCTTGCAGTGAGGATATGAGTGATTATCAAGAAACAGAGAATGCTGTGGAGAGACTCATCCATTAAAATTTGTAATGACAGTCCAAATCTTTCCCACTTTACTTTTTGAATGTGTTAGTCCATAGACATGGCAAAAAAGTATGGTGGGGGAGATTTTAAGGGTTGAAAAATAATGTATTTAATGTCTCTGCCAAGAAAATTCATTTTTCTTCTTTATGTGTAGAGATACATAATTTACACCAAACTTTTTTGAGGTATTTAACATTATGTTCTTGTTTTGCCTCAGGCCACAAAATAGTTTTACTGGTAAACATGTTGTGATAGCAATATGTTGTGGTGCTGTGGTTCAGATTTTCCTCCCACTTTTTCTTTTTTTGATACAAAATGACAGGGAGATTGAAAATGCACAGGTTATTCAATTTGGTTGTGATTCCTGTAGTGCCACTGAAAAACCAAAGCAATGATCCTGGGCTTGCAATGACTGTAGGCAGTGGCTTGTATCAGTGATCCACCTGAATTAGTGCAATGGAGTCTAAGTAGAGTATCACTTGATAGGAGTCACTATAGGAAAAAAAAAGGAAAAGAAGGAAAGCTCTTTGCTAGTTTGTGGCATGCCATGCACCACCCTGATGGACAAGACTGGTGATGAACTGATTAGACTCTGCTCTGGTTTGGATTCTAAATTAGCTAGAGTTGAAATTTGATTAATGAACTAGGATAAAACTATTCCAAAAGCATCACTTCTAAGCTTTACATTTAAGAGTATTTGAAAAAGTAAATAATACTTCATGTGTGAAATGAAGAAACTATCTAGAAGCTACTTTTATGGATCCATCTGTTTTGCATAAGTGGCAAATGCATGCTCTGCAGTATTAATGAGGAAAAGAGTGGTTGAGATTGCTTGTGAATTAGTGTCATTTGAAAGGAAATGTGCCAAGCAATTGAATAGTAGCTCTACAAGAAAATTCTGGCCATGTGAGGAATAGGGTTCTTAGGTAGCTCAGTAGGTCTGCTGTACATTGCCACTTCTGTCACATGCTGCTTCACCAGGCAAATCACATAAATATCATTGCCTCCAGATACATGAAGAAACTGCCAAGTGTGAAGAAGGAGTGTGGATTTACAGCTCATTAGTTACTTTATATGGATGCTTAAATCTCAGGTAAATGCAAGATACATTGCCTCACTTTCAGTAAGGGTCAGAGCTACCTCACATTTACTCTGGAGCAATAACTACACAGACAGTTGCCATGGAGTATTAAATGAGCTGTAAATCCATGCTCATTTACTAGGTGGCAACTTGTTCATGTAGCTGTCTCCTCTGTCTGTGTAATGGGATACGATGCGTCATTTTCCCATCTTGGATATTTGTATAGACAAGCATAATTTTTGGATGCATGCAGCATTTCGTGCATTGGCTACTGCCATAGGAACAGCAGTAACACCTAAAAATAATATCAGCCATGAAATTACTAGACACTGGTACATTTTATCCTTGTTTAAATGTTTTTAACTGGAACTTAATCTATAGAAGAGGTGGAAAAACAAGTGACAGTTGTCTAGGACAGATGGATTCTAAAGTGTGGGTATTTGAAAGAGGAAGAAACAAGAAAGAACATTATTTAAGAACTTACGTCATTGCAAGGTGTTAACCTTGAGGCTCACTAACACCTCTGTGAGCTTGGTCTTTTGTTAACCACTTCATAGTTTATGCTAATAGTAGACACTGGTCTTTGTGCTTGCCCTCTGCATCTGCTGTGATATATCTGGTGTCTTAAGCCTTGTCTTCACCTGTTGGCTTACAGAAGGTAGAAGTTTGTTTCAAAACATTAAGACTTATGAATGAAAACTCAGATGTTTCTTATAATGCCTCTGTAAATTATCCTGATTTGTGGAACTTTGACAGATGGTAACATTAAACTAAGAGTTGCATGTTAAAGGTTAGTTTGTGCAAGCATGAATGGTGTCAGCGAGGGAAGCAAATGAGGAGAAAGACTGCTACAGTACAGGTTACATAAATATATATCTTTTATATTGATAGATCATACTTGCATAAAAGGTGGTGGTACAAAACTGACCATGTATAAATGAATGCTGGACTAAAAGGTCATTTTTCTAAGTCAGCTCTAGCACACAGCTTTTACAGACACACCATTTATACTGCTTGCAATGATGGAGCAGCACCACCATTCGGATGGAAGAGTGGATTAAGGCGCTAAGCTAGGAAGGTGAAATTGAGAACTAGTGAAACAGTAAAATGGAATATCCAGTTACATTCTATCAAATTGTGAAATGGGATGGGAAAAAAAAATTATGTAGGATGGAGGGAATTGCATTTTTGCTGTAGAAAGGCTTTTTTCAGGAGCAGGATGTTTCTTTCTAAATATGTTCTTTTCCTAATGCATAACTATCCTGCCCTCATTGTCTCACATAAAAATGAAAATTAGCATACTGTAAAAAAAAATTCTGCTCTGCTTGAGCCAACCACATATGTAGTGGTTACCATGAAATATCTGCTCTTTATCTGTTACTTTGCACCTTGTTGACCAGATGGACCAAAGAGGTCTTGTTTGCCCCCTACTTATACTCCATATAGTCAGCATTTGATGGTGCCAATAGCTGGCTACCAACCTCCTACACTAGTGATACTCCCTTTCTGTTCTCATGGTTTGAGCAATAGGAGTATGGATTAAAAAACATGGGAGCTAGAAGGAAAACAGAAACTAAATTCTTAAACAGCAGGCTTAGATTTTGCATAACGTGTTTCATTAGTTTGCATCTTCAGAAAAGACAGAGATAAAATCATCTCATGAAATATTGAAACCACTTCTACCCATACGAATAGCTGAATGTGAGACATCTCCCTCTACCCTCCGAAACGGAAAATAAACCTTCTTGTGAATATTATGAGTTATTGAATAATAATATGGCAGTAGTCTAATGCTGCTATTGTTGAACCTAAATGAAAAACCTTATTAATCATGGATTTGACAGCTCATTCAGTTATAATAATGTTTCCTGTCAATCCAAGCTCTCATTATAATTGGATCTTACTTAGAAAGGAAGATGCTCCATTGACTGCTCAGATGGAGAAAAATATAGGTTTGAAAATGAAAATATCAGTCTGAATTCTGTTTCCAGGGAGCCTGCTTATGCATTTACAAGTTGGATAACACTTTAATCCTTGCTGTGTGTCACATTTGGATGTTGCTATAATAAGATTCTCTCACTGACTAGACACCGGTTCTACAGTCATGACAGTGAAAGCGAAAGCAGGAAGAGTAAATGAAACTTCTTCTCAGGGATGCTGGTATATCATCCCTACGACCTAGTTGCAAAGAATTAACCAAAATAGATGGCTTTTCTACATAAAGAAGTGTGTTAGGCTGTGAGCTTACAGCTAATTTGGTTTTCTGCATGGCCTCTTTTGTGTTTACTCAGTATGCAGAAAGTATTAGATCTTTCATGTGGCACTGAGAGGAGATTAAGTTGCTTCTAACCAAGGCAATTTAATGTGCTGTAGGAGTGTTTACAGAGAAAGTTAATGGCAAGGAGCTGTAAATTCATACCCTAACTTACTGCGCAGTATCTTTGTAAACAAGGCCAGAGACAGAACAAGCACAAGCAGCTGAGGTTGTTATCAAAGTAGATAAATATTCAGGCTGAGACTGAAAGCACTTGAAAATAATTTCAGATGAATGTTGTTTAGGAGACACTTTGTGGGCAAAATCCACAAACTGCGTATTGGAAGCCCCAGTTCAGTGGGTGTAACAGGGAGAGGTGGTTCAGTCTGTGCTGGTCACAGTTTGTTAAGGACACTGAAGCCATAGGGTAAGTAAAGCTTAAACTCAACATAAAAAATGAAGGTTTTATAGAAAACCCTTATCTAGGGCAGCTGAAACAATGATTCAGTGTTCTTGTTTGCTGATAAACCAGTGTGGTTACAATAAATGGGAACTTAAGACTAGCTTTCTACTGAGTAATGTAATGCCAACCAGCATAGAGACAGCAGATTGTTTTCACTGCCTTGCAGGATAAGTAGCAAATAATCTGGTAGCATCAGGAATTCTTTGCATGAGTATAAGGGCTTACTGCTTGTATGCTTGAACCTACAGCAGATATACACACTGAGAAGAGAGTGAGTAATCTTTTCTCCCTCTGTGGCTGAACTGGATGAGGTACAGGTGGGAAGCTGTAATCAACACCGGAATTTAGTAGCTGCATTGAGACAATATGCTTTCTTCTATTATTTGTCTTCAGTCACTGCAGTTTGGCACTATCTTTTGTTTTGCTTTGTGCCAAGCAGAGACAACTTAAGTCTTCACTGAGATTGCAGTGCCTGAGAGAAGTAAGGGCAAGGCTAAGAATGAAAGTGTTACAAATGTGAACAGGAATAAAAATCCAAGGGAAAGTGGAAAGTGCTTGTTTTGCTTTTGTTGCTGTGCATTTAGTTTTAATGCACAGTAGCTGATTGATTTCTCATCTCTGAATGAATAAATAGAAGTCAAGATTTGTTTCAGGTGAGGAGTTGATATCAGAGGGGATTTCTTGTATTGCTACAGTGAAAAGATCATCCAGTCATAGACCAGAAATCATCCTATGCATCTACAACCATGCATGTAGTGTAAATTTGTAGAGGTTATGCAATGGTTGGTAAAGTGTCTATTAGCATAAAATGTCCATACAATTTGTCACGGGACTATGTAATTTGAGTGGTGGAGTAATAATTCAAGTAATACTATTCACAATGTGTAGCTTGATCAGCAGCTGTTGAATATATAAAATAAATATTTATATTCATGGGATAGTTTTGAAAAGGTCAAATAGGAGACATTTTAATCCATGTTTTTAATTTGTAGCTATATGTTTAGAGTAATAAATCATAGCAGCTTTCAAAAATAGCAAAGGCAACAGTAACATGACTCTCAAATGTCTATGGACTGTAGATTAAACTAATTTATTTTTCCTGAGCATCTAAACACAAGTTCTTTATTTGTTGGTTGTGATCTCTCCTGTAATTACAAAAAGAGATTTGATATCTAATGGCATAAAACATTATGCTAACTATTTCAAATTAATGGAAGCTTCCAGCTTATTTGAAAAGACACATTGCCAAGTGCTGCTATCGTATTTTTCATAACTTTTTCAAATGTAAATGCATTTTTAAATGTATGAATGTATTTTGTATTTGTAATTTTCAAATGTAAATGCAACTTCTCACCCTGTCTGCAGGTACAGCACAACTGGAATAACATGACAATCTGAAACACTAATTTGTTGATTTAAAAAATCCTTTACAAATGTAGGCACCCCTAACCAAAATGTCATACTTGGGTTTCTCTCAGCATGTAGTGCCATTCAGATGTAACCACAAAGAAACCTTCTCCCTGTTATGAAGATTCCTGCCAGAGCATTTGGTTTTTCTAGCTGATTCCGGTCATTAGGCAATGCTAAATAGTTTCCTTTCTGAAACCGATGCTTATGAGCACACTTTTGACTGCTCTGCTGTTTGGCTAGCTCCACAGCTGTGTCTACATTTTGATGTGTTCTGTCTTAGGCTGTCTGTGCTGGGATAGATGGACCTCACGGGACACGTGCAGGCACGGTTTAAAGAAATACAGCTCCACTTGCTTTAATGGAATTGAACCATCTTCCAAGAAGTGCAAATTTGGAATGTTTGTTCTGGGAGAGGAAAATGGCATGCTTGTTTCTTCAGAGCTGGACCAGCATGTTGCAGTGACTGATGGCCTGGTACAGCCTAGCTATGGAGAAAGGTGCCTTTGCTTGGGTTAGAGATGTTAGAGATGTGAGCTACATCACTAAGCTTCCACTATGGTCTGTACTCTCAGCAGCTCCTGGAGACCCAAGCAGACACTTCAGAGTTAGCTGGATCACTTTTTAGCTTTTGTATTGATGAGGTTTCACGACTGTAAGCAGAGCAAGGACACATGGAGTATGTAGATAGGTACACATAGTTATGTACGTTTTTGTGCCTTGATCTGGAGTTGGCATAGTAATAAATCCGAACTGAATGATAGACATCTTTTTCACAATAGGGCTGTGATTACTGCATTTGCATAGGGAAAGGGTCACCACATTGTCATGCCCAGTGCCCATCAGCAGTTCAAGTGAAACCCTGGTGCTATTGCTGTATTGACTGCACAGCTATGCAGGTACAAGGTCTGAGAGATGAGGTGCAACCCTGGCTCAGAAGGAAGTGCTTTGGCAAGGAAGGCTGAGTCTTAGGTGTCCCTGTGTCATCCAGAAACATACAGCCTAGAGGAAAACCAGCATTCTCAGAAGTCTGTTTTCAGCACCAGCCTACAAGCTGCTCTAGTGTTTGTCTTTTTGGCTCTCCCAGTTGTGTACCATGTGTCTTAGTCTCTCAGTGTTGTTCAGGAATCTCATGGGGTCTGGAAGTTTGGCCATGTGCATATTAAGGATGAAAGTCATTCCTTCATAGAAACAGGCACAAATATTACTCAATTTACAAGTCAATCCTCAATATGAAAGTTTGGGGATCCATGCTTTCCTGTTGTGCATATTTCATTCCTATTGAAGTGAAAATGCGTTCAGCAAAAATGTAAAAGTAAACATTTAATGGAATTACTTAGTGGGGCTGGGAAAATCTTGTGTTTCTCAGATTTGTTTTTCTTAATAAAACTAAATATTGTCATGCAAATCCTCTCTGTACAAAGAGACAAAGTAAGAATTTAAATGTAAGCTAGTCCTGTTTCCACAGCTCTTGCAATGCCAGTTACTGAAAGGGCACACTGGGTTCTCGGATCTCTAACAGATCCTTGTTTTCATCCACCACTTTGGTTTGTAGCATTTTTATAACAGCAGCTAAGGGCACAAATGAAAAGATCTATACATGTTTCAAAGACATAAGAAACACTGACACCTAAGAAGTGACAGGTGTGCCTGTTTTTCTTCAAACTTTTATTTAAAATTGGTTGTGTTTGCTTAATGGTCAAATCTGTTTGAAGTCTTGAAATGAATAATGGGGATTTCTGATTTACTGCTGATGAAGATGTAAAGTATCAGCTTGAATTAAAAAATAAACAATTCCAATGAGTTTTTAACACCTTTGTTGTGACAAAAAAACCCTTTAATTTACACGTGAAAAAATCCATTTACTTTGGAAGAAAAGGATATGGTTTGTAGTCCTTCCATAAATTTTGATTCCTACATATTGAAACAGTGCACATGTGACTGTATTGGTTCAGTTTCAATTTTTGGTAAAAGAGCCACATGTGTTGTGGTTTTCCTTTCCTCATTGGTACATAAACCAACAATTTGCTAAAATTCTGCCCCACACATACAGGGCTGTTTAATTGAATAGGTCCTTTCCATCTCCTTCTCCCTCTCCCTCCTCCCTGTGTGTTACCAATCTAGCATGACAAAGTACACAGTTTTTTAGCTCTCCTTTTCTTTTTGAATTTTATGAATTCACTTTATTCATGCTTATTACACAAGCATCTCATATATTAAACTTCTGTCCTAGGTAATTTTCAATGGCAGATAAATCATCCACAGAATAATTTTGTACTGAAATTTTTTTATTTTTAATTCGTGTTGAATAAATGTGTCCCCAGCCACTAATCACACAGGGTCTGTATTTTCATTAATAGGTGCAATGAAATAAATTTATTTCTTTTTCATGTTACTTTCTGGTTTTTAGTTCACTAACATTTCTCTTTCATGTGGCAGATGTATGTGAATAGATTAAATTTATAGAAAATTGCATTTTATAAACCACCACATCAATATTGGGAGCCCTTGCCTAAAACACAGTAAATGGTTTTTCTATTAATTTACCTGATACAGTCATGGCTTACAGACAGATAACCTTGAACAAGACATTTTTTTCAAATCTGAGAAAACTATCTATTGATACACAACCACTAAGAGCATTTTTGTGCACCTATGTTTATTAGCTTTAAAAGCTTGTTCAATTATGGAAAGATGCCATCTCTGTTGTTTCAAAGAAAGAAACCAAACCCATAAAAGGCACATCTTTTCACATTAGATTTGTATTTACTATGGCCTAGTCTAATAATAAATGCCATAGTCATCTTATTCATCTGTACAGGTATTTTTTGGTCACTGAGGCTGTGTTCTACATTTTACAACAAATGGGGTGATATAAGATCTCCATTTAATAAATTGATCCTTCTAGAAAAACATCGTCATTCAACTTGCAAAACATAACTGATGAGTAAAATGTTCCTAGTAAAGTATATTCAGTAGTTCAGAGGACAAAACTCTTGATAATGCCTCTGTTCAGAGCACTAACTAGATTCCTCCTATTGCAAACCTTTCCCTCTTTAAATAATTAAATGTATATTTTTAACATCACATACTTCTTGTTTGCTTTATTTGCCTTTTGTGAGTCCATTTGGATATATTCTCTGAGAAGAGAGAATGCATTGTCCATACTTTGAAATAAATGGAGTTAGAGATAAGAAAATAGGAGCACAGTTGCTGGCTTTCCAGCATTCCCAATGAACATTTCACAAGAGAACTGTCTTCACGTACGTCAGCAAGTAAAAGTACCATTACCCAATGTCTCTTGAGAAGAGAAAGAAAAAAAAAGGGCACAATATTGTATCACCTATGAAGCACCATCATTGTATCACAGAAAGATGATTAGCCCAGTTGTAGTCCCTCTGTTTGAAGGGATCATAACCAGTTGCAATAAAGTACAAACACTTTGGCTCCAAGGCAAAGCTGAATGCAGCCATGTGATTGAGTCCAGTGATCTTGATGCATAGTGTCTTGGGTTCTCTTCTCTGAGAGTTCAGAGGCACGATTCCTTCTGGCTGTAATTTGCACCACTCTAATTTCTTTTGGACAAGGCATTAATTCCTACTGCAGAAAAAAGTTAAATTTTACTACCCTATTGTGACTGATACACATTCAAGCAGGAGGTTTCTTCCCATATGTGGATATTAACAGCACGCACGATTGATGTGAGAAGCGTGCACTACTGCTTGTTATTTCTCTTTAGAAAATTTTACGAGTGGACGTGGAAGTTCAGAGAATACATTGACTATGACAATCATTAATAGTAAAAGAATTTTTTTCTTTAAAAGTGAGCATATATAAATTTTATGCCCCTTTTTCCTGTTGGTATTTGGTGGTATTTCCAGCCGAAATTGCAGTTTTGCATAAGAAGCCTAGAAGCCTTGGTTATAGAATTCCCTTGTTCTATATGTTTCTTCACTATTTTTCATCTTTTGGAGAGCTGAAGGGCTTGTCCTATCTATATATGCATTCTCCAGATCTACAAATGTTGTAAAATCGATTCACTTGAAATGCCTGGAGGATTAATAATTTAGATAAAAACAATTGGGACTGAGCTGGTGGTTTACAGTCAAAAAATATCTTTTTTCTATACTATTTCCCCTTCTGGTGCATAAATAATTCCTCTAGCATTAGTGGAGCTATGCTAATTTATACCCACAGAGGACTTGGTCTCAAAAGTCTAATTTAGATGACAACACTGAAGTGCAAGGACTTGCCATTTTTATTTGTATGTAAAGTACCAGGCACTCTAGTAGTTGTGTGTCATTAAATTATTTCTAGAAAATAAATTGCCATTTAGAAGGTTTGCTCTTGGGTGAAATTATATCTTTTTGTATGACTTTAGACAGATGCAATGAGTTAATTTGAACAGCTGCTCTTCACTTCCCTAATTTTGTTTTCTCTCCTATCTCCCATCTCTCCTCTGCTGAGCATGCCTTCTTCACTACATCTGACTGAAATAAATACATCCTTCGACAGTAGCTCATGTACTTCATTGCAATGTTCCCTCTGTTCTGAAGGGCCTTGGTGAAAAATGAGGTAGTAGGGCATAAAACTGGCCAATGTCAGCTATAGCTCCTGGGACAGCTAAAAGTTGGATGATAAGAAGACTATTTTAAGCCATCAAAGCTCCCTCTTCCTCAGCTGTAATTTTTATGTTGCCCAGCACAAAATTATACCCTAGGGCTTTTGGCTAAATAGTGATGAATTTGACAACAGTCTCACCTGTAGACTGGACATGTAACCATTAATGGGACACTTCATTTCAGAGGAACTTTGCAATTAAGAGAGCTGATGTCTTCCACTTTTCAATCCTCATGTTAGTAATTTCATAAAGGCTGTATTCTATTTTCAGCACTCAGTTTTGTTTACATAAATTGCTCGAGTATGTGCTTAGTGGTACCTGAGGCATACTTCCATGTAGCTCTGGTCCAACTCTGATGCTGTCATTCTTACACATTATCATTTTCTTGTGAAAAAATTATTTTGAAGTCAGCAGGACAGGCATCAATATACAGAAGTGATGCTGAACATGGGAGAGGACTCCCTTGTTCACAAACAGTGAAGAAGAGATGATCCTTGCTGAAGGAGCTTGCCATCAGGGGAAAAATAGTAAACCTGCAGAAAAGGCCTGTATCAAGGTTAAGGCTGGTGTTATAGTTGATGGAACTGAAATGGAAACCTTATGTGGCTTGAAAAGACATTATGGGCAGGGAGGAAAGCTATGAACTGAGCCTATTGCTTTCTAGTATGTGTCTCTGTGCTTGCCATTTAATATCAATATTCATCAATGCTTACCTGCCTTATAGCCCAGTGGAATACAGTGTACTGCATTCTGCTTTCTACTGCTTGTAAGACAGGTCCTCTTGGTAACACTGTGAGCCAGTTGGTAATTATTGTCATGGTGACCAGAATACATGGTGAATATTCCCAAAAAGCAGCTCTTTGTTTTGAGAGATTAGGTTCACATTTTCTCAGTGATTTTAAGACACTGGGGTTCTGACAAACACATTTATGCAAGGACACCGTTTTTATGATAAACAAGTTAATTAAAGATTATTTTCTTTATTGGCAAATTATATTTAAATAAACTCATCTTTTCACCCTTAGCCATAATTTAGGGGAACTATTCTGACCTCAGACCTCTGCTTCATTTAGGTTTTCATCACTCTATATTCAAAATATGTATTTAATAAGTATATAAATATTTGTGATGTGCTCATGGGTCTATTTTGTCAAGACTAAGGCAAGCCTGATTTTTTCCCAGATTTTTCATGTTAGTATTGGCTGTACAAGAGAACTGTAAAAGGGTAAAATGAAGAGAGATGAGAACAAAAGGCTACTGCTAGCTATAAGGATCCGGGGGAGGTATCTAATACTATTGCAGTTGTTTCAGTTTCTAGGCAGCTGGAGGGCTTTGCACACCTGGGGAGTTACCTTGGCCAATCACCGGAAAATAAGAGTGGGATATTTGGATGAATAAAATTCCGCTAGGAAATGGTGTGATGGTAAAGATCCCTTGCACAGATATCTACAGTTATTGTATCACCTACAGGCCCACGCAGAGTGAGGGGCTTGGGGTCTCTGAGCCCTGCAGAAATGTGCAGTGAGTGGCAATCCCAGCAGATATCCTCGTGCTCTAAATAGATGGAGAACGCATGTCAGAGGGAACAGAGCAGATGACTTGCCTGCAGTCACTCAGCAGGTTAGTGGCTAGGTTTCTTGGCTAGCAGAACTGTTTTGTCCTGAACTAAATCTCTGGGCAGAGTATTTTCTCAGCAGTTTTTGAGGAGAAAAATAGACTGAGACCCCAGATACAAAGTTTGTCTAACAGTGAGCCTACAAAATGAGTTCAGAACAACCATGGTATTTTTTAAGTCGACATTGTTGTTCAGGTTGAATTCATGCTGTCCTTGGAAAGATGCACTTGTCAGAAGTCTGTAATGTGCCCCTATACGTCTACACCAAACTTTAGCAAGAAGTTCTATGTTGGAATAGCCTTGTGCAATAATATTAGGTATTAGTTTTAGATAATAATTCTGAAGTAGTTGGAGATTGTCACCAGACATTTCTTTCTTGAATGATGCCCCCTTTTGTACTGACAAACAGAATAAATTTGCCTCCTAACTCTCCTGGAAGTCCCTGCTTTTCTTATCTTTATAGTGGAAAGATGAAATATAGACCAGTAAGAAGAAATGCTGGAGCAAGTGACTACTGTACTTAGCTCTCCTCTGGAGCAAAATCCTCAAGAGACTCTTTTCTGCCAATATGTGTTACTGTTTCCTTGGCCCAAAACATTAAAGTCTACTATGGCCATGAGGAAACTGAAGTCAGAGGGCTGCCTGAAGTGAAGGATTTTGACTAGGTATGAAAAAAAAGTTTTTAAAGGGGTAATTTTGGAAGGAAAAATTTGAGATGGACAGAAGAGGCTGTTTTAACAAAGGGTGAAGCCTACTCTCCCGTACTACTGTTTTCATCCTTTAAATTACTTTGCAGCCACTGATAATGAGCAGTAGCAAAAAAGCGTGTGGCTCCATTTCTGTCTCTATGCATTCATTAATTGTTAAAATCTGATCAGTTGTTTAAGATCAGTATTGGAATTGACTGGCCTCTTGATTTTATGCCTCTGTAATGCTACCATGTTCAGTAAAGGAACACTTGCCTACACTGGAAATTGGACTTTTGGTTTTGCTGTGACTTCCATTTAGGAATGTGACCTAATAATTACCAAGAGAAAGCAGAAGAATGCTGCTTGATTTTATTAAATGCCCATGTGATACATTTCTAGCAAATAATGAAAAACTAAATAAATATTTTGGTCTATAAGAGGAAAAGCAACACTCACACTGATGTATTTACTTGAATCTGGGTTGATTTTCCTACTTTTTTTCATAAGCAAGACAAAAGTAGCCATTAGGAGCAAGAGATATGCAAGACTGGAAGAAAACAGAGTATGTTAATGAAATGTACTCAGCAGAGAGCCTATTACAGTGTCTGTCCTCTCTCCTGTGCCACTGCAGAGCTAAAAGTGATTGATAATAACCTTGTAGTTACAGTACAATTTGCCTACAATTTTATCGTTGCAGTCATGGCATTGATCTACAGTTAAATGAGATAATTCCTGTGTGCTATCTTGCCAGTCTGCCAGAAGCAATGTACCAATTGTACCTGTAAAGTCACAAAAAATGAATACCTGCTTGAATCCAGGGCTTAATATAGAAGTTTTAGATAGCTACATTATGAAATTGCTATGAAGAATATTCTTAAGTTTGTAAGAGAAATATGATGAGGACTATTTAAACTCAGAAATTTCTATCAGTAATACTGCTTTTATCAGAAGAGTATTTGATAGCCTCTGCTTTTCGCCTTTCACTATATGAATGCAAACCACTTTTTCAGAAGAAAAAAGTATGAAACTTTGTAACTTCAGTCTTACTTGTATTAAGTTCTAAGACATTAGAAAATGTTTATGCAACAAATAATCTGAAAAAGTGTTAGACTACTAGAAATATTGAGATAAGCTTGTTTAAAATACAAGCCTTTTCCGCTTGTATTTTAATAGGCAGAAAGGCCTATTTCTGCCTTTTCTTTTTGGGGGGGGGTGTTTTTTGGGTTTTTTTTAAATCTCAAGCATATGTATGGTAGATGAAAATTCAAGTTCTTAGAAATTTTACTGGAAAATTCCAGTGAAATCCTACTTTAGACTTGAAACCAGGCAGTTCAGTGAAAACTTTCGGAAGCTTTCAAAGACACGTGTAAATCTTTCACCCAGTTTCTTCCCAAGTGTCTTCTTTCACCCAATCCCCCGAAACTTAAAATGGAACTTTCAGGACACAAAACCACACAGACCACCTCTTGCAAAGTTTTGCGAAAACCAGAACACAGTAAAACTCACTGACCTCAAAGAGCTCTACGCTGTAAGTGTAGCTTCTTACTCCTCCCTAGATCTGCCTCTTGCTTGCATTAAATCGTCTTTTTGCTGTGCCAATGCAAAATGGGGCATCAAGAGGGAGCCAGTTACTGTCACAGGAGGCATGTTTCCCTATTGCTAACATGCTGGTTAGAGAGGTGGCCAAATGGGCTAGGAGGAGTCAGAAGTTGCTGACCCAATAAATTCTGTCTCTAAAGGAGGCATCGGGGGTGCCCTCAGGTTGCCTATGACACAGCTTTTTAATTCACAGCAGGGTTTTTTTCCACAGTTTCAGTCAAGATTGCAGAATTTGGGACTTTATGTCTTAGAATAATAAGTAATGCTGAAGGGAAGGCTTCTGCTGGTAAGCAGGATGGTGCCATCCACAAACTGTAGCTACCTCACAGATGCTCTTTGATGATCCATGTGAAATTAATGAGAGATTTCAGTACAGCTCCAGGTAGATTAGTGAATTTTTTCCCTAGAGCCACTGTCACATGCAGTGTCACCTGCTGTTGATCTTATTAGTTACCTAAGAAATGAAAATAAATGTTGGAGGATGAGGCTAACCTGAGATCTGCATTATTTTTACGAGCTGTCATATGTCACCAGGCACCCAGAAAACACAGATGGATTTGATAGTTTTGAAGTTTTCTATACCTGAGTAAACAAATAACTATTAAATCACAAAGTTAATGACAACAAACTGTACATTCTTCTTTTATTATTGTCAGTCTTACAAATCCACAAAGGAGCAAATAAATAAATTATGCCGTTATTTTCTCTAATTTTTGTTTGACTTTTGGTAGCACCACAAAACCCTAAATACTGTCCTAATCTGTGAAAAAATAGTTTCTTCCCTGAATACTTCTTGGTTTAAGATGTACAAGATTTATATATCTGATAGATTATTCAGCTTCCTTTGTGCCAAAACATATGCATTGCTGTAGAAAACATTGTTTCCAAGGTCCTGACTTTGCCAACTGTTAGGCTTGTACAATACCACAGTGAGATTTTCCACTTGCCAGGTGGGACTGTTCACCATAGTAGACTTCAGTATGTGTGAATGTGTTGGTCTCTAAGGCTCTGCTCTTGCAAACAATTATACCTGTGCATAGCTCTACTCAAACAAGGATGCACACTCACTGTAGTAGACCAATTTACTCCAGCTAATTAGATATTTTTCTTGCATTAATCTGTTTCTCACTGGGTCAGGAAGACAACAATACCCAGAACCAGCCAAATGATTTTGAGAATTTGTGTTGCTTTCATTAAACTCTCAACAAGCCATTTTTCAACCAGCTTGAAACAAACACCAGCCACCTCCAACACCACCTGTGACTTGGCCAGACTCATTGCAGGTTTGCCATTTCGCTTCAGCTCAGACAACTTCTGCCACATGCCTCTTTATTTGAGTCATCTACAGCAGCCTGATATGCTCATGATGGCTGGCCAAAGGCAGAGTTGGGAGGTAGCCCCATTTTCCCAGAGCTGGAACAATTTTGCATCTGTCCCATACCATGCCCCTATACAGTACAGCACGGTACTTCCACAATCTCTGTTTTTGGTGAAATCACAGGAAAGAACCACTTTGGAGAGATAAATGTCTTCTCGCATCTGGCTGTGGTGAGTCTTTATTCCCCAGGCCTCGTGTTTCTAATTGGCTGTGCCAGGCAGTTTCCTGAGGCAGCAATGACTAACCCCGGGCACTGCAGCCAAGAGCCTTTTCCTCTCCTGCTTGCCACCATTTTGGAAACCAGATGAAAGAAATGAGAGGAGGTTGGAGGTCAGCTGCAATTTCAGAGGAAAAAAAAAGACTTGCTCCTGCCAATGTTGCCAGTTTGATTGGACACACTCAACTTTTTGCTCCTGGAGCCAAAGCATGAGAGCCAAGTTGGTAGATCTGGGATACCAGCCTGCAACATTGCTTGCAAACTTCTCTGCAATGTAGGGCATAAAACCTCTACCGATAATCTGACATGTAGCACATATCATTAAGGGAAGACCTAGTCTGCATGTTTGGACAACTTACTGTCAGTAAGCGTAAGAGAGTTGTCTGTCTTGTGCAATTAATAGGACTGCAAATATTACCCCTCAAGACTGGCATAAGATTAATGTAATAATATCTTTAAAAACCTTCTGTGATCTGGCCTAGGGTCATGTCAGTTTCCACCTCCTGAGAAGAAAATATTCACACACAAAAAAAGACCCAGCTGACCAAATGATTGTTGAGCACGAAACCTCAGAAGAAGACAGCTTTGTACTTTTAAAGGCTGGCTGCTGAATTCAAAAGCAAATAAACAGTTATGCTTGGCTCAAAGACTGAATTAGATGAAATTTTAGGCTGCAGAAATAAAACCTTTTCTAAATCCCCAAGGTAATTCAGTGGCTTGAGGAAACCAAAGCAGTCCTATTGATGAAACTCGTAAGAGTTACACAGCTCTTTGCCCTGTATCAATAGTTTGAAGTATTGTCCACCAAGCAAGTATTTATTTGCTCAAAGAAAGTTTTGTCTGGTGTACTGTGGCAAAGCATGCTGAAAATGTGTGTGGATACCCTGACAGGTCGGAATGTAAAAGTTGTGTCTGTGCCTAGATACAGGATACAGCAGAGCTGTGAAGGCCAATAGCTGTTTAATGCATTAGTCAGCAGCAATGGTGCTTAAAACAACCTCACAATGAGGATGGCTCCTTGAGCTTTGTAAATGTAGTATGGGAATTACTTGCTTCATTATTTTGGTTAGGAAATGCGGATGCTTAGCACTTTGAATGTCTTCTGCACATAAAGTCTTTCAGAAAAATATTAAGCAAGTGGTTTAAAAGGCCTGGTTTAGTATATTGAAACCACCTCCAAAGTTCAGACCCTATTTCAGGACAATGGACACATGCTGAACATGAGTGAGCATGAACTGGGGATAAGAAACATTCACGTTCAAGACTGCACAATCATTCGTGTCAACTACTGAATGGTGGAACTAGTAACCAGGGTTTTATCAGTGTATCTTTGGTTTTATAAAAAATGTATACTTAACATATATGAAATTTCATGGTCTCCTCTTGAGCTACTACACTCAATGAAGAGATGTGAGAAAAAACCTTCAGTGAGATTAATGAAGTCCAGATTCTCCAATTTTTAAGCCAAGCAAGCTAACCATTATTTTACTTGAAGTATAATTCTATAATGAAGAAGTTGTCCCATATGAAAAAGAGAAGAACAGGGAAAGGAGACCTATTTGTCAAGCGTGATATCTGACTGGGAATAAAATCTGCCTTAAAGATCTAAAAATTGCCTAAATATTAAAATACTTTAGAGAATGTTATCACAGACCTTTCTGAGTCTGACAAAAATAGACTACAGGTGTTTGCTTGTCTTTTTAATAGCATCCCAAATAAACGGAATACGTTGAAAATGAGTAACTACTGTCTCCAGATTAGTTCCTTTGGGAGCAACAGAAATGAGTGTCAAGATACCGTCACAATCAAGCAAGGGAAGAAAATAAATAATTTACCACGTAACTCCTGGGAGGAAAATACAGGAGGCCAAGCACAGTGTTGTTTGCTGGAAGAAGCCTGTGGTATGACAGATCCATCTCTGTTCTATGGACAAACTCATTATGTGTTAATATGAACATGAGTGTTGCAGGCTTTGAATTCCACAATATAAAGTAAAATGACTGAATATGAACCTTCTTCTGCTATTTGACATTTCTTAGTGTATGAGTGAAGTACCACCATTGCTGTTTTCCATGCTGCTTCTTAGGATGACTTTTCAGTTGTTATTCTGTAAGCTAAGAAATAATGGATTGAGATTTTTACAGATCCTCTCTTCTCGCTTGTGTCTTTTTGAATGGGCTTAAAAGGCCTTATAAATGCCACTGAGGCGTAGCTCTGAAAATTGTTGGAGTGTCAAGCCTGTCCTACAAACCCGGCTCTCTAGAGAGAGCCTAGAAAGAGAGTGGATTTAACAAAAGGAGTGGAAAACAGTTATGAGCAGAGAAGGATTATTTAATTCTCATTCTCACAGCTTGGTATTGAGGCAGATCAGTCTATAGCCTGGCTCTGAAGTGAGCTGGTGATCAGGACCTGCTGTTTGCCATAGAGATGACCCAGAGAGAGCGCTCAGACCTCCAGTAGATCCATGCCCGGGAGGGAGAATGGTTCAGAATGGGGGGACAAAAAGCAGAACTGGGCACATTGCATTACAGACTTTCATTTTGATACTGGAGAGCAAGTGCTTTTGAAAGCTTTTCCACCCCTTACTTTCTGTTTCATCTAATGAATTGAGGAATTTCAAAATCTAAAATGCTGAGAGAAACAGAACAAAAAGTCTCAATTTAATACTTTCGATAAGTACTTTTAATTAGAAATTTTTTCTTTTTTTGAGGGTAGTGGTGGTGTGCTGGACACTTCCCAGTTTGCCAGAAGTTCCAGGATGTGAGCATCTTCTCTGATAAGAAAAAATCCAGATAGTTTAAGGGGCATGGTTCAATGTTGCCACCAAACCAAAACCCCCATGACTTGGCTAGGTTTGCTAACCAGTTTAATACAGCTGCTGGGGAATTAATTTTCAGAGCTCTGAAAATATGTTGGAGAAAAAAGAACTAAAAGGGAAGTGAAAAATGGGGCAGAGTAGTTTCTTTATGACAAAACAGGCTGGCTTCTAGTGGGCAAACTGAAATATTTATATACTCATATCTTTGTATATTTTTATATGTGTATATTTGTGTGAGAAGGCAAAATTCTTGAAGGAATTGAAACATTGCAGAAATATCCATTAGAATAGGAATGCATTTTACTAATAAAATAACCCATTTTCTTTTCACTCCTGCTGTTACATTCCCCACTGTGGCCTGGAAACCAGATGATTTTGAAAAACAAGAAGCCTGATGCTGAACTCAGCCATGGCTGAGTAAATCCAGAATAATGCTTTCAAACTACAGGGAGTGACTCCAGATTTACATCCAGTTTCTGAGGTCCGAGTCCAGTCTGAAGCATTTAATTCCTAGCAATGCAATGTCCTGCTGCTTTCCTGAGCCTGCTGTCTGCCACGCGCAGCGTTTTCTGTCATGCTGTAAGAGGAAGCACAGTGTGAGCTCTGCAGCTGGACTTGCAGACTTATGCTAGGAAGGGCAGCACAGCAGTAAGAACTTGAAAACAATTTATTTTAAAAATCTTGCTCCCCTCCTCCTCCCCCTCCCCACTCTCTGCAGGACCACAATTAGAGGAAATGGGGCAGGATACATTCAGACTAAGGGGAGCCAGAACAAGGCTGGAAGCAGATCAGGAGTTCAAGGGGAGACTGAACAAATACTTGAAAGAGATACCCTTTGAGGGTTACTAATAGACAGACCACATCAAACTCAGGAAATTTTCTGAGCTGAAAATAATAAGAGGCTGAGACTGTATTCGGATGTATCAGGTCGCTTTGGTCTGTTCTCACTCCTCTTTGGTGTCTGCTTAACGCAATGGTGAAGAAAAAGTACTGTGTGAGATGCATTTTGACCTGAAACAGTGTGGTTGTTATTTCACTTTGTAGGGGCAGAGAAGATTTTAGGACTGAGGGAGAGACAGATGGGAGAATGGTGCAGTGAGAGCTGGCTTGTTTGACGTTCTGTATCAGGAGTTACAGGAAATTTCATTCTTCCTTCATTTAATTTCAATTCAAATTTTCAGCACACTAAACTGCACTTATGTTCACTTCAGCTTCGGCATTCAGATTTCGTTCTGTTGAGTAGATTCCATCTGCAGTTTGGCAAACCTGTAGGTAATTAGCTCTCCCTTGTAATTATATTTCAAGTTAATGTCCTATTAAAGATAAATGAGAAGAATTCACATCTTCTGCTTAAGTGTTGATTGCACAAAATGCAACATTTCATACCCTTTGAACAAACAAGCATTTCCCTTTGCCAAGGTGAGGTGCATTTTTAATACGGAAACAGATCTCGGTAACTTATTTCTTCGGGTGTACACTATTTTTCTCCCTAGAACTTCAGTGCTTAGTTGGGTGAGTAGCCCAGAAGAAGAGCAAAGCCTACCTTGGGGTTAAGGCATCAGACTCTCCAAGAAACTTGCTTCCTTTCACAGTTGCCATGAGTGCCATGGAAAACAGGGTTTTCACAGGTGACTACTGACTGTGTTTCATTGCCCAGTCTGAAACAGTCCAGGCCTAATTTCTTTAGCTGAGAGCTCACAAGTGAGGCTGCAATTGCTGTGCTGCTGGCAGCGAAGGCATGGTGGTGAAGAGTCAGGGTGTATGGACAGGTGACAGCTCGTGGCACCTCACTGGCTCCTACCTGCTTTTTGAAGCTATGTGGAAAAGAGCACATTTCAATTTGCCAGCATGTAAAATGTAGAAAACAATACTTACCTTTCACTGCATAGTGTGTTGAAGAGAGAGAGTGATGTTTAAGACTAAGTACTCAGAAAAAAAGCCAAGCCTTAAGATAAAGACATAGCTGCAAAAATAAATGTAATATTATTATCCACATTACAGTAAGGATGAAAAAACTGTTCTCTGCTCTGAGGCACGGAGGATCAAGCACCCCTGCCTTTATGTATTTAGCAGGGAGAGAAGAGGAAAGAAATGGAGCTAGGAGAGCATAATGCAGATGTGTATTTTGCATTTGAACTATTGCTAAAATATTTTAAAATATCCTTTGATTTGTAACATTAATAGCTGAAGGTGTAAGCCTGGTGATTTTGTGCTAGCTAATAGAGCATTGTTTCATCCCAGGCCACTCAAAGGTGCACAGCATCATTTGCTGTTCTCTTTCACTTGTACACACACAGAGCAGGAAAAAATTGTCTGGGAAAAGAGGCTGACAGCTTCAGTTACCCAGAGACATAAAAGACCCTTTGGTAGCAAACCTTCATTTTAAAATCTCCTGAGACATAATCTGTCCTGTTCTGAGATAGATTTTGGGAAAGAAAAAGATCTCATTCAACAAATGATTAAATGAGTACTGTGAGCAGTGAATGAGTACGTGAAAGTCATTGGATTAAGAACAAAAAGCTTGGGGCTCTGAATTTCTGGAGCAAGCAAAGAATTTTAGTAGAACGCAATAGCAGTACACTCTTGTGTGTTTTTTTATTGATGACTTAATGTAATTTATTTTGTCTCGATCAGCTGTAGAAAATTTACCTCAACTGTGGGAACTGTTAGTGAAGAGTGGCAGTATTTCATTAGCTCCTTAAAGCCCTTGCAAAATTTCTGAGAAAAGCATGTACCATTCATGTACAGCAGCCCTTCTTTAAAGGTCATCCCATCGGCTGGATCCCTTTTTCCTCTCTGTTTGCTACTGCCCCTGCAATTATTAAACCCCAGCCTGTTAAATGACAAAATTGTAACTTTTCACCGGATTTCATCCCAAAAACTCATCAAATCCGATCACGCATATTTTCTTTCTGCCTAGACCCAGACGTAACCACGAAATTTGTTGTGCCTGCGGGATGGACCAGAAGGAGAAATCTCTGTCAGAGGAGGGTTCGGTTGGCAGGTTTCCCTTGTTTTACCGCCGATCCGGGGGGAGCGCCGGGCGGAGAGCGGGATGCGGCGGGATGCGGTGGCGGACAGAGCCCCCTAGCGGTGCCCGCCGCCGGCTGCCCCGTGTATTCCTTTCTTTCAGCACGTCCCTGGAATATTTGTCCCAGCTGTGTCGGGCACAGCTCGGTGACGCCGATTTCTCCAAGACCTTTCGGTGTCGTACATTATTTGCTTTTATTTTTGTAGAAATGAATCTGGCAAAAATATGGTTCTCTGCTCTTGTTTGTTTTGGTTTTAAACCCAAATATTCTTATTTAAGTTCTGAAAAAGGATGAACCTAATACTCTCCCTAAAAAGTGAAAACATCACTTTTTAACTACAGTGTTTGAGCCCTTAGAATGGGCCCACAGCAGCATCTGCCTATGATCTAGCATGACTTTATTTATGGTCTCCCCCTTTTTAACCTTTGGGAAAAGAACCAGGAGCAACCTGGTCTAGTGCCCAGGCAGTGGAGGTGGAACTAGGTGACCTTTAAGGTCCTTTCCAATCCAAACCATTCTATGATTTTGTGATAAAACCCAGACTACTGATAATGAAAGTAAAATTAGGGTTAGGGTTAGGGTTATTGTCGTTATATACAGAAAGTACCTTGTACAGAAGAAACCTATTAAGTGCTTGAACCTGGATCAAATAAACCTAATGTGATCACACGCTTTGTGTCCCTTTTAGGCAGAGTAGAACTCATGAACTAATGTAATTTTGTTCCTGTCTTTGAAATGATGTAACCTTGACCCCTTCTTTGTCAAAAATAGCTCATCTGCAGTTTAGAGCACCTTATGAGTCCTGCAGGCAAATAATAATTCTCCAAAGTGCTCTTGTCCTGTATGTTAATAAGGCTAAATGAGGACTCTTTTTATTGCCCATGGCCTTTCTGAAGTATCTTCTACCTAGCTCTTCTCTTTTTCCACACTCCAGTGGACTGTGGAAAATGAAGACTTGATATCACATCCTGGAATCAGTGCAACGGAGAATACCATTAAAATTCTCTGCTACAAAATCATAGACCCTTATCAGTACCTTTGTTATGGGTACACTGTGCCCTTGCAAAAATTACCTTGATTTGCAAGATAAGTTGGCTTGCCAATAGATCATGCAAGAAGGCTACCTTGGGATACAAATGAGTAATAATCTAAAGGTAATTGTTTCTTTTCAAGTGGAATAATTCAATCTCTGCCATAATAATACAGATTTTGAGAGGTGTCAGCAATTTGCATGTGTGTGTTCCCATTATTCAAATTTGTATTTCCCATCTGTTAGGTGGGAGCACCAATTCCTACTTCTAGTCATACTGTGGGTGAAATATATTTTCATAGAATCACAGAATGGTTTGTGTTGGAGGGGACTTAAAGATCATCTGGTTCCAAGCCCCTTGCCATGGTCAGGGACACCTTCCACTAGATCAGGTTGCTCAAAGAGCCATACCTTGAACACTTGCAGGGATGGGGCACGCATCACTCTTTTGCAGGATCATCATATGCAGCTTGTGGGGATACATTGTCTTTTTTGTCTCTGTTTGGACTGTGAAATCATTCATCACTCTTTCATTCTATGTGTACAGCCTTTTTTTTTTTTCTGGCAGAAAGGTACATGCAGCAATTAAGCATTTTACAAATAAATACCCATGGAGTATATGCCAAAACAAAAAATATGTATCTAGAGCTTTGGCTTGGATTTGTGACAGCAGTAAAGAGTGCCACTCCAAGCTGTCTTTAAAGATTGCAGTAAAAGGTTTATGATCTGTATCTACTAGCATGGGTGACTTGTAATAAATGTACTCCAAAGGTGTAGTGCCATGTCCAGCACTGATTGCTCTGACAAATGAGTACTCCTCTTCACTAGAGTCATTTGTAATCATGTAACAGCTTGACTTTCTGTCTGGAAAAGCATAGTTTTGTCACATTGGTTTTTGCCACTACATCTCTCACAGCATTTTCAGAGACTATGACAGCTGTTGGTTTCATATTTACTCCCACATTATTCTGTACTTTAAACAAATGTTTTTTCTCTTTACTCTGAATGTTCTAGATGCTGTTGAGGCTTTCTTTCCTTAAAGAAAAAAAAAAAAAAAAGGGCAACCAAACAATAACGTGTGTTATGAACACGTGTATTATTTTCTTTTTTTTTTTTTTTGAAAGAGATTTAATGACCTTTTTTCTTACTTGCTTTAAGAGCTTCTCTTCTGTTCTGTCTCAGGTTACAGTAATTTTGCTGGGCAGCTCCAGAGATGATGGTTACATTTTTGTTGTTTGTTTGTTTTGTGATTTTGTTATTGTTACGGGAGGGAGGTGTCATTGCTGGGTTTTTGTAAGAACTTCTGTGTTGTTTTATGGGCTTACTGACTAGTTGTGACCAAATACTGATGCCTGAAGTATGTGTGGAATATTTGCCTTCAGTATTTTTGGGCTGTATCTTGCAAAGGAGCAGGACTTTCCAGCTGGTGCATCATGGGGTACAATTTGGCTACTGTAACAGGGTCGCTTAAATAGACCAGAAATTCTTCAACCTGAAGAAGAGGCAATGCAAGAAAAAGAGTAAAAACCTGAATGCAATGAGAAAATTAGTAGAGATTACAATAGCAGCATGAAATTATGAGGTAGGGCATAAACCCCCCATAACCAAAGTAAATTTCAATGCAGAAGTAAACTCTGGAGCTCATAGCCACATGATGTTGATAACATAGATGTAAATGAGTTAAAAACAATTAGACACAGTAATGAAAGAAATATTCACATGGAAAAAATTACTCATAGCCCTTTTTTAAAGTCAGGAGAACACAGCTTGGACGTATGAGAAGAGGATGATAACACACACTTACATTGCAGAGGAAACTGGCATTTGGGAACAGGTTTTGTGTAACTCGAGCTCTAGATAGGGAAAACATTACTATTTGTGCAGTGCCATTCACAAGAGTAAGAACTACTGTCAGATTTCACTGCTTCTGGAGCAGACAAGCAGAGGAAAGCCTTGCTTGCAGAAGACAGCTCACGCACACACGCACATACATGCACTGCTTTAAACTCGTCAGGTGATCAAGGGAAATTAATTCAAACCATTTACCCCAAAAGTCTCTTTGCTACTGCAATATTTTCAGTTCGTGCACCTTTGATAAACTGCGGTCACTTTCAGCTTCTGCAGAATGTTGGCACTTCTGTTCTTACTAAAGTGGTGCATCACCCTTTCATTCTCACCTTAGTACTCACATATCTTTGTATCTTGTTTGACATAACACGTCCTATTTCCTCAGAGAAATGGCGCTCATGTAGACTACTGTAACTTCACAGATTTGTCTTCCAAGCTGTTCCTGGACAATGAGCAAGCCTAGAGTTGTAATGGGCAGTGCCTAGCCAATGGGGTAAAATTTTTAGTTCGTGCACCTGTAGCTGGTGGTTGTACTTTTACAGATGCTGAGATTTGGTGTTTCCTCATGAGTAGTCTCTTATAACAAGTAGTTCCAATCATGAGTTTTTAATTGAATTAGTGTTTCTTCTGGCAGTAAGTACTGAAAACCATAGCTGATAACCTGATGTCTTTAAATTAGTGGAACAATGACTCTGCATAAATTGAAACCCTGTGCTATTAAGTCTGCCAAGTATTTGAAAGAGAACTGTTAGACTTCACTCATATAGTTTTAAAAAAGCATCTTCTATCTGTGGGTCTCTAGTATAATTGTTATCTATAGTGCTATTAAGGATGTTAAAAGGCTATCAGATTTCAGCATAAAGTGATGTGACAGTTCACTCTCTGTGATCCTATTTGTTTTTGTATGTTTGAATTCTGCATATTTTAGTTAGTTTGAAGGTGCCCCAGGTAACTATTGTTTCACAGCATGTGGTTTTGCTGAAGAATTATAAGATTAGTGCAAATTTCAGCTACATTTTTCTTAATAAGGGGTTCTTTCTGTTTGGATTCCAAGGCTTGTTTTTAGGTAGTTATGGCAATAAAAAAATAAATAAGCTCAAAATACTCATTCATCATATTGATTGCTAGTATTAATATGTTAAATAAGGAGCTGACTGGAAAATAAGAGAATTCATGACTTAAAAGAAAAAACTTATTTTTTAATGTCTATTACTTAAATTAAAATTCCATTGTTACCTGAAAGCTGACTGTTAAGTGAAAGCTTTCTGTGTGCTAAGTATGTCAAAAAACTTGAACACAAGAATAATCTGCCTGTAAATAATAGTTACCCTACCCTTCCCAAGAGCTTTCTTTTGTGATAAACAGGTATGACTGATACCAAGGATGGGACTGGCTTAGTGACAGCTCTGAAACATTGCTAATTAAGCATTTAGCTTCCCCAAGCAGAAAGTGGACATTTCTCAATAACTACCTGTAAAGTGTGTTGTGTCAGGGAAGGTTTTGTTTGGATATTAGAAAAAGGTTCTTCACTCAGAGGGTGATTGGGTACTGGAACAGGCTTCCCAAAGTAGTGGTCACAGCACCAAGCATGACAGAGTTCAAGACATGTTTGGACAGTGCTCTCAGGCACATAGTGTGACTTCTGGGGAGGGTCCTGTGCAGGACTAAGAGTTGGACTCCATGACCCTTGTGGGACCCTTCCAACTCAGCATATTCTGTGATTCATATTATTGGGACAGTCTGGCAACAAGTAAGTGGTGCATACGGACAAGTTTAGGTGCAGATGATCAAGAAAGAAGTGGAGATGAAAGAAAGATCATGCCGTGCTTGTGAAAGAAAGTTAAAGATCCTGAAGCCTCAATGAAGCTATTCCACAACACACCAACCGAGCATCGTCCTAGTTTGAACAGTGCTGCTTCCACTGTGTTATTTTAATTCTCTGCTGTGAAGAACTTCTTCTGATGTTTCTGTCTTCTTTGCAAAATATTTCTTAGCTGAATTTCTTTTTGTAAAAGTCCTTGAATTTTTGAGCTTAAAGCTTTGCTTGGCCTCAGTGGCAGTTTTGCAATCAAGGAGAGCACTGTCAAATGTTGTACAGCCTGTAGTGCACAAACATGCATTGAACACTGTAACTCAACTGCCCTCTGCAGATCAAGCTTGCAGTATTTTTTTCAGAAATTTGAGAAAAGTGCCATAGAATCCTCCAACTGAAAAAAGAGGATCTTATGCTTATGCAGTATCGTGACCCACCCACTGAGGAAAATCATCACTATGTTTCACGTTTTACATGTTTCATCCTCATCTGGTTTTGTTAATATACTCCCTCAAATTTTCTATTTTGATTAGCAGTGACTTGTTTGTTGCTAATTGATGTCTTTTCTCAAAAAGGGCAGATTGTCATAAAATGTGGGCTCGTGTTGTGATTTTGCAAATTGTGGGTTGATTCTGAAAAGACCAGATACTATTACTGTGTAGCTACTGTCAATTTTACCAACACAATCTTATATCTCTGAATAGGATGGGCTTTGTCATTGCCGATGAAAAATCTACATTTGATTTTGAATGGAAAGTAGATACTGATTATTTCTTAAAATATATGCTCTCTGGTACAATGATTACAATTGGTCTGTACCTATATTGCAGCTACTGTATGTCTTCACCAAAGATATACTTTTGGATACTTTTAATTGACTGTTATTTACACAGGTAAAAATATGTACTTGACTGAAAGTATTTATGACATAAATGCCTCTGAACTAAAAATAAAACAAACAATGTAATTATGGAAATGTATGTATCAAGCCTGAATTTCAAGGGATGAAAGTACTGTAGCCATATAACTTACTTTCTGCAATGTAATAAAACTATAATTAATTACTCCTAATTGTCTGTTCCCATCATCCAGCTATACTCACTATGCTATGAATGCTCCTGGGTAAATGTAATTGAAATGTCAGACTTTATATGAATTTGTGATGTAATATGTAACAGAACACATTAAATGAACATTTGATACAATAAAAATAGTTAATCAGAAAGTAATCTGTATCAACCAAAAGGGAGAGATAAATCTCCTGTTGTTTGTGTGACTCCATACAGGACCCTCCCCCCCT